>KK351171.1:59809-115180 GCA_000671755.1 Glossina brevipalpis | reverse complement strand
CTCTCCCTCCCTCACGCTCTCCATCCTCCTCTCCCTCTCTTCCCTTCTCCGTCCCTCTCTCTGTCACTCTCTCACTCTCCCTCTCCCTCTCTCTCTCCTTCTCTCTCTCCCGGTCACTCACTCTCTCTCTCCCTCTCACTCTCTCTCCCTCAACCCCTCTGTCCCTCTCACCCCCTATCTCCCTCTCTCCCTCCCTTCCTCTCTCCCTTCCGATCTCTCTCTCTCACCTTCGCTCTCCCTCCTTCTCTCCCTCCCTCACGCTCTCCATCCTCCTCTTCCTCTCTTCCCTTCTCCGTCCCTCTCTCTGTCACTCTCTCACTCTCCCTCTCTCTCTCTCTCTCCTTCTCTCTCTCTCTCTGCGTCCCTGTCCCTCTCTGCGTCCCTCTCTGCCTCTCTTCTACCCTCCCTGTCTTTCTGTCTTTTTTCTCCCTCTTTTCTACGCTTACTATCGCTTGAAAACGTTCGCTTCAATAAACTCTGACTTCACCAGTGCAAGGGAAGCGAATGAAAAAACTAATTTTTATTAAAACTGAAGCATACACATTTAAGTCGTCCTTATCTCATAATAAAACTTTGCCTTTCTAACAAGTTTATGTTGTTAGTAAAGAGTAATTAATTTATCTGTACTCCTTGCGGGTATATTTTGTATAAATCATTAAGGCAGCAACGATGCCTCAGTATAGAAAACTAATAAAGGAATACAAATAATGGCAAAATAACTTCCGTTTCCGTTGTAGACAACACCAATAGCAGTAGCAGTAGCGAAAGAAAAAGAAATTAAATTGACGTGTAGACGATAAAAAATTATAATTAGAAGGGAAAATATAAAAAAAAAATTCAATATTATAAATAAAAGCATTAATGCGAATAATAAACAGCCGACATTCGAGGGAAGCACATGAATATTGTGCAATTCCGAGGGTTTTCTTAGAATCTTGATGATAGTGAGTCATATCTGATATTTTTTTCATTGGATTTATAGGACGGGACTTTGAAAATAATCGATTTTTTTTAATTTCTTTTTGAAAGTTTATCAAATTTTAGGACTA
This sequence comes from Glossina brevipalpis, assembly GCA_000671755.1. Lineage (NCBI taxonomy): Eukaryota > Metazoa > Arthropoda > Insecta > Diptera > Glossinidae > Glossina > Glossina brevipalpis. The sequence continues at coordinate 114,131 of KK351171.1, read as the reverse complement.
ACAAAAAACAAAAAATAGGCGAGCTAATCAAATATTTTGTGCTTTATGGGTTTGATGAGAAAAATTTCATAATAAGAGATAATCGCATAACGAAATTAATATATCGGGGTTACTTCTATTTATATATGAACCGAAATATTTATAAGGAAGTAGGCAGATTGAGGAACAATTCTAAATGACTTAAATATTCACATTTGTAGCTGTTATCAATAAAATTTCTGGCATTGAAAAGAATTTTTTACAACGAACCATCAAACTTTATAATACTTCTTCTTGAACCTATAGATCTATTCTTTAACTTTGTTTAGGCATTGTTTCAAGTTCCTTTCCTGCATATTCTTGTACGACATTAGACAATATCAACTTGCTTTCTACTGAATAGTAATTTAGATTGTGGAAAATGTATAAAAAAAATTGTATGTAAATCTAAATAGATCTGTAGAGAGCTTGGTATGAAATTTTTTTCACACGACCAAGATTGTTCTTTCAGAAAACGACGAAATGCTTAAAAAGCTCAGGTAGCACCATACAATCATAAATACCTTAGTTTTATTATAAAATTCTTTTTTTTTTTTTCAAATATTTTGTGTGTAGATGAGTCCATGAATGAGTCCAATATAAGTACCAATCTGTCCGTTATGTGAAACAGTTGTTGCCATAGACTTTTTTAAAATATTTTCGAAAACAAAATTCCCAGAAGATGGGGAACTTAATGTGAAGCGTCTCTTTGCTGGACCTTAAAGTCAAGTCTTTTTGAATGTCATGCTCGATTTACGACGGCATCTATTGAGGGAGCTGGCGTACGAAAATTGATTAATAAAAATTGAATAATAATTCTCCTAATAGATCCAACTTCTATCTATCATTAGTTGGTAGTCATACTCAGCTAAAATCCATTGAAGTTTATCAACTCTTTTATTTTTTGGATCAATGGACGATAATTTTCTCCATTTTCGCTTCAAGGTAAGCTTTTATTTTTAAGCTCCTTGCGGGAAAAGACGAATGAGTTAAACACAGCTGCTCGTTGATAAGTTCAAATTATTTCCACTGAAGGCCCTAAAAATGATCTTCTCATTCACTTGCCTTACACTTGATCCTTGGCTGTTACAAAAAAGAATGAGAAAATAAATGCACATACATCCGTTGATGATTGTCATCAAAAAAAAAAAAAAAGAAGGAAACTGAGATGAAATCGAGGAAGAAACGGATGCTTGAATATATAGACAGAATGATTGATTGAACAGAAAAACAGTAAAATTCCAAGGTAGTCAAGCAAACGGACATATTCGGAGGCAGATGGCCTTTCAGGTAAACGAATGTGGATTTATTTAAAGTCATGGTTAACACACTATTGTTAGGGTAAATACTCTTATTCAAGAAGGTCGACAAAATCGTAAATGTTACATGCAAAGTAGCAAAGTAGCTCGCTTCCTTGCTTGGTAAGGGAAAATGACGCAACATCTTTAGTAAAAGATAATAAATACAAATTATAAAGAAATGATTAAATTAAAAAAGTTTCTTAACTTGTCACTTAAACTTTTTCCTTATGCCTCCGATTGTTTATAAAGAAAAAAAAGTAAAGTAAAAGAAGAAGAATCCAAAAAAAAAAAGCTCGGAAGTGAAAACTTCTGTCATTATAGAGGAAATAAAATGCATTTATTTTAAGGAATTGGTTTCATATTGTGGGCTCTTTATTGTTGTATAACGTTCTTGTTGTTATTGTTATTATTATTATATATTACGTTACAATATAGCGTTATGTCTTATCGTCTGTTTGTTCGGCTTATTTAAAATTAAAAGAAACATGATTTTAAAGTTTTCCTACAATAATAAAGATAATCATAATGATAGGATATATAATTATTAATAATAATAATAATAATAATTGATTGATTGATTGATTGATTAATTATATATGTTATAATATGTGATAATTCTTGTAAAATATATTGTGATATATAGTGCGAGAGATTAAAAAATAAATAAATATTTTACGAGATTAAATAATATGCGAGAATATCGAGAGTATAAGTTTAGAATATATGTTATATGTGTGTGTATATAGGAAGAGAAAGAGAAAGAGAGAGAGAGATAGATTATTACTTTCTTCTTCTCTCTCTCTCTCTCTCTCTACAATCTTAATTTCATTTCTTCTAATATACGATAAATTTTCACAAATTTTTTATCCATACTTTCCATCATTGTTTTAATATCATTTCGTACTATTGATAATTCTAAAGCGGCATCAGTTAATGTACCGCTTTCACAATGCCTTGAACTTTTTGTATTTTCATACCAACAAGCCACCCCATCTATATAATCATCAACTAATTCCGGTTCAACGATATCTTCCATAAATGAAATATCTCGTCGTTTAACAAATGAATTCATTAATAATTGTAAAAAATCACAATTCCAATTATTTTGCTGAAAGTAAAAGTATTGTAAACTTTTCAAACTATCAAAAATAATAAATTTTAAATTGTATAAAGAATTAGAAGAAATATCCAATAATTTAAGATGATTTTGTTTTTTAAAAACTCCTTCAGATAAATCATGCATATTAGTCGCACTTAAATTCAAACGCAATAAATTTGTAAAACGTCTTAAAGGATTCCCTTGTAAATTACCCAATGGATTATGCGATAAATCAAGACTAGTTACATTACTTGCATTCGGTATATGAGGTATTTCTCTTAAAGAATTGTTGCGCAATTCCAATTCCTTAATTATACCATATACCGTTAGCTTACGTAAATCGCAATTATTCGCTATTATTGATTCTAAATGCGAAAAATTTAAAGTTAACTCTTGTAGTATTAAACCTGATAAATCCAATAATGTTAAACGTGTTTGCATTTTAAATAATTCCGATTCAAAAACTTTAAAATGATTACGAGCTAAATTAATTCGTGTTAAATTTAAATTTTTATCGAATATACCGCGTTGAAAATATTCTAAACGATTACCGGCCAAATTTAAATCTAATAATTTACGCATTGTCGCGAATGTACCCAATGGTAATATTTCCAATTGATTATCCGCTAAAGATAATTCCTTTAATTCTTTAAGTGCATGAAAACTGGAATTATGTAAACTTTTGATGAAATTATTATTTAACGTTAAAGTATTAAGATTATCAGCTCCCAAAAAGATATTCTTTGGTATATCCTTTAGAAGATTATAACCTAAAAACAAGCTCATCAAATTACTCGCACCATCGAATTGTGGTCTTTCGAATGTCTCCACCGAACAATTTTCCATACGTAAAACTTGCAAATCGGGAAAGGTATCAAACATTAAATGCGGTATTTTCGCTATAGAGGAATTAACAAAAGTCAGCATAATTTGTTTGGCGATAGGAGCCTGAGACATGATGACATAATCATTGCGATTGATATTTATACCCGAACATATGCCATTTTGACAATGATCTTGCATCCAGACACGTCTTAATTGAGCCAAACGAACCTCGGGAAGATTTGTCATCATTATCGTTATTATTATTATTAAAAGAAACTTCAAGACGTTTTGCATTTTATTAATTTTTCGCTTTTAATTTTTATATATTGAATTATTTGTTTTCTTAGAAAAAAAAAAGTTTTTTTTTTCTAATTTCACTATCACGCGATTATTGAAAATTATGTATGGTTGCCTTTTACAAAAGGCGAACCGCGTCAACGACGCGTTCACTACGATCTCACTGTATCTACTGATGTTTGATTTCGGTATATTTTCCTTAATATCCCAGAGAAGCAATAATTACGAATTCTTTTTATTTTTACTTTTAATTTTCTATTTATATTTTTTTTTATTTTTATTTTTCGTTTTCGTTTTTTCAAAACCCGTTACGAGGGGTTTAATAATAACCTCTATACGCATACAACTGAATATGGGGAAATTTATTATTGTAATCAAAGCACTCTAACCAGTACAAACAGTAGAAAGTAACCTCATTATTATTATTATCGTCAGCATCATCATCATCATCATCATCATCACCGTCAACGTCATTATTACCATCACCAACCCAGTGGTTGCTATTGTCCACTTTACTAATTCTAAATTATTCAAATGCGCCTAACTTAGACGAGTTAGACTAAAAAGTTGAAAATGTGTGTGCAAAACTTATAATCAATCTAAGCCGAATCACAGATACCCAACAAATATTTATTCAACACGTGGCACAAAATATTTTATATTTTACGATATTCATTCGATACGTGGCATAAAATATTGTATATTTTACGATATTGCAAGATTTTATAAGAAATTATTTAAATTATTATTTTTGTGTTCCAAGGTTCCAAAGATAAAGTGGAACGAATAAAACGACCGATATAGAACCGATCAGTAAGAACGATGAACGGGGAAAGTAACAAAAAACAAGTGGTTTGATAGAGATGCAAAAACAATGAGACAGAGGAGTTATCGAATGGCTGGAAAGCCACAAGTAGTTTGATTAGGTTACAAGAATGATAAGCAAGCATTTTGATGGGAAAAGGTGTAGAAGGAAATACTGTTGTACTTTAGAGCACAATCAGACAGAAAAAGGTTCCAATATGATCGTGTGAAGGAGCGTCCGAAAAGACGGCTATATAAAAGAAAACTGAGAAACAGTCAGAGCGCAAGACTGTTAAATCGATAGAAAAAGGCTCCAGTGGATCTTTACAAAGTTCGGCCAAAAAGAAGGTTACATAAAAGAAAACGGAGAAACAGTCAGATTGCAAGACAGTTAAATCAACAGAAAAAGGTTCCGCTAGATCTTAAGAAGGGTCGGTTCAAAAAAGAATATATAAGAGAAAACGGAGAAACGGTCAGACTGCGAGACATCCAAATCGATATAAAAAGGTCCCAGTGAATCTTTAAAAATATCGGACCAGAAAAAAATTTGTATAAGAAAAAGCGGAGAAACGATCAGATTGCAAGATTGATAAATCGATAGAAAAAGGTTCCAGTGGATCTTTAGAATGTTCGGCCGAAAGATGATTGTGTAAAAAAAACAGCCTGCACGACAGTTAAATCGATAGATTGTTCAGGACGGAAGGCAGTTAAATCGACAGAAAAAGATTTCGGTGTATCTTTGCAATGTTCGGCCGAAAAAAAGCTTACGTAAAAGAAAACGAAGAAACGATTAGATTACAAGACAGTTAAATCCATAGATTACTCCGGACGGAAGGGCGAGCTATTAAATAACAGAATACTAGGAAAAACGGAACGACGCTTGCACACAAAAAGAAAAACCTAATCAAACTGAGAAAGGAAAGGAAAAGGAGGAAAGGAAAGACTATAGAACGAAACAACGGAAGTACAGTGGAAATGGAAAACAACAGCTTTGCTAAGATTGTCAGATGAAAAATGAGTGACGGATCGTTTGGACAAATCCCCTGATCGTCAGAAGGGTCGGCCGGAAAAAAGATTACATAAAAAAAACGAAGAAACGATCACTTTGCAATTAAATCGATAGATTGTTCCGGACGGAAGACTGTTGAATCGATCGAAAAAAAGGTTCCAATGGATCTTTGGAGAGTTCGGCCGAAAAAAGGTTGTGTAGAAATAAATGGAAAAACGACCAGATTGCAAGACAGTTAAATCGATGGACTGTTCCGGACGGAAGGCTGTTAAAGCGAACGAAAAAAAGTTCCAATAAATCTACGGCCGAAGAAGGGTTGTGTAGAAGAAAACGGAGAAATGACAGTTAAATCCATAGATTACTCAGGACGGAAGGGCGGGCTATTAAATAACAGAATGCTGACATAAATCGAAGGACGGCTGCACAGAAAAGGGAAAACCTAATCAGAATAAGAAATAGTTTTAAGGAAAGATCATAAAACAAAACATCGAAACTACAATGGAAATGTCAAACAATAACTTTGCTAAGACTGCCCGAACGAAAAATGATTTAACGGATCGCTTGGATGAATTCCCGGTAGCATATATCCAACGAAAGAAGAAATAGAATTTTTTCGAAAAATAATCGTAGTTTGGAAAAAGCATATAAAAAGATTGGAAGAACAGATAAATTTGCTTAAAACATCCATTATATCATATCACTAAGCCATAGGCCTGCCTTACAAGTTGAATGAGAAAATTAATGAACTCCATAGATATGAGTAGTGGCCGCTAAAATTGAACTAAAAACTAAAACATGAAAAAAGGGGTTAAACAGCAAACTCAGTCTATTACCCCGTTGTCAAAAGCAGTGATTAACTATTGCTTTATGCCTAAGTTAGGTTTATGTATGTGTTTGCGTGTGGTGGCCGCATATACATCTACTTTTACATTTGGACATCTCTGTGTGTATTTCAATAAAATTCGTGCTTAATTGTGTTGGTTCCGTTTGCAATTAAGTATCCGTTCGTTCGTTGTGTGTGGTGATCTCGTTTTAATTTGATTAAAAATTTACAGTTTTTTTTTCTACGCTGTTGCTGTTGCTGCAGCCAACAACAGTTAAGCTGCTGATGCTGCATTAGCAGCACTTAGGGTTTTTTTTTTTTTTCATTCGACTTAGTATAGAATTTTGTTTTTATGTCTTCATCTACGGTTTGCCTGTCAAACTTTCAGTTTCATTGACTTCCAGTCTGTTTTATTCATTTATTTACCTTTTTTTTTTATTTCTTGTTGATGCTGTCGGTTGAATTATTTGGGTTGCATTTGACTGATGAAAAAGAATGTGTTTTTGAGTAGGAAATGTTTAGATTATATAACAACACGTATATATATAGAATTTTTGTATATAAATGTAACCTGATTGTACTGTACAGATTTAAAATAAAAACAATATGTGCAGCCTACGATATAAAATATGTGAAGCGAAAAAGCCGACTTGATTAGTCGGACTATAATCTTATAGAAGCAATGAATAAGTAGACAACGTGGCCTATATTACCCTTGATTTCAACAGATATATCTTGAAAAGTGTTCGATTAAGAAGTTCTTTCGCATGAAGTTAGCCTCAAATTGTTGCCGTGTTTTTAGATAGATTTTTTTCTTTAGTTTATGTTGTGGGTCGAGATGTCTTACCAGTACTTTTCGATTATCAGATATTTGAATCAATTCCCTTCTTTTTTTTTTATTGGAGACGAGTGTTTGATTCCTAAGATACTAAAAGTATATGAAATTTAAAATGTTGTCTATCATTAACCATAATATTTTGGTCATATTAGTCACACGGCTGATGAAAAATAATTAACTCTAAAGGCATTAAGTAAATAACGAATAAACACACAAAAAATATACAGACAAATTAGGTCAGGAGGAGAATGAGAAGGAGGGAGTAAGCTTTTAGGCTAATACGATCCCAATTCTATTCTCTCTTTAGGTAGAAAATTTTCAAAATTGCCTGGAAAAATAAATATTGAAATCAAATTTAAATATAGTTTAACTTTTAAATTAAAGTAGATAAAAATAAAATCAACTAAACGGTTAAGCATTTCTAAGCTCAACAAGAATTTCTATATTCTAATTAAGAGAGCAATGTTTACTAAACAAAAAAAGAAGGTATCTATAGCTCATACCGCATGGAGCTTCGCATAGGCTTTTAGGTTTTTTTTTTGTGGAAATACTTGAGTTAGAAATCATTGATAAAAAAAAAACGACGTCGACCTATGCCGACCATTACATAGTCTACACAATTTTTTCGAATATAAATATTCAATTTACTTCCTAAATTTGCACCTAGGGCGTGTTTTTCATAAGAACCCTTATAGGGAAAGGAGCCTAAAAGGTAAACTGTCGTGGTGCAAAGCGTTAATGAATTTAATTTTTCTGTCTAAAATCATCTTATTCTGTCACCTTAAATTAGACTTTGTTGTCACATAAAGATCTACTTTTCATACTACTTTTTTCATCATCACTTATATATGCTAAGTTCAAAAAATAGAGATATCTGGTCCTGATACTATTAGTGTTTATGTCAAATAACTATTACGAATCAACTTCCACCGTGAAATATAAAAAATCATACCTTTTTGGTCATATAAAGGACTATTTGCCACGAGAAACGTTATATAGCGCAGAGTCTAAAAAGTAGATCTATGTAGTCCAAATTTAGTAAAATTAACTTTTACGTCAAACTTCTATTAGAGACCCGCTTGGATCATAAAATATTAACAACTAAGAAAATTATATTCGGGTGTGCCGATTACCTTTGTCTTAAAAAAAGAGAGAAAAAAACTAAATGTTAATAGATGGGCGTGGCAGATTTTTTCTATTTCTATGAGAAATCCTGGTCAAAGTTTTTATTTTGCAGACCATGAATATTGAGCAAGACATTCAGAAAACAGGCGTTGTTCCTGCCTTATTTTGTACTGTAGCTTATTTAAAGCTGTAGGCGTAACCTGTGACTGATTTGGCCCCATTTTCAATAGCACCGTATGTGAAAGAATTTCTAATGTTTCTGCCAAATTTGAAGCCGATATCTTAATTTTTGCGGCCAGGAGAATGTTTACCGCAGACGGATAGACGTACAAACGTTCGTACAGACGATTCTAAATTTGATGCTGATCAAGAATATATATGCTTTATAGAATCTCCGAAGTTTCCTTCTGGTCGTCACAAGCAAAAATAAATAATAAATATATACTTCACCTTCGGTGGTGGCTATAAAAATTAGACCTTTCTGCCATATAAACTTCGAATATTAATGTAAATAGTTCTATGGGAAAGGTTTCAAAAAATAGTTCTACCCGATCCAAATACGATTTTCTATCGATTTATTTCGAAAATACTGTACTTTCTGTCACAGAAAAAGTCATTTTAAGTGCGACCTTGTTTGGGACAGGTCATAAAAATGGGCTGATCGAGTCCATTTCCGATACGGTACAGCAATATATCAAATTTCATCAAATTATCTCAAAAATTGTGACCTATAGATTAAACATGAACAGACATCAAGTATATCGGTGTAAAAAGCGCTATCTTAAGCATTTGTGAATGCACATCGTACGTACATACATCCGCTAAATCCTATACCCTGTACGACAAGCTGTGCAGGGTATAAATATGTGAAGAAAAATGACAAAGAAAACATGTATAAAGCTGGTTACTTTGTAGTCCATTATAATGTGAAAATAAACTTAGAAGAGTATAGAAATACGTGTAACTATGATAATATGAGAAACACCAACAGCAAACCAACCGACAAATAGTACGTTTTTATGACCTGTAAATGAGACTTATTACTGTGAAAGGTTTATCTCTTTCCTTCTTTTTCACGAAATGGTGAGGGATACGTTAATTGCATTTGTGATATCCTAGACATAAAGTAAAAGAAAAACTTCATGGCTTTTTTTTATCATCAACGCGAAGCTTTCTTATATTTTCGATAAACCACATGCGTGTCATTGTTATTGATAACGTTTTGCTATGCCAGGGCAAAGCTACTACATCAGGTAGAATATCTGGATTTTCGTGGTGAAAACCACCTGATTTTCATAGGCCTACTTTGAAGTCAGCTACTTTCCTGTAGAGAGCGACACAAGCCAGACGTTGCCTGGTCTATTATATAATATTGCGTGGACGTGGAAATGTTGAAATTTTTATTGTGTTTATAAGTGAGAAAAAAAAACCCGAAAACGCCGCCCATTGGCCAATTAGGTTAATTTTCATTAGCATCCTGCACACAAGAACTTTCAATGTTTTCACGAAACTTAAGGCCGATATCTTCGTTTCTGCGACTAGGAGAATATTTACCATAGAGATTAAATAGATGGGAAAACGGACAGATCGACGGATAGGCAGACAGACCGGCCTAATTAGAACCCGAATTTGATCCTGTTAAAAAAGGTTTATATTTTTTATAAGGTCCCTGGAATTTCGTTCTTACAAATGTTTTGACAACGAGATGGAATTTCAATATGGACAGGCAGGGTCAATTTTCCATTGTTGGCTAGGTATTACAGGATCATCCATAGAATATACACAAGAGTTTTGTTATGATATTTGGTATTTTTTGTGAATAGCGGGTGAAAAATTTTTTTTTGCTTTTGAAAACAAGTGTTCTCAGCTCCGTTCTCAAGCCGATTTTCCACACTATCAGTACTGGCCTGCTTGCAAGAGCAGCCAATATTTTGCAAAATTTAAAGCTAATATCATCATGCTTGTGGTCAGATGCCACAGGTATTAGACAAGCAGATTGACGAACAGACGGACAGATGATTCACAATTTGATAATGATCAGGAATATTTATATCTCGGGCCGTTGAAAACAAATGACAAATTGAATATGCAATGACAATATGAATATATGAAAACAGAGAAGAAAAGGGAGTAAGAAACGAAGAGAAGCAGAGAAAAGAATGGAGAAAACAGAAAAGAAACTCAGAAAAACACGATAAGAAGGAGACAAACAAAGGAATGAAATACAAAGAAAGAAAAAAGAACAAGTAAAAAGAAAGAAAAGGGGAAAGGGAACTGAATGAAAGGGAACTGAATGAAAGGTAAGAAATCCATGAAAGAAAGAAAGACAAGAAAAGAAGCAACGGAAGAAAGGAAGGAAAGAGAAGAAAGGGAAGAAAGGAAATAAAAGAAATGAAAGAAAGGGAAGAAAGGAAAGAAGGAAAGAAATGAAGGAAAGGAGAGAAAGGAAAAAAGGAAAGAAAGGGAAGAAAGGAAAGGAAGGGAAGAAAGGAAAGAAAGGAAAAAAGAAAAGAAAGGAAACGAACGAAAGAAAGAAAAGAAAGAAAGAGGAAGGAAAGAAGGAAAAAAAACTAAAGAAAGCATAAATGACAGAAACAAAGGAAGGATGAAAAGAAAAGAAAAAGAAACAGGGCGGGAAAAGAAACGCAACTAAGGAAGTAAGGAGACGAATCAAAGGACGAGAAAAAATCAAATGTAAAATAAATAACCAGAAAGGAAAAGAAATTTTATAAAATAGCATTATTTCTTAAATCTTCCCTGCTTGACTGACCTGCACTGAAGTATTCAGCAGAACGATAAAATCATGTCACGTACAGAGTACTTACAATTAATGGAAAAACTTACTTCATTAACCTTGAATGGACAATAAATAATCAACAAGAACATCTGGATGTGTATAGCTATCATATTTGTTCTTACTCTTTTCGCATTAAAACGCACAGTTATTCTTCCATTTACTTTCTTTACTCAAGTGCCATACATTACAGAAATACTCTATATCCTTGTATATGCAGCAGTAGCACATACTTTTTAAATCCGCTTTTATTCATTGGATCGTAAAGTAATCTGTTGTAATATTAAAAATACGAAAAATAAAAAAAATATATTTTTTTTATCACTCATAAGTAATTTAAGTTTATTTTTCTAAAATTGAAATTAACACGAATTTTTTTATTTCAAAAAGAAAAATAAAATTACAAAGAGAAAAATTCGAAATCTCTCTATCGTTATATATTTGAAACTTTTATTAGTCATACATATAATGAATATAAATTATAAATTCTTTCAATTAAAGCAAATGACGAAATTACTTTTTGCTATGCATTATCATTCATCGGCTGTTCAAATGACGAACTGAGCTCTAAAAACTTTATCCGAAACGTCAAATTTCGTTTTAATCTCTGCTTTTTTGTTTAGTGTGTGTATAACATTCATGCTTGTTCAGGAACAAGCTTAGCCAGTCAAGTAGACTACTAATGCTTACATTGTATGTTACACTCATAAGCTCTTTAAATAATTTAAATAAAAAAATTTCTTTACACATTCAATTAGAATAAAATGCTTACGCTTGTAAAGAGTATCGTTTTCATAACGTATGCTTCATGCAAAAGAAATTCTATTGAAGGGCGTACTCCTATACGAGAATAGCAAACAACAATGTTAGCGTTTAGTCTCGCGATAAGATGCTTACGCCAGCACACCACGTTAGGTTTATGTCATTGTCATCAATTTTAGATGAATCATTATTCACTAAGGAATGTTTCCACAAAAGCTTTGTCTGATATACAACGTCACTCAATAAGTTCGTAGGATGACTTATAGATGTCACCATTATTGACAAATTCATATTACGCCAGCATGACATATTAGGTACTCACTAAGGAATGTTTCCAGAAAAGATATAACACATCACTCAATAAGTTCTTGGGATGGCATATATATGTTTCGCCATTATTGGTAAATTCATTTTAGATGGTACCAAATTTCAACTTTCGACAATTAGTTTACAGATTACAGTTGTCTTGTAATTTTCAAAACTGTGGAAAAATCCGAATTTCTTGTGTTCATAAACCTTTGCTTTTCAGTGGGAAAACATTCCCATCAAACCAAGCATCGGCTTGAAAATTATTATGGAAACTTTTCTAGATTGAAAATAACACTTTATTATTGGTCGTTTGCTGACTTTAAACAATAAGTAATACGACTGATAGTGATCGCTTAGGCCACTCGAATTCGGCATTTGTTCTAGAAAATATAAAAATAGACCACAAATTCCTTAGGGAAAGATCGAAAAGTGAAATTGCGTGGAATAGCTAGCACTTTGACAATATCAGAAGGCGTAGTGTATTTATTAGTTTTCATGGACATTTATCAATGGGAAAATTCTGTTCAAAGCGAGTGCCTCCTTTGATCAAAAAATCGAAAAAGTATTGATGATTTAAAAGGCAATTAAGAGCTATTTAAGCAAAATAAATACTATTTTTTGATGCGATATGTGACAATGAATGAACCACGGATTCATCGCTACAGTCCAGAGTCCAATCGGCAGTTAGCCGAGTAGACAGCAACCGGCGAAAGTCATCCAAATTGACCAAAAACTCAAAAGTCAACTGGAAAGGTTATAACGTCTATTTTTTGGCTTGCGCATGGTGCAATATTCATTGACTATCTTCGAAAAGAGAAAAAATGCTCTTACACACAAAAATCGATTGTAATGCAAAAAAAAAACAATTTTTAATCCTACAGACTTATTGAGTGATGTGTTTTATATAGGAAGACTACTAGAGATTACGTCGCAGCTGTTACAACAGTACCGCATATCTTACTGAAAAGATGGCTTACATGGGGGACAGTACACGTGACTGAGCTTCTGCTCTGCCGTACATATTTTTTAATGTTCAGGATTAGGGCACTTTGACCAACATCATGTGCTACACTAAGGCAAACGACATATATTTTAAATGAAAAAGTGGATTACATAGAACGCAATATTCGTTTTTGAACACAGATATTCTTGGACTTAACAGACCAAAGAATAGAAGAAGAAGAAGAAAAAGAAGAAGAAGAAGAAGAAAAATATGTCATGTTCCATGTTGAATAACAAACTGAAATTTTGAAAAACCCCTTAAAAAAATATCAATAACGTACTTTCTCTACTTCTGCATTTCTCAGAAAATGCGAAGGGGAAAAACATACTGTAGACATCAACAGGTTAAAAAAATAATTTTTTTTTTTTTTATTCGTGTTTTTTCTAGTTTTCGATAATAACCAGAACTCAAAACCCAAAGCACGACATAACATATGGACCCTACTATGCGTGCACAATACAAATATTCTTATGTATGTGTATACATACACATATATGTACGTATGTATGAAAGCACATTTATAGAGAAAATATCACAAATAACTGAACAAACAAACAACTGGCTACGAAAATTATTATACGAATGGGAGCAATTTTTCAAATTAAAATCATTTTTGCAGACACCGCAAGGATGAGCCAAACAGGCACTCTGCGAGTCTACAGTATCATGAGTATGCTTTCAAGTTATACGATAACTTTTATGTCGTGACATACCACACAAACACGATAGAAAAACTGACAAACAAACGACAAACATACAGTTATACACTACACCAGCGAACTCTACAATTTTCAAAAAAATTTTTTTTGTTTTCTCTTCCTTTGCCTTCTTTCCTCATCGTAAAATTAACGATTTCATGCTTTTTCATATTGTTTTCATTTATCCTTATGGTCTCTTTAATAAACCATATAAATAAATTACGAAAAAAAGTTGAAGAAAAAACAAAAAAAGAAAAACAGATACAAATTCTATGGATAAATAAATACTTTTACATGTACTGCGTAAAGCATCTGTGCGTGGCTTTAAAACAAAACACATATATATATATATATATAATAAAAAGAATTAATTTCTCATGCTTACGTATATCAAGTAACTTGAGAAGCGATTTAATCGTTAAATTTTTTTATTTATGACATTTTCTTTCCAACGGAAAGACCATTTTATTGACTTTTACAAATACAGAGGTTCTTTATATACGCATGTAAAGATTGTCAATAACAATAGCCTTTACAAATATTCCTTTATAAGTCTTTTCGTAGACTGCGTTGCGTCGTCTTATTTAAATCACCTGAAATGAATAAAAATGAAATGAATTATTTTATGGTCAAATTCGTTACGCTCATCGATTTAGGGCCGATATACTAAATTTGTGTTAAGTGAATCGGTTCGAATTGCTTAAAAAATAGCAATTTTAGAATTAGTTCATGCGATAACAGTGAAATGTGCACACTATGGTAATGCAATAAGAGAAACAATACTAAATACAATAATGGGTACTTTTCGTAGGGGAAATCTCTTAGGGTGAATTGTTTGCACATCTTTAGTTTACTTGTCATTGTTTTGTCTCTCCTTTGATTTATTACCATATGGTTAATTAGCTGACAAGAGAATTGTTCTCTAGAGCTCCAGTTAAATCTTTTTGAGAACCATTCTAGGGGTTCCCTAATCATATTTATGGTTATAAATAGGATTTTTATCATTAAGATTACCATTAAAGTTAGCGTTTACGTCGCCTTGAAATAGTGATGCCCACTCTGATTATCGTTATCATTAGCATTAGGATTAATCATTAGTACTATTAATATTAGCATTATCACCATCGTTATCGTTATCCTTGTCAGTATTACCATTAGCATTAGTATTAACATTAACATTATCATCATTGTTATCATTATCATTATAATTAGCATTAGAATTACTATTAGCATTATTAGCATTACCATTAATATTATCATTAGCAATAGCGTTAGCATTAGTACTAGCATTAGCATTACGGGCATTAGCATTTGCATCATTAGCATTAGTATTACCATTATGATCATCGTTATGATTATTATTAACAGTAGCATTAGCATTATCATCATTGTTATCGTTATCATTATCATTATCATTTCATTCGCATTAGCATATTATTCGCATTAGCATATCATTCACATTAGCACTATCATTATCGTCCTCGCTATCATTACCATTGTCTCTAGCATTATCATTAGCATTATACTTAGGATTATTGTTAGAATTAGCGTTGGCTTTAGCACTAGCACTAGCTACAGCATTAGCCCTATCATTATCATTTAGTATTAGCATTAGCATTATCACTACTTTTGTCATTATCATTACCGTTACCACCATCATCATTATAATTGCCATTGGCATTGTCATCGTCCTTGTTATTATCATTATTATTACCACAGTCCTTATCATAAGCATTTTTTATCATTTCATTTACTTATCCATTGGCATTAAAGTTTACATCATTAGTATCATAATTATAGTTATAACAATCATTAAGTGTTTATATTGTTCTAAAATATTTTTTCATTAGTTACGTGCGTTAGTTTTGGTCAGCAACTTCTCCAGGTGAAAATGATAAAACGACATTCATTACTTTAGTCGTATTATTTGCAGAAAACTGTTCGAACAATTTTAGAAGCTTATCAACGGTTTAAAAGTGGTAATTTTGAAGTCAAATGACAAAGAACTGCCGGGAGAACCAAACAACTTCTCGGGCAGTGAATTGCAGAAGTTATTCAATGAAAATCCAACTCAAACTATCAAAGAACTTTCGAACAGCTTAGCAGTTAATGAATCAAACCTTTACAGGCAAGAGAAAAAATCTAAAAGGAGAATGGTTTCGAATGGTTTCAACATCACCGTTTCATTGCCTACTGGGCAAAAACAGGCTGACGAAGAAAATTGGAACTACTACGACGATTCTAAAGGCAAAAAGTCATTAGTTTAGTTCAAGAGAGTCATCCACATCGACACCGAAACGGAATGGTCGTAAACTTTTGCTGCGCATATGATGGGATCAAAGTGTAACGTATTACGAGCTGCTAAAACCGAATGAAACCATTACTTTAGATGTCTAACGACATCCATTGATCAGATTGAGGGATATATTGTTCAAAAAAAGACTAGCAATAGCGTTAAGCAGGCACAAAATTACCCTCTTGCATAACAACGCTCGTCCGTACGTTGCAAGAGTTGTCAGGGATATACTGTTGCACAGTTTGAATGGAAAGTTCCGCCGCAACGAGCGTACTCACCAGCCTTCTGATTATCACTTATTCAGGTCAATGGTGCATGGCTTGGCTAGCAGGCGGTTCCACAAAGTTGAAGAAGTATGAAAGAGCGTCGCTTTTCGATAGTCTCAAAAGATCGTGAGTTCTTTCAACATGGTATTGCAGAAAGAGGAGAAAAAGTTATAAAAAATAACTTTTATATAAAAAATAACTTTAACTTTTTTTAAAAAATAACTTTTTCTTTATATCTTTTCAAATGAAAAAATGATCAAAATTAACGCAAACACCTATTAAAAGCTCACTACATTTTTTTTTTTAAATTATGTGTATAAAGTTTCTTTTGACCATTTTTTGTTGATGACAGACAGATATTCACAGGAGTTATTATAAAAATTCTGTTTCAAAAATTTTAATTAAAAGAATATAAATGAAAAAAATTGAAAAACAAATTTCAATATTTCAAAGGCTAAAACTTCCCTGTTATATTCTCTAGTGTCTTTATATTTAACTCATTAATAAGTTTCTCAGAAGCTATTCAGAATAAGTAGACGTAATGCGACGGGTGTATACTGCTTTCATTCATATATTTAAAAGAAAACAAAAAATTATATTTACCCCGAAGCGAATTGAACACTATTTTCTGAGAAGGAGTTCATTATAAATAATTAAAAATTTCAATTTATTTCAACGTTTTTTCCACATTTTAAGATTAAAAGTTAACATTAGAAAGATCACGTTAGTTGCTTGCTGTTTCCGGCTCTTAAATTGGCTAACAATTCTAACAAAATAACTCCGAGTATTATGCTCTCTTTGGATAGACTGACAGACAAATGCTGATAAGGGACAAATCTATGATGCCTCGTAAAAATTTTCATAAAGCAACAGAAAGTAAATGTCAAGATTAATGTACATATACTCTCTCTCTCTCTCTCTCTCAACAACTCATGAGCGATGAACACGAATGAAAGTGTAATGTTTGAGTTTAAAGTTTACACCTTTACTCTATAACGCGCATTTATTTACTATTTTTTTTTTTTTTTTTGCGATTTAATAAAAACATAAAATTAATAATAAAAAACAATTCTCAAAGAAAAATTACAAAATTAATTGAAAACAATTAATATTTTGCTGTAAACTGAAACGAAACGAAACGAAACACAAACTTATGCAAGATATGCATACACGAACATGGGGAAATGGAAAAATTTCCTTTACATCCATTAGTTCAAACAAAGAAATCCTTAGTGAATATTGTTAAATTTACATTTTTTTTTTTTTTTTACTTCAATTCTTTTTTCTTTTGCTAATTGTTTTTGCTACAAAAAGTATCAGACTTTGTTTTACGATATTCGTTTATATGCATGCTACACATACACAAACAATATAAGTAACCGCAGAAAGAGATTGTATTTCTCTGTGATATTTTGTTTTCTCTTTCATGATTTGATGTTGAATTTTAAGCTTTCTGCTGGTAATCAGCTTAAACACGAACTACTGCCACTGCTACCAACTAAAACAAACATTTTTGAGCAATTGTCGCGAAAGAAACGTTGGATGCTTGGTTACTTATAATCTGCCCGTCGTATCGTCGTATCGTTTAATGGCAAATTGTCCTTTACTTGTATATTTTTGTATTTATAACTACATTTTCTCGGTTGTCTGAACAGAGAGAGATAAAGTTTTCTGATAACCGTCCAAACCAAATATTTACTACTAAACAATTCTTTTGCTTTGCAATAGAAAAAAAAAAAAAAAATGAGAGATAAAATAAAATTTTATGGAAATCCTTCCAAAAAGAGAAACAAAAAAAAAAAAGAATTAAATTGAAGGTTGAAAAGTTAAGCTATCAAAAAGGAACAAAGGACAAAAAAACAAGTGAAAACAGGTAACAACAGATAAGCTTTGTTCTCTCGCAACCATAACCCCATAATCGTTTAATGAATAAGATGCACTTAAAATTTAAAGTGATGATAAAATCGCGAATAATAACATCCATGTCGAACATGAAAAAAATATAAATTAAAAAAACTAATATAACTAAAGTAAATATAAGTGCATCGTTGTTGTTATCATTTGTGATAGATAGTTATTTAGTTAGTTAGTAATGAAAAACAAAAGAAAAACTTGTCTTCTTCAATTTAAGCAAATAATAGTAATACGACATTCCCACATGTTGACCACTACCCCCCAAAATTAACGCTCAATGAAATAGCAATAAAGGAAAAAAAACAAAAAAAAAATTAGCTTAACATTAAAAAGCTTGTAATCTGAAAACTTTACATGCATTACCGCCTAAACTAGATAATCATCTCATTATATACATAGACAGGTTTTTTGTTTGCCTCAACAGTGACTCCTATCTGTGGCCCGCGAGTTGCACTAATATGAATCATTTCGTTTGATTCTTGTTCTATCTTCTGCTTATACAATTTACTTTGTTATAGCTTTACAAAATAGAATTGCTTTGAAACACTTAAGACCTTCAAAAAAGAAAGAAACTCAATTATTTTTAATGTAAGCTAAGTCTTTTAAATTTTTCCATACATATCATCCCAAATAAGGATATTTTCTACAAACGACATAAAACTTAACAAACTGAATAATTATTTTATATTTACTGGTTCGTTTCTATTTGATAGTCTCACCTAATAGTATACGTTCAAATCTCATAACTTAAACATATATCTGTTAGGCCTGAGAACATTTAATTCTAGTTCCGCTTTCTCATCTTTTCTATCCGATATTGATAAATTGGAAGCATCAGAGATGCTATCTTCTATGCAAAATTCAATTCAATTCAATTCTATATAGAATTGATTCAATTTCTCACCTTGTCATCTCTTCCATTCCTTCCTTTGCATTCCGATGTTCCTTGGATACAGAATTAAATACAATTCTATTCTACATAAAATTGGTTCAATTGTATTTAATTCTGTACAGAATCCAATGCGATTATATACAAAATTCAATGCAAGTCTATATAGAATTAAAATCAGTTCTGTAAAGAATTCAAATCAGTTCTACACAGAATTCAGATCAGTTCTATACAGAATTATAATCAGTTCTTTGCAGAATTAAAATCAGTTCTGTACAGAATTCAAATTAGTTCTACACAGAATTCAGTTCAATTCTCTTTAATTATATATAGAGAATTCAATTAATTTCTGTATAGAATTAACTCAATTCTATTTAATTCTATACAGAAACCAATGCGATTATATACAAAATTCAATGCAAATTTATACGGAATTGAAATCAGTTCTGTACAGAATTCAAAACAGTTCTATACAGAATTCAAATCAGTTCTATACAGAATTAAAATCAGTTCTGTACAGAATTTAAATCAGTTCTACACAGAATTCAAATCAATTCTATATAGAATTCAGTTCAGTTCTCTTTAATTGTATACAGAGAATTCAATTAAATTCTGTATAGAATTGACTATTAATTCTATTTAATTCTATGCAGAATCCAATGCAATTCTATACAGCATTCAAATCAGTTCCATACCGAATTCAATTCAGTTCTACTCAACTATATACAGAATTCACTTCATTTCTACGCAGAATTCACTTCAATTCTATGCAGAATTAATTTCAATTCTACTGAATTCTATGTAGAGTTTAATGTAATTCTACACAGAATTCAATGCAATCCTATACAGAGTTCTATTCAATTCTATGCAATACTATACAAAATTCAGTTCGAATTATACAAAATTCATTCAATTTTATTCAATTCTAGTTAATTGATTGAATTCTAATCGATGCTGTAAAGAATTGAATCTGTATACAATTAAATTGAATTGAATTGATTCAATTCTGGTCAGTTCTGTAAAGATTTAATTAAGTTCTGTTCAGTTCTGTATAGGATTGCATTAATTGTACAGTTTTCTACTGCAGATTCCATATAGAGTGAAGCAAAAACAGTCCCTTGATTTGCTCGTTGAGACTTTGATGATTTATTTTTTAAAATTTATTCATTTTTTCTACTGGTGAATACGTGTGTAGTTCATTAGTTGTTATATTTCCTTCGTCTCTAAAGAAAATCTTCAAAGTCGAAGAAGATGAACTCATCAAGCTATCGACAATGTATCGTACTGTAGATTACAAAGAGTCTTAAAAACATTTAAATGGAGGACTTCTTTCTGCTTCCTCAAACAGTCTAGTGCTATATCTACTTTTACATGCAACTGCAGGTGTTCGACTAAGCTGGATAACTTTGCAATAAAGTCTTACGATGACTGAAACTTTTCCCACTAAAGTGTAGAGTCCTTTAGTACGGCTAGACACCTATTGCACAGCGATGTTGTAGAGAAAGAGCTTAAGGTAAATAAATTGTTAAATAATCCTCCAAAGCATAATTAATCTCTAATATGAGTTTTCGGGAACAACGTCTTTGATAAAAAGCAATCGAAAGAATCGGACTTAGTTTTTAGCAAGCAAACCTCAAGCTATACTAGATTCAGTTCAAAGGCAGCTTTCTCGTTGCCACATGTTCGTAGAATATTATACGTCTATCAATCGTCAAGATGCCTAATTTGGGCGTGTGCTGACAATAGAGTTATGCAATCACGACTATATATCCATTGAGGTAACTTTGTGCGGACCTCAAGCAGTTGATCTGTATACTGAAATTGTTGCAATGATTCCCTGATTCTTGACTGCAAACAAAACTGACTTTCTAGTGAAATTAAAACAAATTAAATGAATTATAGAGCCGATAACCTATGGTGCTAGTGCTCTCATCTTTCTAATCTAAGAATTAATTTTATTAGTCTAGTATACACTAATAATAATAATAATAATCATAAATGACTTATGTAAAAAAATTATACCATCAAAATATCAAACCTACCGATCAAGAAATGTCGTTGAACGCTATTAACATTATGATTGAAAAAGCCTCCCAGACTCCCGATAAATATTTTATCTTCTTGTAAGACTTGTGAAAAGAAGAAATATTTTCTGCATATCCTTTCGATCGAGAAATATCGTTGAACCCTATTAACATTAGGATTGAAAAAGCCTTCCAAACTCCCGGGAAATATTTTATCTTCTTGTAAGACTTGTGAAAAGAAAAAATATTTTCTGTAAAATTAAAAATTCCGCATTATATTATTGCCGCAAAGGTTGGACAATTCTGATTTAGATCGTCATGACAGTATGCTTTTCTTGCTCTGTTAGATTTATGCACTTACCAACCGTACGATAAAAATGTAAATTTGTACTTGCGGTTGTAAACATTAGTGCACAAACACAATACACGCCAATCATTTGCAGCCACTAATTACATAAAAGCGACACATAACTGTGTATGTGTAAACAAACACATAATTATACATCATATCACATATTTACATATATATATATATATATGCATACGCACATATCCATATATAAATTTATCTCTATATAGATAGAAACATAAACAAACATGAACACAATTTTGTCTACACTAACTAAATACGCTCTGATATGTTATTGTAGGTTGGTGGTTGATTGCCATAAAAGGGCCTGCTATCATGTCTTGTCATTGTTTATTGTTAAGGCTAAATAACAACAACAACAACGGCAACATCGAGAGCATTTGTCAAACAGTGTCGTTTGCAGAAGCAAGGAAAAAAGATTAATTATGAAAAATTGATCTACAAAATTATAAAATGTGCATTTAAGTAACACTTCAGTGTTATTACTGTTGCTGTGTCTAGAACATCTCTGTTTTATCTATAATATGTAAACACTGCAAAAATATTGAATTTTGTTTGTCATTTAGAAACTATTTGGCTTTCTAACTTAGCTTCACATAAAGTAATGTCTGATGTGCCTAAATCTGGCCTTTTATTTTCATCCTAGAACTTCTAATGCATTTAAATACAACAGAACTATGGCTAAGTACTGATTTATTGAAAACTTATAAGATTTTTGTTGATATTTAATGCAAATTATTTTTATTTATCAGGTGTACAAGTATGAAGTGAGGATTTTCGAAGCTATGTTTAGCGTTAAAACACGGTATTTTATTGCATCATCAACTACTGGCAAGCGTGCATAAGAGATAAATTCAAAATATATTTAGGTCAAATTACTATTAGGGAGTATCATTTTCATCATGAAATATTAAAAATTAGATTTTTCTAACTTATAAAGGCTCCTTTATCATAAGAGAGGTTATACGGGAGTTGGTCAAACAATATGATCGCATACGATTCAAATTTTTTCATAATTATTTTATATGCCAAAATGGTGGTTCCCACCTAGGTTTTTGTCAGAAAAATATTGGAAATTGCATATAAGGACACTTTTCAAAAGAAATGGTATACAAGGAGTAGTCGTTAAAATGGTCCGATCAAATCCATATTCAATTTTATTCGTCCTTAACCGTCTACACTACACTAAATTCTGTCGAACTATTTAAAAATCGCTACCTGGAAGTTGAACACTAGAGTACATGGACAGACGTCAGGCAGACGGGCAGGCAGAAAGAAAGACAGATGGACGGACAGACAGGCGGACAGATTTCTCAATTCGTTTTACATGGTAACCTGTTGTGAAAACCTCATACCAAGGCATATTTAAATGCTAGACTAATTCCAGTTGACGTTAGTTACCGTCCTCCGGGCTTTGGAACAATCCCCACAAGGGGCGCTCCGCAACTCCCGAAGTATCAGATCAAACATCCTGGGTACAGATCATTGTTTCCCTTTGGTGTCGGAGGGTAAACCTAACTCATTTTCCAACAAACAGTCTCGACATTCCCCGAAGGGCCGTACCCAACGATCAGGCAACAAAGCATTCTCAAAATTTGTGAACGTTGGCAACATAGCTTTCACATTTGGGCACCTGATCCCCGAGGACTTAGTTGTTCACTTTTGTATATCTGTACTGAACATCACTCCACCTAATTTTTCGGATTATTATGTACTTGGAAAGACATCGACACATTCAGCTAACGTTTCTTGTGCTCGCAGTTCAACTACTACCTCAATCAATCATAGATAAAAACTGGCATGCCATAGTAGTGTTATGCCCTAAATAGCAGAGAACTATCGGGAAGAGAAGTCATCTAAAATAGAAGCAACTCTCGAGCTTACTCCTACAATTCTTTAAATTATATGAACTGAACATTTGCAAATGAATATAAATTGAGAAAGAAACTTGAACAGCAAACTTCAATAGTAGAGCCTAGTATCATAACACCACAGCCACTGTTTATCGCTTGTAACGATTTAGGGACACTATGTCTAAAATTAAGAAAAAAAAAAAAACTTAATTTACCCACAAATGACGCTTGTTCGCCAATAAAACTTGACATTATCGCATGAAAAAAATTTAATGACTTTGACACCGAGTCACTAATATTTCAAGGTTATGGAAGCGAAACGTAGAGGAGAAGTTTTTAATAAGAATTTGAAATTTTTAATATATTTTACTTCTTAATCGAACATCGTTTTAGATATAGAAGTATTAACAATTATCAGTATGTGATGTCGAAAAATATTAAAAGTCGATTGAAAACCAAGTAATATTTAAGATGTTCCACAATTATTTCATGATTATACTTTTAATGAACCCAAGATTAAAATAATATATTTCAGCTACATTTTGTTTATTTAAAAGATCATTTTTTTCTTCATATTATGCTACGACTTTATATTTGAATACGATAGTATGTAGAAGGTACACCGTATGCGCAGGCGTTCCACAATTTTTGTTTTTTGTCTTTTATTCTTCGTCGTACGTTTCGCCACGATCTTTGTTGCGCCGAAGCCAATCTCGACTTAAGCTAAGAGTCTCGAGGATTAATTCATGACGACTTTTGCTTTGATGATCCCGATTCCGCCACTTTTCGGCTAATTCATTCAAAGGGGCGTGCTCATTCCGTTCCCGTGAATCTTCGGATGATTCATCACAGCTTTTGCCATGCTGACCCTTTTGATGGAAACTTTCGACCGGTTCATCCCAGCGATTGGCGTATTGATTTCGTTCTTGTATTGAATCTTCATACGAATCATCCCAGTTTCGTCCGTGGCTATGGCTGTGTAAGCAGGAACTTTTTCCTGAGTTTTTGTATGATTCATCCCTATTTGCGTCATGCTGATGGCGTCGATGTGCACTCCTGCCCGGCTGGTGGCTCTCTCGGTGTGATTTATCGTACGGTTTGCCTCGATGACTCCTTTCACAGGGACATTCACACGATTCGTGCCATTGTTTGTCGTTTTGATTCTCTTCCTGCGAATCTTCATCCGATTCATCCCATCGTCTGTCATATTGATTAGGTCGATGCTTATGATGAGAATGTTGTGATTTACCATGACACTTGCCGTGCCGATGCCATTGATGACTTCCTTTGGCGGATTCATCCAAGTCACTACCATGTTGATCCCGTCCATTTTCCGAAAGATGACTCCCTTGATGTACACCTTCATCCAATTCATCCCTCTCAATGCTATTCTCATTCTGTTCTTTCGAATTTTTGTCCGATTCATCCCAATTTTCATCGGCGTCATCTTGTTCCCATGAATCTTGATATGAATGTTCGGACGATTTATTCCACTCACTGCCGTTCGGATTCTGTTCGCGAGAATTTTCATACGATTCATCCAAGTCAGTACCATGTTGATCTCGTTCATGCCAATTGTTTTCTGAAGGATGACCACCTTGATGTACAGCTTCTTCCAATTCATTCCTCTCACTGCTGTTCTGATACGAATTTTGCGAATTTTCGTACGAATTAACCCGGTTTTCATCGTACTTGTCTTGTCCGCTTGAATCGTTTTCCCGAAGATCACTCTCTTGATTTGAACGTTCGGTCGATTTATTCCAATCATTGCCTTCGTTATTCCGTTCGCGAGAATTTTCATACGATTCATCCAAGCCATTGCTATGTTGATCTCGTTCATGCGAATTGCTTTTTGGAAGATCATTCTCTTGATGTGAGGCTCTGCCCAATTCATTCTGCTCACTGAGGTTCTGTTCCTGTTCGTGTACATTTTCGTACGATTTACCCCAGTTCTCATCATGCTGATCTTGTCCATGTGAATTGTTTCCCCGAAGATCACTCTCTTCATTTGAACGTTCGGCCGATTTATTCCAACTAGTGCCGTTCGGATTGTGTTCGCGTGAATTTTCATTCGATTCGTCCAAGTCACTGTCACGTTTATCTTGTTCATGCGAATAGTTTTTCGGAAGATGACTCTTTTGATATAAAGCTTCGCGCAATTCATTCTGCTCACTGGGATTGTGATTCTCTTCCCCTGAATTTGCGTACGATTCATACCAGTTTTGAGGGGGAACGTCTTCCGGATAATAACGATAAGTATAATTTTTTTGATGACTGCTTCGATACGAATTTTCTTCCGATTCATCTCTGTCTCCTTCTTCGATTTGGCCGTTTTGGTCTGGTCCAGTGTGTGATGATAAACACTTGTTAGATTGCATCGAATCTAGAGGAGAATAAATTTCTTTGCCTAGACCTTCTAAAAGCTGCAATTTTACGACATCTTCATGTAAACAACAAAACATAAAACCAATGTCGAGATATCCAAAAGATTCCTGTACATCACTCAACCACTCAATTTCTTCGCACATGGACTTACAGAGTACAACATCACTTTTGGGAAAATACTGCAAAAAAAAACCTGAATGAGTAAATTAATGAAATAGCATTTGATGTCTACTGACTTCATAGAAGGGCGAATTAAAACCAAAAATTACTAGATGTTTTTCTCCTTTTCTTATTGGCTGCACATCATTCCAGATATATTGTGGTATCGTACGGCCAGAATCATCTTTTAGAACGCTCATTTCAAATTGATTAGATGATCCTATTTTATTAATAGGAACTTTAACTTCACCATAGGTGCCGCTTAAAATTTTTACACCTTCACTGCTATGAACATACTTTAGCAAATTCTCTCGGTATTTATTCCAATTGCCCATTAGAAGATTTGACCACCACATGATATTGAAAAGGGAATTAAGATTTTCCCGTAACGTGTCCGAAACAATTTGTGGAAGTACTGAAGCATATTTAAAATTAGAAAAAGTGAACCAACGCCTAAACTCTGCATCTGTAAAGTGGGTCGATACTATTAAGCTAAAAAATAAAATTGAATTAAAATAAATAATTTAAATTAAACAAATAAGGACTTACTGCGGATCTTTAGGGACAGCGTTCACGAGCTCAGCGCCAATGTATGATTTAATGTCAGGTGCTTTTGGCCAAACCTAAGATAAAAATTGATTTCCTTTTAGTCCTTTCATTAGAAAATTATATAAGTGAATGTATGGAGTATCAGAAACGATTCCATCGACAGATTGGGCCTTTAGATCATATCTGATGGCGTTCATTTAACCGTCAGTTCCTCAAATATGAGATAATGTTGAACAAAAATGAGTATTGCTCGGTGTGATTATTTAAATTGAATTTAATTTGAATAATTTTTGTAGTATGTAGCACTAATGAAAGAAAGAATGTCTGAACCTCCTCAAACGAAAAGAAAAACTGGACTTACGGTTCAGAATGTAGTATAAGCACTAATAATACATTATAACAAACTGACATAAAGGATGTGACTTTACAAAGCTTTTTTAATCAGATAAAGAGATGGTTACACCTACATCTCCTGTTCTTGCTATTATATCGACTGTTTTAACGCAGAAATTTAAATTCAAAAATATAGAAGTTTACCTCAGGTTTTGAAAGCGGCAAATACTCATAATAAAGCACCTTTACTGATAACGAAGTAACACTGTAGCATAGAACACTCGCAAATTGGTCTCCGCTATTTTCACCGACTGCGCCTATAAAATACAAGGAACTCCGTGGGCACCATGGATATTCCTCATAATATCCATTGTCTATGACATTTGGTCTATACAGACGAAATGGTGGCTTTTTACACTTCAATTCAATCGAATCCATTGGTTTACCGCTTAATTTTTCTGTGGCTATATTATTTTTGCATTCCAAAGTCGTTTGCGATTCGTAATTTAAGGGATAACTTTGAAACAATTGGAATTTGTAGAAATTAGTTTTATAATTTTTTTTTTTTTTTTCAATTTTTATTAGATCAGAAATAAAAACTCACTTATCAAATAAATAACAAGTTGCGGTAACGTTTTCGTTATTTCTTAACCATAGTGTCCTGTCGGGATGACAGTGCGTGACGTGTGAACCTGAATAGTTCGTGACATGTGGTCTAAGCGAAACACTTTCCGGAAGAATTATGGTGCATTGATTCCTTGATAATCGAATAAAAGCCGAAAGCAGTGAATACAAAAACAAAAATATAAGCATTTGCATAATGCCAGAGAAATTTAACAACAGAAGTTTTTTTTCTAACTGAATCGAAAACATCACCTACTAGCTCTTTTAAAACTTATTTTTTACATGGTCCAGAATAATTATTAAATTAATTATTAGTTAACCGATTTACTTCGGTGCATACATTAAGTTCGTTCGAACTTAAGTAATTATTGTTTTAACACATTAAGGTTCATTCGTTTCTGCTCGCTCCTGATTAAACATCAGGAATTTTTGATAATAATAAATAACTGAAGATAATCAAAATATCAATTATATTATATTTGGAACGGTTGACTTAATCAATTTGATATCGTAAGTTCTTCATATAGAGAAACTCGCTTCGTTTTGTTTGTTTGTTTTTCTATTACGTTTCATATAACTTGCGAAAGTTGATTCACAAGTTTTACTTTCCTTCTCTATCACTAAAAGTAAAATTTAAAATGTATGTATATTTCCGCGATCAGTATTAGGTCTCTGCTGTGTCGTTGTCATTATCATCGTCGATGTTCTTATAACATAATCACGATTATCATTATTATTAGTGTTATCGGTACCACTGCCATTACCATTTCCATTATTGTAATCATTATTATTATATTGTTATTATGGTAAATTTTATATCGTTATTACCATCATAACGATATAATAATAATGATCATGACCGTTACCATTGCCATATCGTTGCCATCGTTGTCGTCATCATCATCGTCCCCATCATCATGGTCGTCATCATCATCGTCGTCATTGTAACCTTCGTCGCCACCGTTGTCATTATAGTCATCGTCGTCGTCATCGTTGTGGGCCTCGTCGTCGTTACCGTCATCGTTGTCGGCTTGGTGGACATAGCCGTCATGATCGCATGGTCATCATGATCTTCATTGCAGTCTTCGCCTTTGTCGTCATCGTTGTCGTTGTCTCCGTCCTTGTCGTCGTCATCGTCGTTATCGTCCTGCCAACGTTCTCCTAATCGTCCTCGTCATCGTCCTCGTCATCGTCCTCGTCATCGTCCTCGTCATCGACCTCGTCATCGTCCTCGTCATTGTCCCCGACATCGTCCCCGACATCGTCGCCGTTATTGTCGTCAGCATTGTCGTCGTCATTGTAGTCATCATTATTACTACTATTGTAAAATTATCATTATCACCGTCGCTCATCATCATCATTATCATTGTCATCATTGTTTCATTATCGTAAGTATTTTCATTACAATTTGTGTTTGCATATGTTATACATTGACATTAGCATTCATTTTATCGCTATCATGATTATGATTATAATAATTAAGTGTTTACATTGCCCTAAAATTTTTTATGAAAGCTCTCTTTTTGAATTGTGTATAAAGTTTCTTTTGAAGATTTTGCTATAGTAACATAACTCACACAATGTTCAGAAATTTTTCTTTGAAAAATTTTAATTAAAAAAATATAAATGAAAAAATAAAGAAAGTAAGTTGAATGTTTAAAAGTCGGATGCCTCTCTTTTATAATACATTCCGCTTTCTTTTTATATATATTTAACTTATTAATAAGTTTCTCAGAAGTTACTCAGAATAAGTTAGAGTGATGTAAACGTCGTACACTGTTTTCCATCATATATTTAAAAACAAAACCAAAAAATTACATTCGCCCCGAAACGAATTTAATGTACTCAACTTTATCTGGGGTAAATATAAAATTTAATTTCAGTGGGAATAGCAAAATTCTAAGAACTATTTAAGAAAATGATTTCATTATAAATATTTTAAAATTTCATTTTATTCAGTCGATTGTTGGTTTCACTATTCAACAATAAAAATTAACATTATAAGGTACTTATGGTCTTCATCTTTCAAGTTGCCAATAGAGAGAGAGAGAGAGAGAGAGAGATGGAGAGACCAAGCCAAACTCCTTGCGGATAACTTGATAAACAAACTGGGGCGCGTAAGCTAAGGCGGAGATTACGAACTCTCACATGCATTCTTAAGTATCATAGACGAACGAACAGAATAATAAAGTTAATATAACATAAATTTATAGGTGATACAAGCAATGTATGATTTAAAAGTTTATACTTTCACTTTTTAACACGTATTTATTTACTCTGTATAATTTATTAAAAACATAATTAATAGAAAAAATTTCAAAGAGAAAAGTTAAAAATTAATTGAAAGCAATTAATAAAAATTTAATATTTCGTTTATGAATTGAAATGAAAACAAATTGCAAGTTATGCATGCGCGTATAGTTATGAAAATTCTTTTTACATTCACCAGTTCATACAACTAACATTTTGGTGAATATTGTTCTTGATTTTACATTGTTTGTGTTACTTTGAATTTTTTTTTATTGTGTATTCTTTTACTTTGTGGTTGCAAATGGTGTTAGTACTGCTTGCTACATGCTTGCTTGCTTGCTTGTGTATGTATACGATGTTTTGCAAGAAGTAACGATTGTTTTTATTATAACACGTTTTCACTTGTGTATGACAGAAGAGTAAGAGAGAAAGAGAGAGTGAAGGATAGCGAGCGCGAGGGAGAGGGAAAGTAAGAGAGAGAGAGAGAGAGAGAGAGAGAGATAGAGAAAGAGTGAGAGAGAGAGAGAGTGAGAAAGAGAGTAAGAGAGAGAGAGAGTAAGAGTGAGAAGGGAGAGACTAATAATTTTCACTTTGTATCTTTCTTATGAGATTTCGCTTAAAACGCTCACCATGCATACGCACTGATGTACGCAAACAAACAATTTGTGTAAACTTTTCGGAAATGTTTTACACTACAGTAACTCAACCACTCACCCACAAATGCTTGTTTTATTCGTTTTTTTTCCTTTTTTTTTTTTTCTATACATATACGCTACCGTGAACGCACTATTGTCATAATGGAAAACAATGTTTTATATATGTGCGTGCACACATATGTAAGTGCATGCATGCAGAAGAATATGCTACGAAAGAAACCAAACACAAAATTTTCAACGGAAACCGGAAAAGTTGTTTCTACTAAAGTATATAAGCTATTGTTTTACAATTCGTTTATATACAATATATACAGTATAAGCTCCAAGGAAAGATTATTTTTACGCTATTTTTTCTTTTTTTCTTTTTTTTTTTATTTGTTCTTTTTTTCTTCTCACGATTTTGTTGAATTTTAAGCTTTCTGCTGGTAATCAGCTTAAACGCGTACTGCCACCAAGTAAAACAACATTTTTGAATAATTGTCTCGAAAGAAACTTCTACGCTACTTATGATCTATATACCCGTACCGCCGCTAGTTAGTGGCATTTGTCCCAAACTTGTAGATTTATATTTATAACTAAATTTTCGGTTGTCTCAGCAGAGATAAAGTTTTCTGATAACAATCATAATCAAATATTTACCGAACAATCGTCTCTCTCCGCACTCCGTACAATATAAAATGTAAAATAAAATAAAATTTTGTAGAAATCTAAACAAAAATCGCCAAAAAAAAGGATAACGAAAAATGGATAAAAAATAAAATGAAAGTTGAAAAGTTAAATTATTAAAAAGGAATAAAGAAAAAGTAAAAACGCAGGTAACAACAGTTAAACTTTGCTCGGAACAAATCAGATAAACACTTAATGAATAAATAATGAAAATAGACAAAGATTTAAAACGATGATAAGATTACTATTAATAACAAAATATCCACTTTGAATATGAGGAAATAAAACAGCACAAGTAAGAAAATATTAATATTTATCTGCATCGCTGTTAGCAATTCTAATAAATAGCTGTAGATGAATTTAATTTTTTAACTGAAACTAAAAGCGGAGAGAATAAGGTTCAAGGAAATGCCAACAAACGCGCCATACCCCGTTATGGTGACCACTGCCCAATTAAATCTTACTGAAAAAGTAGCAAAAAAAAAAACAGAAAAAAAATTGCCTTAACCTTAAAAAACTTTGTAATCTGAAAATTTAACATGCACACTACCTGCCTAAAGTAGATAATCACCTCATTATATACATAAACAATTCTTTATTTGTATCAAGTGTGTCCTACACGTGGCCCGTGAGCCTCACTATTGTAAGGATTATTATATAAGAAGCATAATTTCGAATTTTCATTCATTTTAGAGCTGCTAACATAGAAGCTTCTAGGCTGTGGAACGATACACAAACTCGTATTAGGAAACACAAACCCAAGTTTATGATTTTTATACCCACCACCGAAGGTCATTCCAAAAGGAGACTTCACAAAGTATATATGTTCTTGATCAGCATCGAATTTAGAATCGACGTAAACATGTCCGTCTGTGTTTATGTCTGTGGTAAACATTCTCCTGGCCGCGAAAATGTAGATATTGTCTTCAAATTTGGCAGAAACATTGGAAGTTTTTTCATTGCCGCGCCCACCTATTACAATTTAGTTTTTTCCCCTTTCTTTAATATAAGGGTGTTGGGTATAAAAGATGCGGCACAGCTGAATATAATTCTCTTATCTGTTTAGTATATAAAACTATTCTAAGTAATTAAGCTTATATTCATCGACAAGGTAAACTAATACACCTGATGCTTCTAAAATCCAAAAGAAACAATCGAGTAACGTCTCCAAGCACTACAAGTAACAGATTGATGCGGTCTTTATGCTAAGGACGATCTTGACTTTAAAACAAAAGTTTAATTAATTGCTTGTTAATTAATTACTTGAGAGATGTCCACGGTGATGGCTATACAGACGTAGGAAGAGAGAGAGAGAGAGAAAGAGGGAGAAAGGCACATAGGCAACCTAGGAGATGTACGCCCAATAAGTGTTAGACGCCTCCGCTGACCGAACGCTCACCGTGACTATAACAAGACAGCAATCATAATTAAAGGTTGGTCTACCTCACCGGCAATTGAAGCCTAGTATGACGATCTGATAGTTGTGCTTTTTAATTATTTCGGTATGCGTTAGCCCACCTATTTTTATATTTTGACCTATAATTTATGCTATGAATGTGGACGAGTTTTACGTTCGATTGCGCGAAAAATATTAAATGATATCTTTTGTGTTGAAGGAATCTTCTCTCACCCGCTAAATGTTCCTGAACATTAAATGTCTATTAATCGGAATGATGCCTAATAATATACGGGTTTTAGGAAACGCTTCTGATAATCTTACTTTATCAATGTCAATATAACATCTAATATTGGATGATGTTTGCAGACATCAACATTTTTCAGTCCCAATTACATCTATTAAACCACATAATAGTTACTCTGCAATGGTTTCCATAATCTGACTTTTGATGTGTGCACTGTATACTGATATTATTTGCAAATGATTCCCTGATTCTTGACTGCGAACAAAATTAACTTTCTAATGCAATTAAAAGAAATTAAATGAATTATAGAGCCGATAACCTATGGTGGTAGTGCTCTCATCTTTCTAATCTAAGAATTAATTTTATTCGTCTAGTATATACTAATAATAATAATAATCATAAATGACTTATGTAAAAAAATTATACCATCAAAATATCAAACCTACCGATCAAGAAATGTCGTTGAACCCTATTAACATTAGGATTGAAAAAGCCTCCCAGACTCCGGATAAATATTTTATCTTTTTGTAAGACTTGTGAAAAGAAGAAATATTTTCTGCATTTCCTTTCGATCGAGAAATATCGTTGAACCCTACTAACATTAGGATTGAAAAAGCCTCCCAGACTCCCGGGAAATATTTTATCTTCTTGTAAGACTTGTGAAAAAAAAGAAAAATTTTCTGCAAAATTAAAAATTCCGCATCATATTATTGCCGCAAAGGTTGAACAATTCTGATTTAGATCGTCATGACAGTATGCTTTTCTTGCACCGTTAGATTTATATACTTACCCGACGTATGATAAAAATGTAAATTTGTACTTGCGGTTGTAAACATTAGTGCACAATACACGCCAATCATTTGCAGCCACTAATTACATAAAAGCGACACATAACTGTGCAATGTGTAAACAAACACATAATTATACATCACATCACATTTATATATATATATGCACGCATACGCTCACAGTCACGCTCACGCACATATACTTTATATAACTAGGAACGCGAACATAAACATACATACAAACAGTTTTGTCTACATTAACTTATCTCTCTACTTACGTAAATACTCCGATATATTAGTGTATGTTGGCGGTTGATTGCCATAAAAGAGCCTGCCATCATGTCTTGTGATATGGTTTGTTATTAAGGCTAAATAACAACAACAACAACAACAACAACAACATCAAGAGCATTTGTCAAATAGCATCGTTTGCCGTATGACATAATGCAGAATCAAGGAAAAAAGACTGAAAAAAGAATGGAAAACTGATCGACAAAATTGTAAAATACATTTAAGTACATTTCAGTGTTATTACTATTGCTTCGAATATCTCTATTTTATCTGTGATGTATGATATATCATCATTGCAAATATTCTGCTTTAATACTTTAGAAATTGTTCGACTTTCTCGCTTCTTTAGCTGTACATATAATAAAGTCCCGCGTATCTAAATTTAGCTTCGTATACTTGTTATTAAGCTTCTTCTAATGCATTTAAATAGAACGCGATTAAAGCTCATTACATACAGAATGGATATTTCATTTATTGAATAACTTATATGATTTTTGATAGATTAAATACCTGCTGCTTGCATTTATCTTAAGGTAAACAAATGTCCTCCTTCACATGGAGTAGATTGTTTCGTTTTGTAAATCTGATGTACTTTTATAATCCATTTGCCTCAGTTAGGATAATTGAATATTGGCTCATATCAAATCTTTGTTTCCTAAGTATTAAGAGTTTGAAGATTGGTTCGCACAAGTTCGATTCTTTGCGTAACCTAACAAGAAAAGGTCCAGTGGTTGGTAATCGCACGATCTTCATGTTGATATCCAATTCACTTCACCAAAATTGAAAATTTTTGGCGCAACAATGCCAAAACAGAGCGTATTGCATGACTTATTGGTACCTGAGCCTTTTGAAATCCTACCGCCGTACACGCCGTGCAATGAGTAAATACCGATCTTTTTCGATATTTTCACTAACTGCACCATTTTTTCGGTTAAAGCTACGTTTTGACGAGATGTAGTGTGGGCTTTAACAGATCTGTTACAGATCCAGTTTCTTCAAACTTCTTTAGAGTTTTGTCAATAGTGCGCTCAGCTGGACAATGGACGATTATATCGATCTGCTTTCGAAATTTACCTGCCACTGAATCAGAACATTTGTGTAGTATGTTTTTACTATATTAAGACATTCAAAATTATCGAGTTATATAAAATATTCCATGGATGATATTTAAGTGTTGTTGCAATTCACAAATAATGGCAAGGTTCAGATAATATACCGAAAAAAAAATTTGATCAAAATCTCAATTAGAAATGTTTTCGATTTACGTTTACTTTCGGAATGACAAAATGGATGAGTCTGTACTTTGTTGGTAAGAGGCTGCTCAACGAAATAGCCCAATGATGTTGTGTAATCTTGTAATTTTGTTAAATGATCCTTATGGTAAATGATAATGGCAAACGTTACACTAAACATATAATGCCTTGTATAATAGTTACATTTTACATATGTTACGGACAAAAAGGTTGCCAAATCCGGCTCATGATATGGATAAACTTATATATTAAATCTAAATGCCACAATACCTAACAATTCCCAGTATTACTACTTGTCTGCATGGTTTGGAAAAATTTTTGACAAGGTTGATCATATGCAGACAAAGTAGTGACGTTTATCTGTCAAATATCTTTTCATTAACGCCAAACGAAGAAAGTTGTATTTTTTTTTTATTATTAAACAGCTGACATTGCAAATCATTTAGGAATACTGTCTTTGTAAAAGTTTAAATAAATCCTTACACATTCAGTTTCAACATTTGTACACAAACATCCGACTTGTTTAGCAATTACTGTTATTGTATGCATTCGATCTAGGGCCAATACTAATAATAATGATTTCTTTAAACAAAGCATGTCATCCATTAGTTTAGGTAGAAGATTCCTATAACAAAGTTTCTCTATGACCTGAGGATAAACAATTGTTGACATGAAATTAAATTTAAAGATAAATGTCAGCAGCAATAAAACTTTCTCTTTTCATTACTTTTTCTTTCTCTACAACAATGCTACAAAAATTGTATATAGAATTAGATTTAAAGATATATACAATAACATTACACATTCACTCATTCAATGACTTCATATTTATTTTATTTTCTATCTGAGACTTTTTATATCGACATACAAAAGTATTGTTTGAAAGTACACTTAATGGAAACATTGCAGTTGAATAAAAATTGATTACTTTAACATAACCTGCACGTATGTGCATTTGGGAGGGTATGTGACGCTAAAAATATCCAAACAATTGCGCATGTATGTGTATTATAAGCAAATTCTACAAGTGAAAATATATTAGAGTAAACTTTATATAAAAAATAAGTAAAAAAACATTATAGAGTCGACCAAACTCGACTATTAAATACCTTAGACCCCTTTGCCTAATACAATTCATAATTTACTTTCGTAAGAAAAGAAGAAAAATTATAAATATATTACGATGTTCTCAAAAAAAAATAGATCTACATGATCCAAATTTCGTACAATTAATTTTAAGATCAATTTACTATTAGGGAAGACTCATTTGCATTATAAAATATTAATAATTCGACTTTTTGCCCATATAAAGGTTTATTTTTCATGAGAACGTTTATATGAGCTGATTTCGCAAAAATAGACATACGTGGTCCGAATTCGATGCAGTTAATTTTTACGTCGAATTACTATTACGGACCGATTTTCATCATCAGACATTAAAGACTAGACTCTTTTGCCACACAAAGGCTTACTTTTCATAAAAACCCTTTCATGAGATGAGGCCCAAAAAATGGGCTTACGTGGACAAAATTCGGTGCTGTTAATTTTTATGTCAAATTATTGTTAAGGAACAATATTCATTGTGAAGTATTAAAGATCGGACCCTTTTGCCACACAAAGGCTAACCTTTCGTCAAAACTCTTTTATGAGGTGAGGTCCAAAAATTGGTCTTACGTCGGCCAAATTCGATGTATCATCAAATTACTATTACGGAAGAAATTTCATCATGAGATATTAAAGATCAAATTCTTTATCCACAAAAAGTCGCTTACTTCTCATAGAAACCCTTTTATGGGATGGGGTCCAAGAAATGAAATGAATAGGTTCCAGAAAAGAGATCTAAGTAATCAAAATCTAGCACAGTCAATATTTATGTCGAATTATTATTACGAATTCATTTTCATTATAAAATTTGAAAAACTAGTCTTTTTTTTGTTAAAAAAAAAAAAAATTACTTTTCATAAGAAAAGTTATATGGAAAGTGATTTTTGTAAGAAATCGTCCCTTTCTAATCCAAATTTTTCACAAATATTTTACATGCAAAAATGCCGATTTTTGTCGAAAAATATTGAAAATTGAAATTTTTTCGCGTAAAGACAGTTTTCATACGGAGCGATATAGAGTAAATAGTCGTCACAATGATCCAAAGAAATCCATTTTTAAAAGCTTTCGTCCGTGAACCAAAACACATCGAGTCGTACAACATTTCGTTAAAATATCTCAAAAATTGCGGAACAGTAGGTTGAACATAAGAATACATGGACAGGCAAACTTAAATCGTTTAAAAAAATGATTCTAATTCGATCGTTATAATGAGACGTTGGTCTATCTTAAGACCTTTTTTGAGGGTTTCGCTTCTAAACCCCTGTACCACAAGTGATGCAAGATATAATATAATAAGTTACATTAGAGCAAAGAGAGGTTAAAAGTAATTTTAAAAAAAGAGCCTTAGGAAATTAATTTTGGTTCAGATGTAATCTTGAATATCGAGTCTCTTACAAAGAGTACCTACTACAGAATCAGCAATTTTGTACTAAGGTTTTACTATTTTAATACGTTCAACGATGCATATTATAAAAATGTCAAACATTCCACTAGACTCTGGATAACAGTTCCGTTTTAAATATGGTACTGAAACAAGGTTGCCAAATCCGGTTTATGAAATGGATGAGTCCATATTTATGAGAAGAAAGTACTAATAATATAAAAATATTTTTCATAACTTGTGAGCAATAAGCAAAAATCCAAAAATTTTTTTATGTTAAAGAAGCAAAAAACTTTCAATTTATTTTTCATTGCGGGGATCTCCTTTGATCCATTTGGTCTATTTTGAATATAAACCTGCATGCAAGAACGTCTAATCAGAGGGACACACAGTCGGATAGATATGGCTAGATCGATTCAGAATTTGAAACTGATCAATATATATATATATACTATATATAAATCGTTACGTCTACATGGAATCTGTGTAAATTGTTTTTACAGAATCACTTTAAACCGGTTATATGAAGTTTAATGAACGTCTTCGTATATCTTTTTGAAATAATTGAAAGTAAAGCTATTCTGAAAAGGATGCTTTGTATTTGTTTTAATATGCGCCATCATCAATTTTGCAATTATATTTTTTATGATTTCATTGTTAACATAATACTTCAGTCACATTTTGTTTGTTTAAACGATTCTTCATGTTAGTATACGAGTTTTTACTTGGATACGATGGTGAGACTAAGTTGCATTGAAATGAAAGAGCTGTAAAAGCATCAAACGTAGAAGATACACCGTATACGCTGGTGTTTTATATCTTCAATATTTATTTTTTTTTTTCTTTTTAATTTATTCTTTTCTCTCTATTCTCTTTATTTATTTATTCTACTTCTTGGACTAATGTCACGGGGCATAAGAAAGGATTATGTTCTTTTGATGACCAGCTTTTGTCACGCCGACCCTGCTGGGAGAGATTTACGGCCCTTCGATCAGGCTGATAGCGTCGATGGAAGCTCTTGCTGAATCGATCACCCTCACGGCGTGGTTTATAACCTTTATCTCGTAAACTCCGTTCACACGTACATTCACACGATTCGTACCATTGATTGTCGTTCTGATTCTCCTCCCGCGAATCACTCTCTTCATTTGAATATTCGGCCGATTTGTTCCAATCATTGCCGTCCTGATTCTG
Organism: Glossina brevipalpis; assembly: GCA_000671755.1. Lineage (NCBI taxonomy): Eukaryota > Metazoa > Arthropoda > Insecta > Diptera > Glossinidae > Glossina > Glossina brevipalpis. The sequence goes on along the minus strand of KK351171.1, from coordinate 75,538 downwards.
TTCACGAGAATTTTCATACGATTCATCCAAGCCAGTACCATGTTGATCACGTTTATACCAATTGTTTTCTGAAAAATCACTAACTTGACGTACATCTTCGCCTAATTCAGTCCTCTCACTGTTGTTCTGATACTGTTTTGGCGAATTTTCGCGCAATTCATCTCTGTCTACTTCTTCGATTTGGTCCTTTTGATCTGATCCAAAGTCTGAAGATAAACACTTGTTCGATTGGATCGAATCTAGAGGAGAATAAATTTCTTTGCCTAGGCCTTCTAAAAGCTGCATCTTTATGATATCTTCATGTAAACAACAAAATATAGCACCCATCTGTGGATTTCTAAAAGATTCCTGTAGGTCACTCAACCACTCAATTTCTTCGCACATGGACTTACAAAGTACAACATCACTTTTGGGAAAATACTGCCAAAAAAAAAAAAACGTGAATGAATAAATTAATGAAATAACATTTGATATCTACTGACTTCATAGAAGGGCGAATTAAAACCAAAAATTACAAAATGTTTTTCTCCTTTTCTTACTGGCTGCACATCATTCCAGATATATTGAGGTATCGTACGGCCAGAATCATCTCTTAGAACGCTCATTTCAAATTGATTAGATGATCCTATTTTATTAATAGGAACTTTAACTTCACCATAGGTGCCGCTTAAAATTTTTACACCTTCACTGCTTTGAACATACTTTCGCAAATTCTCTCGATATTGCTTCCAATTCCCCATTAGAAGATTTGACCACCACATGATATTGAAAAGGGAACTAAGATTTTCCCGTAATGTGTCCGAAACAATTTTTGGAAGTACTGAAGCATATGCATAATGAGCAAAATTGAACCAGTTCCTATACTTTGCATTTGTAAAGTGAGTCGATACTATTAAGCTAAAAAAAAAAATTGAATTAAAATAAATAATTTAAATTAAACAAATAAGGACTTACTGCGGATCTTTAGGAACAGCGTTCACGAGCTCAGCACCAATGTATGATGTAATGTCAGGTGCTTCTGGCCAAACCTAAGATAAAAATTGATTTCCTTTTAGTCCTTTCATTAGAAAATTATATAAGTGAATGTATGGAGTATCAGAAACGATTCCATCGACAGATTGGGCCTTTAGATCATATCATATCATGATGGCATTCAATTAACCGTAATTTCTTCAGATATGAAGCAACGTTAAGTAAAAATGAGTGTCGCTCGGTGTTAAAAGTGGAAAGTCCTGTCAAATCCGTCATAAAAATTTGAAATAAACTTTAAGGGTTACCTCTTATCTACTTACTGCGTTCAGTCAGAAAAACAGAATTATCTATTAACGGATGATTAAATTGAATTGAATTTAAATAAGTTTTGTAGTATAACAAAATGTAAAAATTGTATGTGGTATTGTAGTTATAATAAATTACTAATTCGAAAAAGACCATCCGAACCTGCTAATACGAAGAGAAAAGCTAAATTTACGTTTCAAAACGTAACATAAACACTAATAATAAATTATAAGAAACTGACATAAGGGATATGACTTTACAAAGCTTCTTGTGGGTTATAGTCACACCTTCTGATCTTGATATTATGTATCGAATCTTTTAAAGTAGAAATTAAAATTCAAAAATATACAAATTTACCTCAGGTTTTGAAAGCGGCAAATACTCATAATAAAGCACCTTTACTGATAACGAAGTAACACTGTAGCATAGAACACTCGCAAATTGGTCTCCGCTATTTTCACCGACTGCGCCTATAAAATACAAGGAACTCCGTGGGCACCATGGATATTCCTCATAATATCCATTGTCTATGACATTTGGTCTATACAGACGAAATGGTGGCTTTTTACACTTCAATTCAATCGAATCCATTGGTTTACCGCTTAATTTTTCTGTGGCTATATTATTTTTGCATTCCAAAGTCGTTTGCGATTCGTAATTTAAGGGATAACTTTGAAACAATTGGAATTTGTAGAAATTAGTTTTATAATTTTTTTTTTTTTTTCAATTTTTATTAGATCAGAAATAAAAACTCACTTATCAAATAAATAACAAGTTGCGGTAACGTTTTCGTTATTTCTTAACCATAGTGTCCTGTCGGGATGACAGTGCGTGACGTGTGAACCTGAATAGTTCGTGACATGTGGTCTAAGCGAAACACTTTCCGGAAGAATTATGGTGCATTGATTCCTTGATAATCGAATAAAAGCCGAAAGCAGTGAATACAAAAACAAAAATATAAGCATTTGCATAATGCCAGAGAAATTTAACAACAGAAGTTTTTTTTCTAACTGAATCGAAAACATCACCTACTAGCTCTTTTAAAACTTATTTTTTACATGGTCCAGAATAATTATTAAATTAATTATTAATTAACTGATTTACTTCGGTGCCAACAACGTTCGTTTGAACTTAAATAATTATTTTTTTATTTCGTTCATATGACACATTCAAAGCATCAATTATATTATATTTGGAACGGTTGACTTAATCAATTTGATACCGTAAGTTCTTCATACAGAAGCACTCACTTCACAATTTGATTTTAAAATGCTCGCATTTGCTAAAAAGAAAAAGTTCTCGCGTATTACTAGACGAGAAAAATCAAAGATTTAAAATTGAATTGCTTCGTTAGATACCGCATCCTATTTGTTTAATTTAGCTCCCTCAGATGTTTTCTTCTTCAAATTTGAATAAATGTTGCAGTGAATGAAGGTTTTGCGAACATTGGAGAGTTGAAGTCTGTTGTATTGACGGGATTTCTCTATTAGTAGAATTTTGATATTATTCCGTACGGATAAGAAATTTGAACCTTTTATTATTATACTCTAGACTAATGAAATTAATTCTTAGACTAGAGAGATGAAATCATACTAGCAACATAGGCTATCGGCTCCTGAAAAAATCTTAACCTAAAAGAAAAGTGTGTTGAAAGAACTAAGAAATTTTCCCAAAAATTTTCCTTCTTCTCAGATCAGTTGCTTTTGCGACTAATCCCGTATGCTGACTATACATGAACGCACATAACCTTAAGCTACGATGGTCGGATTCTGACTTTGTGGCCAGAGTGTGGCAATATCCATTCAGTTGTCATTTCTGTTACTATAAACAGGGGTTGATATCGAATAAGAAAACTTCTCCTATCTGAGCAATAGATTTCTATTTCATATATTTTTGTAAACATATGCAGATGAATACTTCTGCCAAATTTGCAATTAATATATCTGGTCTTAATATATTTAGCTGTTATGGGTAAATGTGGAACAATTAATTTACACTCGAAATTTTTATTAACGGCATGTTGTGTTCAATGCGATTTAGAAATCAATTTGCGCGAATGTATGTTACACCCAGAAGGCTTAGAATAGACACAACTGCTCTTATACCGACCGAGTCAAAATTATTTTCTGAATCAATTTAAGAGACTGTCTGTACATCCGTTTGCTTGCCTGACGTCGGCCTATGTATTCTTAAACTAAACCATTTTGAGATATTTTGACAAATTTTGATATGCTGGCGTGATTTGACTTAACGATAAACCCTATGTGAATGAAAATCAGACAATTTTTGCAACTGCTCGCCATATACCGTTCCACATTAGTATTTTTTGACAAAAATCGGCAGAAGCTAACATTTTCACACGTAGAATCGAATTAAATGGGATCGTTTTTTTGAACCATCGCCCATAGAACCTTTCTTAAGAAACGTAAAGTTTATAAGATAGAATGGTCCAATTTTCAATGGACTCGATCGGACCATTTTTGTGATCATGCTCCATATAAAATCTTATTTATGAAAGAGCATTTATACAACAAAAATGGGTAAAAACCAATATATAAAATAAATGTGAAAAATTTGAATGGGACTGAATTTGCAAAGCCTTTCTTATGAAAAGTAAGTTTTTATATAGTAAAAAAAAATCTAATTGTTAAAATTTTATGATATAAATGAATCCCTGATAATGATATAAAACTAAGCTATACTAGATTTGCACCAAGTAGATCTATTTTTTAGACCATACCATATACAAGGATTCTCATGAATAGTACGTCTTTATACAGCGTCTAGATCTAATTTTTAGTGCCTTATGACATAAAAAGTAGAAGAATAAGAAATTGTTTGACAAAAAAATTTAATTTTATTAAAGTTGACCCACTGTAGTTCACTGTTCATGTACTCTTCTCTATAAAGGTTCATCTGAGAGGTACGCCATTATATGCTTTATGACATAAATAGTAGAAGAGTAAAAAATTATTTGACAGAAAAATTCAATTTTAATAAATTTGGTAATTCACTCTTCAGGCTCCCTTCCCTGTAAGGCTTCACCTGGAAAATACGCCATTATATACTTTATGACATAAATAGCAGAACAATAAGAAATTAGTTGACAGAAAAATTTAATTTTATTAAAGTTGACCCACTGTAGTTCACTGTTCACGTGCTCTTCTCTATAAAGGTTCATCTGGGAAGTACGCCATTATATACTTTACGACATAAATAGTAGAAAAATAAAAAATTATTTGACAGAAAAATTCAATTTTAGTAAATTTGACCCACGATAATTCACTCTTCACGCACCCTTCCCTTTAAACGTTCATCTGAGAAATACGCCACTACAATTGCAGTATATTTTTTAGCATATTTTCACGAAGTTAAATGAAGAATTGCTTTAGGTGACACGATGTAGGGTGATTCAGCTTCGCATTTTAACTTGTTTTATTTGTTTTTTTAATTGAAATTTCTTCTCTTTTATACGCATTTGCTCGTGTCAAACAATTAGTTGCGCATTTAGTTGTGTTATTCGTTATTCCACGGTATTCCGCATGATATTTACTTTTTTGTTGCCTCTATTTCTTTGGTTTAAAATCCATTCTGATTCATTTAAACGTTAATAGTTTTAATGTTTATAGTTTTCGTAATTTTCTGAAATTGATTTAGTTGCCACTATAACAGCTCGTTGTTCGCGTATCTTCATATTAAAATTTACTATGCAGATAGGTTTGCCGAAAAACTGCTTCTGTGATGAAAAATATTTAGTTAGCGCTCAGGTGCTATATAAGAAAAATTTCAAATTAAAATAGTGTTCTAAGGATATGGTGGTCGCCATGAAGCTCTGTGAAAGAATTAAGTGTGACGGCCGATGGTATATTAAGTCAAAATTTTTACTACGCAAATATGGGCTCTATGGGAGTATTAAGCAAGAAAAATATTATCAGCACAGGCAGCCAAGAGCGGTGAATCCTTAAGCATCATTTTAAAAAACATTTTATAATAGAATATAATCAATTTACAATTATAATTATATGTGTATAAGGAACTCAATCATTATTTGCATTTACATAATAATTCAGTTACATTTCAATGTTTAAAGGATTTCTATTTATCTCTTTATATTATTATTATACAGATTTATGTTTGGATACGTTAATTGGAATTAAACTTAAACATTTCCTTTATGTCTATCTAAAACAGAGACTTGCGATGTTAAGTCCAAATTGTAAACTCAGATCGGCCAGTGGCGGGAGTGGGTAGGGGAGTGAGTTTTTCCATAGTCATTGCTCATTACTCGAATCTAATCCGGACAGGTTTGGCCGATTCGCTATCTTATTCAGGAATACCTCATTTCAATGCGATTCATCTTGGACTTTCTTATATTTAAAAATCTGATTCAAATGAATTTTTCAGTTCACTAAGCTCATTTGGGATTACCTAACTTAGTCGTGTTTCGTTTCGGTTCTTTTTGAAACTCTTAACCTCGTTCAAGGCAACTTTATTTAAAGATGTTTCGTTTTGGTTTTTCACGAAATTTTTAACCTCGTTTGGGTATATCTTACTTAGATGTAATTAATTTCGTTTTTTTTCAAAATTCGTAAAATCTTTGGATGATACCTTACTTATAGGTACGGTAGTTTATTTGTCAATTTTTTTTCTCAAAATTTTCATTATCACGATCTTAATTACCCTCGCATAAATAATTCAATCCTTTCGAGGCTAATTTGACCCGGATTTCATTCAGACTTATATTCGATGAACGACGACCATGATCGGGCTTCCTCCACCGTCTTGATTTGCTAGACAGTTTGAAGATACATTTTCATAAGGTTGAGAAAGATTTGTTAGAGGAAAGATTTCTTTGCCTTTTGTAAGGTACAATCGATTGCAACATTTTTATGTCAACAACAAAATATAGCACCCATGTTTGGATATCTAAAAGTATTCTGTCTATCAGTCAATCACCTCAATATTTTCGCACATGGATTTACAAAATATAATATCACTCTAAGGGAAAAATTTCAAAAAAAAAAACAATTAAATTAATTGCTTATCATTTGAAGAAGGCACTCACTTCATGGAAGGCGGAAATTAAATCCAAAAATTACAACAGACTTTTCATTCTATGTCTCCACATAATTCCAAATGTATTCAGGTATCGTGTACGGCCAGAATCGTCTTGAAGAATTTCCATTACGAAGAGTAGTTGTAGATCCTTTTGGAAATCTCACGGCATCGTATAAACCGCTTAAAATATTTACTAGCGGGTTACCACTATCAACAGAAATGTATAAAGTGTTTCGGTATCGCTTCTAATTGCCCATATGAGAAGATTATGATCACCACATAATATTGAACAGGGAGGTAAGATTTTTCCGTAAGTTTCCAGAACAGGAAGTTAAGATTTTTGCCATAGATTTCCAGAAACACACACGATAAGGTAGAATTAAAGTCTATTCAAATTTACGAAATCTTAACCAATCAATCTTTGAACTTTTCAGTCGCGAAATTAGACAAAAACATTAAGCTAAAAAGAACTGGGTGCATATTGAACATAAAAAATCTAAAGTATGACTTACTCCGTGTTTTTGGGAACAATCTTTCCGTATTCAGCTTCAATAGATACGTTTGGAATACGTTGGAGATAGAATCTAAGATCAAAATTTATTGCTTTTTAGTGTTTTCCATCAGGGAAAACATACTTAAATACCCTACGTCACTGTGACAGAATTTATGCCTTTCGCATACTTCGTATGTCTTTCCCTACATGCAAACTCTACGCGATTTAAGGCCGTGAAAGCCAAAAGTTTCATCACACCCCTCTATTGAAAATTGATATAACAAATATGAATGACTTTTACGTATTGCGCAAAATACGATAATTAAAAAAGAAATAAGTTTTCAGTCATTAACTATATATAAAAGATCCTTTTAATATAATATAAAAATATATTGTAGTTGTATGGTAGAATTTATGAAAACTTCCCAACTTTTTGATTGATCTAAAAATTTTCAATTTAAGTTAAATTAAAATTTAATTAAATTTGGAATAAAAACTAGTAACACACAATACAAATTTGTCGATATTTTGCACTCAAATCTCAACGAGTTTAAAAGGATAATCTTGTGATATTTCCCTATCAAGGTACAAGAAAAGAGCTCACTCCAAACTATATCTGACGCTTGACATCTCCTTTTTATCAACGGCTTTAAAGCTGTCGATCTTCCTTCTTCTTCTACCGTGGTAGACGCTTCATTACAAATTCTGCTAAATCTCTATTTTTCAATCTGTCGACTTTGCCAATAATAAGAAACTCAAAAGTTTTATTGTCACTGATAGCCTGTCGGTAGTAAAAGCTATCCAAAATCGCTCAATTTCCAGCTGGAGTACCATTAATAAATTAAGCAATACCATAGCAACATCCGGAGATAAGATTAAAATAAGTTGGGATCATATCGGTCTATTGGGAAAGGGGCAAGTTGATCGAGCGGCGAAGTCTGCTAAATCTTCGCACCTCTAATTATGGACAACATCATGGAAAAATTGGACATTCAAAAATACATTGCAAAAAATGTGAAAGAGAAAATAATGGAAACTAATAAACAACATAATCATCAGGATTATTCATCTGTTAACCCAGACCTTGTTCCCCCAATATATCCAACTAATATTAATAAAATCAATCACCTTCGGTGGAGGATACAAAAATATGTTGAAGTGTTCACCAAAAAAGAACACAGCTTCACTTAAAAAACCCGTTGATGGGAATGATGCATCACCTTTTTAGATCGATCGATGCAATATCGTATGCTTTAAGAAACAAATTTAAATTCAAAGGAATATTAATTTACCGATCACGATCGTAAAACGTAATAAACCATCTTTACTGAAGATAGACAGACTGATATGGCAGCACAAAGTAGCCATCAATAAGTTTCCGGAATTTCGATCACTTGAGTTTACAAAGTACGAGGGTCTTTATAATATCTATCCTCTATCATATATACAAATGAGAAGGCGGCCTTTTACTTCCTAATTCGATCAAGCTCATTGGTCTAACATTTAATTTTTCTTTGACTCATTCGTTTATGCATTCTAAAGTAGAGAGCTTGGGATTCATAATTTAGGGAATAATTTTTAAAGAACTAGAAATTGTAGAAAATGAGTTAACACCGATATTGGCATCAAAAACTCACGCATCAAATAAGCAACAAGTGGCTCTAAGGTACGCCTTATTTCTTACCCCTAGTGTACTGTGGAATGGACGGATAGTGCCGGGTGTTAATTTCTTGTGAGCTTGAAAATTTCGTGATGTCGTAATGGTCTAAGAGGATTGTTTTCTGGAAAACGGAACATGTATTATGACTAATTAATAACCTGATAGGATTGAAAGCAGTGAAGAGCAAGGCAAAATTACAAGTTTCCGCATGGGGCCAGAGAAATTACAAACTTAGACAACAGAACTCTTTTTGTAACTGAATCAAAAACTCTCTCAATCCTTATTCTCTCCTATAAAGCTTGCTTTCGCTTGGCGTTGAATTTTTAAAATAAAATTAATTATAAAATAATTTATTTGCATCGGGGACACACAATGTGGTCTAAATAAATATCAATATCAATAATTTTTTACTTAATTAGTTTTGTTTTGGTTTTTTTTTATCAATAGTTTTGTAATCAATATTTTTGTCCAAATCTCTACTAACTAAGTTATAAAGATTTGTAAAAAAATTTGTTTCAATACATCAGATTGTGGTGTCATTCATAAATAAATTTAAGAAAATAAGAAAAGAATGAAATATATTCATTTAAAAAAAATGTTTTTAAATTTTAGCAAATTGCGTGAAATTAAAAAAAAAAAAATACTCAAGCATTTTGTATTCCTACCCCTTAGTTTCAAGAATTCTATTGCGTTCTTTATTATTTACCTTAATGCCGAGCGATGAGGGAGACCACCGAGCACATGTGTCTTATTCATTCATAAATTTATGAAAACAAAAAAAGAGAAAAAAGTCGATTTTGTTTCACATGCGTTTGTCATATAAAGATTTTCGTGTTGTAATCTACCACCAGCCTACATAGGTTGAATGCACACACATTTGCCAAATTGGAAAATTGGTTATGGTTGTGACTTTGTTTGCAAATGGCTTTTAACATTTGTCAAAAGGAAAGGGACAAAAACCTAAGAAAACAATGCTGTTTGTTTTTATTTTTGTTGCAATTCCTTAAACAAAAAAACTTCATGCCCTTCAAAGCAAAATTCCGTAGTAAAAATTCTACTCACGCTCACTACTAGTAGGCGGTAATAGTGGTGATGGTAGTGGTGGTGATAGTAATGGTTTTTCATTTGTAAATAAATCTACGTAAAATTTATATAAAAATTGTCCTTTACTCTCGAGGGTTCGTGTTAGAAGAGAAATAAAACAGATTAACTTATTTGTGCTCTTCTTCTAGTCGTTTCAAATGTAAATTGGAAGGCAAGTTATATACTCTCTTAATTTATATTCCACGTGGCATTCTGTTATGTTGCCTTGATACATATCATTTAAAAAAATGCCCCATTATATTCAAAACAATTTTAATTATCCCCATATAGTAGTTTAACGTTACGTTAATTGAAATATTTCGCTTCCTCTTGTGTTGAATTCAAACAAAAAAATCCCATTAAAAATAAGTACTTTAATATATGTGTGTTCTCATTGTGTAGTATTCACAGTTTGCCTCGATTTTCTTTGTATTCAATTTATATCCCACCAGAGAAAACCCCCCATCGCTTATGAACAATAACAATTTTAGTAAAGTTTAACATTATTGGTAAGAAAGAATAATTTCTAACGTGTAATATGCACAGTTGTCCTGATTCCCTATAAGTAATGAGAAGAATAAATACGAGACATTACCATACGAGATACCATACAAGATACCATAGGAGATACCATACGAGATACCATACGAGATATCATACGATATTATTATACCGTATAGATATTTATCTAGAAGTTTTTATTCAATATTTCCCCTCTTATGGGTATTAATGCTTTACGAGAAAAAGATATTTTTTCACGACTCTTCATCTTTTCTCGTTCTTTATGTTTTTTTTTTTTTCGTTAACCCGTGAAAGGAGTAGTACTTGAAAGTTAGAGGTCTTTTTTTTGTAAAACAAGCACGAGCAAGTTTTTGGAAGATGAACTCTTGGCAGATTGAAAATCCAATTAGCCTTGTCTTTTTTAAACGAGAACATTTAACGATCGGGCACGTACCCGCTAAGCAGCAATCAGTAACTCTCTCTTTCTCTTTATCCCCTTTTTCCTGACCAATTCTCTGTACATGTATATGAAGTATATCTGCTGAATAATTGGTGATATTAAAAAAAAAATAATAATCTAGTCCTCCATACTGCAAGTTAATCATTCTTCCATATTTAGACGAAAATGTTAAGTTAGCAAAAAAAAAAAAAACTAAAAAAGCAAAAAGCTATGCAGGGCTATGCTCATAACTTATTTGTTACTTAAGCTTGAAATTTTCCATTTTCAGAAGAATACCTAACTAATTGAAGCGCCTCGAATGAAATATCCTTATAGAACGACATACGTGCTATCGATATGAACTTCGTAGCAATCTACGTCCCGTAGGGTCAGGGAACAATTGTAAGAAAAAATGAAGATGTACTTCTTCTGCATTTTTCACTTAAGTAATAATAGCTAAAATTTTTCGTATGCGTAGTCTTAATGTATAGATTTAGATCTAGGTGCTAAAGACTTTATTTGCCTACTTTAATGAAACTAAGGGGCTTTATATAACATATTTTTAAGATTTAATCTACGTGAAAGTAAGAAACTTTATATTGCATATTTTTAGGATTTTATTTACGTGGAACTCTGAAATTTTATATTACATTTTTTTAGGAATTATAATCTACGTATAAGTCAGGAACTTCATAATATATACTTTGAGGATTTCATCTTTATATTGCATATTTTTAGGAGTTAATCTACGTGGAACTAAGGAATTTTATATTACATATTTTGAGCAATTAATTTACGTGAACTTAGAGAACTGTATGTCACATTCTTTTAGGAGTTCATCTACATGAACTCAATGGACTTTATGGTATATATTTTTAGGAGTTAATCTACGTGGAAATATATTGCATATTTTTAGGATTTAGTGTACTTGCAACTGAGGAACTTTATATTACATAATTCTAGGAGTTTATCTATGTAGAGCTAAGGAATTTCATATTACATATTTTTAGATTTCAATCTAAGTGGCTCTAAGGAAGTTTGAATTAGATATATTTCGGATTTAATCTACATGGAACTAGGGGATTTTGTTTTACATATTTTGAGGATTTAATGTACTCGCAATCAAAGAACATTATATTACATATTTTTAGAATTCAATCTACGTGGCACTAAGGGAGTTTGTATCACATATTTTTGAGAAGGAATTTTTTTCAGAATTTTATATTTCATATTTTTTAAGGTGCTCTGAAACCTGATCTTAAATTTTTCCAAACTCAAAAATAAATCTTTGGGTTGTCTTAAAAAATTTCTTCTCCACTTTTGATATTCAAAAATAAACCTTAAAAGAGTTTACTCTAAAAAACGACGATACTAACAAAAACAACAATTTTCCTTAAAATTATTTCATATTCGGTTTAAACCGTATTATGTTGTTTGCACACATTTACTTTAAAATATTTCGCTCGCTGTATTTTTTTATTTATATCGCATTTTAAATAAACAATAAAACATTCATTCATTCATGTTGCTTCTTTTGTCTTCTCACTCTAGCTGTTACAAATAACATCAGATTTCAGACAATATATTATATACGAAGGTATGTGAAATATTAAAAAAAAAAAGCGGATTCCTGCGTTGTTTTTTACGTATATTGTTTGTTCTTATTTTCTGGTCTTTTTAAAGTATAATAAGTAAAAGTTTTTAAAAAAGTATATATAATACAAGTAACATACAAAAAATAATCATCTTTGTTTTATCGCTCACTTACTTTTAATGGAACATTGAAAAATTTAAAAACATGATAATCCCTACTTCATCTTATTAGCCGTTACATAGGATACATTGTTTTAAAATGTGAAATTCATTGTACATTGGAAGAGAGAGATCAATAATGCTTTATTTGAAGTAATCATCTGCTTTTCTTTATATTGCTTCAAGATAATTGTAAATACATAATTAGTTCAGTATTAAAGTAGTTGCTTTTTCTTCTTGAAAATGTTCGATCCAAGTATGATATAAAACAATGAAATCTAACGATTAAGGGCAAATTTTGAACTGTTTCTAAAACATAAGAATGAACGTTTAGGCGTCTAATGAACTGTCTTTTCTTTTTTCTTCGCATAACTATACCTGTACCGTACTACGCCGGCTTGTTTATGCCCAATTGTATATATTTGAGTTAATATTCTATAATAGCTGTTACGATCTTAGCTCTTTTCTGGATGTAATTGTATTTCATATAAGATCTCTGCTTAGTGATTTAATTAAACAGATTAAACAACGAAAATCTTAACGCAGGTATTCAGTAGATTTAATCATTGTAGGAAACCGAATGGATATTGAGCGTGTTTTACTCGGAACAAATTCTGTTTAGTCATGTCCTAAATATGATTTAATTTTTTCTAAGATTCGTAGTTAAAGTGGACATCTTCGCTTCGTCAAAAAATTCATATTTTTTTGGCTTTCGAGTAGAAAAGCGATACATGCTAAAAGAGGGCAGTAAAGAAACTTGATTAGCTTTAGTTTAATCAGTTGATATTATTACGATAAAAATTATTGTTTTGCATCGTTATGATAGTTAGGCCATTTCCTAAAGTTATAAATCTTGGCTTAAGACTTTGGCTTAAAATTCTATGGAAAATTCACGGTTAATATATGCTTTCGAGCCACAAATTCATCTACAACTGGAATAGTCTTGTTTTGAATTTCTTTTTCTTAAATTGAAGTTGAATCATTAAAACACGAAACAAAGAAAACAAACTTTAATAATTTTTTCTTGTTTTCGGAAATTCAAAACAGCTCATGCTTCGAGCTGGCTCTCAAATCAGAAGTGTTGTCCTTCTTCTTAAGTGAGCAGACTTTGCAATCAATAACGACAATTCAACCAAATTATTTCATAAATTTTATAATTTGAATTTCTAAAAAACAAGTCAAAACATTGCGAATGCTATGCTTTGTTATAAGAAGTATGTAAGTAGTTAGCTAAAGTAAAACTGAAGTCTCTAAACCAAAAGACAAAATGTCGATGCACTGAAATTGTCATCCAAAGCCAAGCAGTAGCAAAAAAAAAAAACAAATGAAAGCGCTTGATGAGCGCTAAAAGCCAAACGGGAGCGCCGGTTCACTCTCAAGAAGCGTCAAAGGACACCCTCGAGTTAAGCTTTCATGCAGAGGTATCTACGTTAACCTTCAACAGAAAGAGATCTTTTATACAAATATAGGATTATCCATTTTTTGGTTCTGAAAGTAAAAGCAAATCAGAGACAATTCTGATTCACATTTAGATTAAACATTTTTTTTAGTACATTATTTGGACCTTGCCATTATTTGTTTAATGCATCATTTGAATATACTCCATGAGGTATTTTACTGAACTATTTTTAAGAAAATTTTCAAAAAATTGTCTGCACATAGCAAGCAACTGCTCGGGCATAAATTTTGGTCTTCTACGATACTTTCATTAACGATGCAACCGTGCGATCGAGGATGGATTACAGGTCCAATTTCACACTTCTTCACAGTCTTGCCTTTTGGTACACGCAGATGAACGATTATTTTGACCCTAATCTGCTCGTAATGCATAAAACATGTCTACTAGAGTATCAACAGTTTTGTTCTAAGTTTTTACTAAATTAACAAGTATAGCGTTTGTTAAACGATCCATATAATAAAATGGCAAACATTACACTATATATGTAATGCCTTGGATGACTACTTAATTTTACATATATTAATGAAACAAAGTTGCCAAATCCGGACCACGAAATAGATAATCCTGTATAGACATATATTAAAGGAAGTAGAAGAAGAAAAAGAATATATATTTATATATAGATATGAATTGTTCTTTCATCATATATACCAATAAGTAGTAAGTAGCTGTGGCATAATATTTTTGCCAAACTCTTTTTCTTTTCTTTTAATCAATCCAAACCGATTAAAATGATTGCAAAACAGAAGGATTTACTCTTTGAACACAAACGACGAATATTAAGTTTTTAAAATTATATTACAATTTACAATTCTCGTACACATTCCGCACATTAGTATTGTTTTCCAGCTTGTTTCATTATCAATTCTAAGAGCGTATCTGTAATTTTGATAGAAATAGGAAAATATATATCATTTTTCTTTTTCCAATTGACTAACGAGCAAAGTAGCTAATTATGATTGTTAGCAGTTATACAAGAACATATGCGCACATGCACGCACATATATGTATACGGTTATTTCACTTTTATCCTTTAGTAAACTCTACTTACATTTCCTGGTATATATATATATATGATATAAGCAAATAAATATTTAATGTGCAATATTCGTTTTCATTGCAGCTGTAAACTCTAATAAAGTGTGTGCGTATGTGCATAAAATTCCTTTTCCTTCCTTTGCTACTTTTCTCTTTTTCGTTTATCGTTTTTCTATTTTATATGCGATTATACATTATTACGGTATTCATTTACATTACGTTTCAAATGACAAAATTTGCTTGTAGCAACATAGAACGTAATGCTCTGACAAAGTCTATATAATAGAGAAAGTTGGCATAAGAGATACTAAAAATAAATATAAGATTTTATTAACTGTTAAGCAGTAAACGTAATAAATAATTATGTGTTTCTTTAATTTAATATTTGCTCTCTAAAGAACTTTTGTATATAAAACTATTTCTTGAAAGTTGCTTACTTGATTTAGAAAAAAAAAAAAAAGAAAAAAATATTTGATATAAATTTGTTACTTAAACATTTTTATTTAAAAAGCAAGTTCATATTTATTTGTATTTTTAATTCTTAAATTTAATAATATTTCTGTACTTTATTTTTTTTTTCTTTATCATATTCCTGATCGTTTGGCATATGTATTCGATATTATTTGAATATGGTATCGAAAATTTTATTGCAACACCTAGAAGTATGTGTACAATTCCTTAATAAACTCAATACAAAAAGTATGCTTTATATACATCTACGATGTTTATTACCTTTGATACCGTATAAATATTTTATAACGATGCTTGCACAAAGTTAATAACACAGTTCATCAATATTGGCTTCTTTATGAGCAGCAGACATGAAGTATTTTCATAAAAGTAAAAAAAAAAAATAAAAATAAAAAATATTTTTTGTTGAAAAAAAAAAAAAAAAAAAAATAAAAGAGCAATAATATTTTTTGTTGAAAAAAAAAAAAAAAAAAAAATTTCTCATATTTCCTATTCCT
>KK351171.1:28847-59318 GCA_000671755.1 Glossina brevipalpis | reverse complement strand
AATTACAGCATTATTATAGAAATTAGAAGCAAGTTAATTGTTTGATTGGAGACAATTTCATTTTTTAGGAATATCGTCATTATTGTATTCACTTATATGTCCTTTTGACCAGCAATCGTTGTTTAAAACTAGTTGACTATCATATTAGTTCACACTCGTAGTAAGTTTAAAGGGAACCGTGTAATCCGTCATCAAATCCACAATAGTTAAAATATTAAAATTTTCTATCCACAGTAGATTTAGATCTAAACTTTGGTATTAATATATAGACTTGTCATGACTTGTCCATGCTTGCAACAGGGGATTTTTAACAAACATTGAACTAAATTTTGTTATACATGCTTACTAGGACCATTTAAAACCTCAGAGGGCCCAAACAATTTTGAGGATTTGAATATAAAAGATTCGCTCCACTATTACTGCTACTATATCCACCACTACAACTATATTCCACTACTACTGTTGCTTCCACTACTACTACTTTTACTGCTACTATTACTACTACTTTCACTACTACTACTACTTCCACTAATACTACTACTTCCACTACTACTTCTACTACTACTGCTACTTCCACTACTACTACTACTTCCACTACTATTACTACTATTTCCACTACTACTACTACTTTCACTACTACTTCTACTACTACTACGGCTTCCACTACTACTACTACTTCCGCTACTAGTACTACTTCCACTCCTTCTATTTCTACTGCATCATTTGATATAACAGTTATGTAAAGGATATTTAAACGACCTTTGAATAGTATCCTCTTAAGAACATTCTATAGATTTTTTTAACGTGTAATGTGAAAACAGTTCTAATCCGTCAGTCAACATACACTAAGTAGAATTGTTATTATAACTTAGCACATATGGCATGGATTTATCTAAAACTTGGTGAAAATATCTCGCGAGTCCATTAAAAAAGTAAGTTTAGATCCTAATTGACTAACCTAACACCAAAAATCAAATAAATTCAATTTTATATGTATCACTGCAAGATAAAATCGGAATCGAAGATTTAACAAAAGACGTACATAGTATTCTCAAGTGTTTCAAACGTATATATGTTTCCCACATTTCTTTTCGTAAACTCATCAATTAGCTAAAATTTTCAAAAAAAAAAGCAGTATATTCGGTCAGGCCGGACTATTAAGTACCCACTTTGCCTAATACAATTCCTCCCTTATTTTGATGAGAAAAATTATAAATATATTATAGCGTTCTCCAAAAAATAGGTATATGTGGTCCAAATTCAGTGCAGTTCACCTTTATGTCAAATTATTACTACAGACCAATTTTCATTATAAAATATTAAGGACTAAACCCTTTTGCCGCGCAAAGGATTACTTTTCATAAAACCCTTTTATGAGATGAGGTCCAAAAATGTTCCTACGTGATCTAAATTCGGTGCAGTTAACTTTTACGTCAAATTACTATTAGAGACCAATTTTTCTCATGAAATATTAAAAAACCGAACCTTTTGCCAAACAAAGGCTTATTTTTCATAAAAATCCTTTTATGAGATTCGATCCAAGAAATGGATCTACCTGATCCAAATTCGGAGCAGTTAACTTTCACATCAAATTACTATTAGAGACCAATTTTCATTGTGAAATATTAAAGACCCAGACCTTTTTACCACACAAAGCTTACTTTTCATAAAAGCTCTCTTATGATGTCCAAAAAATGAAAACAATACATTCCAAAAAATAGATCTACATAACCAAAATTTGGTACAGTTATTATTTATGCCAAATTATTATTACGTATTCATCAAAAAGTTTTAAAGATTGTTTTTTTACTACTTAAAGACTTACCTTTCATAAGAAAGGTTATCGTGGTTCAAAGAAAGGTCACATCCGATCCAAATTTTTCAAATTTATTTTATATATCCATTCTTATCGTTTTTTATCGTATAAATGCTCTTTCCAAATGGGTCATTATCCGGGGCATGGTCGTAAAAATGGTTCAATCGAATTCATTTCCAGTATCGCTTGTCCTTGGCAAGCCAAGACATATCATTATATCGAATTTCGTCATAATATTTGAAAAATTGAATACAAAAATAAATGGACAATTATCAGACAAACAAATTTAAGTCGATTTAGAAAATTATTGAAAATCGATCAGTAAATAAAAAATAAAAGTCGAATCTATCTTAATCCATTCTGAATGTTACATACATCCGCACAAACTTATAAAATCCTATACCACATAAGTGGTGTAAGTTGTAAAAAGCAAAATTTTTTTCATTTGTCATCATTTTAAATAAGGATTTTAAAGTTTTTACTAACTATTTTCATAGGAATTCCCATTGGCACTCTCTAAATCTACAGAAGAACAAGAATATGGGAAAAAAAAGTTAAAGAAAAACATGAACACATACAAAATTGCTTAACGCTTCTACACTTTTATGTTTATTTTATAATTTAGACATGGAATATACATGCTTTTAAAAACCATTCTCTTTCCCTCTCTCCAACTCTCTCGTACTCTTTATTATCTTCTTCTATTGCTTTCTCGCATTGTAACGAAAGAAAAAAAAAACAAGAAAAAAAACAAATTATAAAAATAAACCAAAGCCAACAGAAAATGAAAAACAAAACTATAAATCCCTACCTTTTTATACTTCACACAAACACCTACTACGATTGTAAACGCACATTTATGCGTGTAGATAGATGCACACACACATACATATGTATGTATGCTCATATGAGCTCTATATAAGCTTTCATAACTAACGATGATGACATGCTGTTGAGTTTGTATTACCTGCAATATAACGTTCATACTTTATTTAGATGTGTGCATAAGTGTGTGTAGTCGATTTAACAACAAATTGCTTAAAAATTTTCATTTTCTCTGCAATAGAGTTTTATACGAACATAAAAAAAAAAAAGAAAAAAAAATTTTTTTTTTTTTTGTATTCATCTTCTATAAATGCACGTATCTAACACAAATTTTAACAATATTTTACAATCTTTTTAAAATTCCAAAAAATAAGCTTAACGTGTATATATATATATATATATATGCACGTGTGTGTATATATAACACTGCTAACAATAAACACTTATATATAATCATTCAATTCATACACTTTTCCATGACTACCACCAACAGCTACAACATGGAAGCGAGATAAAGATAATATTCATATAAATTTGTTCATACTTAGAAGAGCATATAAATGTGTACGTATTTTTATATATATACATATTCGTGTCTCTGGGTGTGTGTGTGTGTGGTTTGCGTATATATGCATATATTTCTTTCTGTTTTCACACAATAATGCATTGTATGAAAATATGTACGAAACTCTTTCTACATAACAGGCATGTATGTATGAATATATGTATGTATAGATATGCATATGAATTCAGTTTGAAGGTGAACATTTATACGCTTATGCTTACCTAGGAAAACGTTAAGTATTAAAAAAAAAAAAAGTAATAAGAACTGAAAACAAATAAGAAAATTATATTCGGCTGTAACGAATCTTTTATACCCATCACCTTTATCTTAAAAAAAAGGGGAGGGGGGAAACTAAATAATAATAACTAAATGTTTCCACCAAATTTAAAGCCGATATTTTCATTTTTGCTACCAGCAGAATTTTTACCACAGATGTTAGATAGTTCAGTAGTTACACAGATCGGCAGACGTGTACGACGGATACGTCTACGTGGATTTGGAATTTCATTGTGATCAAAAATATATACATTTTATGTGGTTCCAGAAGCATATTTCCTAATTTTACAAACATTTTTACGACAAAAAGTTAATGTTCAATATTCCATTATATCGAATGGGCGGGCGGTGGGGTCGATCCTTTCCATTTTTGCACAGAGACTAGCTAGCGCAACATTTTTGGAAATTTTTCTAATTCTATATGCTATGGTATGCGAGCAATCAGCCAAAATCCAATTTTTTTTTTTTTGCTTTCAAAAGCAGAGGTGCTCTTAGTCTACATCATACTGTGGGTGTGTACTTTGACCAATTCGGCCCATTTTCCATATCAACCTGCGTGCAAGAACTTTGAATGTTTCTGCCGAATAATGAAACTGATGTCATCATTTTTGCGGCCAGAAGAATATTTACCAAAGACGGACATAATGACAGACGGACAGAAGGACATGCTGCAATCGGTTTTAAATTTCATGCTGATCAAGAGTACACACATATATTATACAGTTTTACGTGGATACCTACGGTTTAACTCCATGATACACCTAAGCACTAGACTATTTATCAACGGATGACAGAGAGACGGTGTCCAACGAGAAGTGCAATAATTACCATTAAAGGAAGCTCGACTACCTCGAGATTCCAGAATAAACATTGGCTCGACTATTTCGAGATTCTAGAATAAACATATAATATATATATATATATATATAATCCTGGATTTACCTACCTAGGTTCCCACAACCACCACAATACTCCCCGAGAACCCGTATCCAGCGGTCAGGCAAGAAGCATTCTCTAGGCCGCGTATTTGACAATCGACACTTGCAAGGAGCAATTTCTTTTTGAGCAATCTTATCTCTGTCTAACAAGCTTAGAGAATGCCTTGTTGCATGACTGCTGGATTATGGGCTTTCGGGGACTACCATGGTGATTGTGGTATCCTAGTTCGGAAAGATTTTCATCAAAAAATATCTAAAACATGCGTAACTTTCTCATGCCCGCTTCTAAGGTATGGTGGTATAATCCTATTGCTGGGTATTGTCTTACCTGCAGAGAATCACCAGTTATCTCTTCGACTTAATTCTTGTGTCACGGGTTTAAAATTTATGATGTTCTATTAGTCTTGCAAAATGATCACTGAGGGCGATGCACGCAGTAGACGCCCCAAAGAGATTGTTACCGACGAAAACATCAAAAAAGTTCACAAAATAATTTCGGATAATCGTAACATATGGTTGATTGAGACAGCTGAGATCCTAAAGATATCATAGGAACGTGTTGGACATATCGTGAATGAATATTTGGATATGTGAAAGCTCTGTTCAAAGTGGGTGCCGCGTGAGCTCACAATTGACCAAAAACAACAACGAATGGATGATTCTAAGCAGTGTTTGGAGCATTTCAATCGTAACAAACTCGAATTTTTGCGTCGATGTGTGACAATGGATGAAACATCGCTCCATCATTTCACACCGGAGTTCAATCGACAATCAGCCAAGCGGAATGCAAGTGATAAGCCGACTCCAAAGCGTTGCTTCACTAAAAATGCTATAGCTCACATACTAATAGTACAACAGCTGTCAAATTTATACACCTGTCTTTTAAGGGTTAGGGCTAACTAAAAATCATATGGATCTAATACTAGTAGCGCCATCTATGTGTTATCCTACGAATTTTTCAGCCCACTTGTTATATATGTTATATATGTAAAAACCTAAGCGATCTTAGGAACCAATCATGATTTTGGTCAGATCAAACTTATCTCTTTTCTTACTATCTACCTTGATTGAGAATAAATGAAGTTCATGGTTACACTCCCCCATGATTACATGTAAGCACTTGAGAAACGTTTAACAAACTTAATCTACCATTCGTGTAACGCATATAAAAATCCAGTCAGGTAAATATAATGTTGTGTGCAGCGCATATACATATATGTATATATGTGTATAGCATACATTTCACGAGTATGTATGTTAAGCTTTATGCTCAACACAATGGTAAAATGAAACAAGTTTCTTAACAAACGTAATACATTATATACAGTTAGGCGGCATATAAATATACTACGTTCATCCAAGGACATGATATTTTCCTTACAAGTATTTATTGGGCAGAGAGAATAACTGTAATATAAAATTAAAGCGAATCTGGGATATTCGTTAAGTACCCTGAAGCAAAATGAAAAATAAAACGTGATAGTAACAAATAATATGAACGTAAATGAGTACCAATGTAATGATCCGGTTCTTCGCTCTTCCTCCTCCTCCTCCTAGAAAGTGATTATGTATTAATTTTTGTATTACGTTTGTTGCATACGCATCGGAGATTTCATAAAACTTTTCTTTTCTTCATTGTCGTCATAAGATTACGAATCTGCTTGCAAATCCCATATCATATCGTAAATATATATTCGAAAGATTGGAGAGAATTTTATAGGTTAGAATGAAAACTTCGATTTATTTGTATACACTTTTTTGATAGTTAATCTGATCTATATTAAAAAAAATTTCAAATTAAACTCTGAAGTCTCACTATATTAATAAAATAAGAGAAAATTGTTACTTTTGTAATGATTCTGGTCAAGTCCACTTTTTAACTGGTTTCTAAACTAAGAAAAAGAGTTAAGATTTGTTTTTCAAAACAAATATTGTGAAATCTTAAATACGAAATGAACCCAAATTTAGATTCGCGTTGATTTAGAAAGCATTATATACGCTTTATGAGTTCTCCAACCCATATTTCTATCCAGAACAAACATTTGTCAAATGTGTGACACATATGTACCTTTCGATGAACGTGTAAAAATTGAAAATTTTGTAGAGTACGTCAATCCGATACGTTAATCTGGAATATATATTAGATTCGAGTTGTTCCGAATATAAGAATATCGAGTCCATTGAAAGTAAGATTACCCGTCAGGCCACAAATAACTTTCGCGTTAGTATCACAAGAAATTTCAAGATATATCTTCTGGTCTCTAATTCCTTACACTCGTTATCGAAGATTGGTATTAGATACTATTATAAACTATTACTGTCTATAAAATTCTATTCTCCATTTAGGATTCGATAAATACGTACCGACTTAATCAGTGAAGAATTCAGAAATGATTTAATTTTATCCTCCCATTTTTCAGCTTCTCTCTCGATGTCTATATTTTTTGTCTTTGAAACGATAGGGTTGTGAAAATTTTGAAAGAAAATTGATCCTTAGTATACAAGCTCTCAGTTAAAGGCTAGATATCAAGTTTGAAAACAACCATAATCTGCCTAGCACTACATTCACAATAGATAAGAAATTTCTAACTTGGAAACAATCCATGACTGATTTTGATCGGAGAACTCTAGGGTCATGTAAAAATTAGTGAGACCCACTTACAAAGTCAAGACTGAATACTAAATAGTATCAAATACTAAATAGTACTAAGCTAAGGCATGGTTTAAATATTTTCTCAGACCATGTAAAAGGTCTAAAAAGGATTAATAAGGACTAATAGGTATAATAAGTACTAATAAAGCCTAATAAGGACAGTAAGGACTAGTAAGGATCAGCACGGACTAATAAGGGCCAATAAAAACTAACAAGGACTAAGAATGCCTCACAGTTATAATAAGTATTAATAGAGCTTAATAAGGACTTAGAGGACTTAGAGCTTAGTAAGAATTAATAAGGGTAAGTAAGGACTAATAGACATTAATAAGGACTAATAGACATTAACAAGGACTAATAGACATTAACAAGGACTAATAGACATTCATAAGGACTAATAGACATTAATAATGACTAGTAGGGACCAATATAGACTACTAAGGATTGCTAAAGTGTGCTGACTACTAAAGACTATTGAAGGCTACTAAAGACTACTATAGATTAGTAAGGACTAGTAAGGATTAGTAAAGACTAGTAAGAACTATTAAGGATTAGTAAGGATTAGTAAGAATTAATAAGGAGTAGTAAGTACTAGTAAGGACTAGTAAGGACCAGTAAGGATTGGTGAGGACCTGTAGGGACTAATATGGAGTAGTAAGAATTAGCAAGAACTAGTAAGGAATAGTAAGAAGTAGTAGGTACTAGTAAGGACTAGTAAGGACCAGTAAGGATTAGTGAGGACCGGTAGGGACTAGTAAGGAGTAGTAAGGATTAGTAAGAACTAGTAAGGAATAGTAAGAAGTAGTAAGGAGTAGTAAGGATAGTAACGACTGGTAAGGACTGGCAAGGACTAGGTAGGACCAGTAAGAACTAGTAAGGACTAGTAAGAATTGCTAAGGATTAGTAAGGAGTAGTAAGGAGTAGGAAGTACTAGTAAGCACTAGTAAGGATTAATAAACGCTAATAAGTACCAATGAGGGCTAATAAATATTAATAAGTACTGATAGGAAAGCCTCATACGGTCAATAATATTTATAATATTCATTCACAATTTTTATATATTGATATGAGATATTGGGTATTACAAATTCGCTTTAATGCCCACATAATTTTCTTAACTTTTTTCTACTTTTGACAAATTCCTAGACAAGTGAACAAATATTAGTTACCCAGATGATGAAACTACCACTGTTTGCAAAGATATTAAACATTTACTGAGCCTCCGTTAAAAGTTTTTTGCTGTTGCACACATATTAGCAAATTTAATATACCCTCTTCTCGCTGACAGTAGATGTAGTAGTAGTAGTAGTAGTAATATGTAGTAATATGTAGATATTTCAAAGTCGTCCATTTACGTATATTTGCATGTGCATACAAACTGTTTTAGAACACAGTTGTGGCAAATTGCTATAAATTGCAGACTTTTTTACTAAACAATGCATACACGAGGAGAATAGGTATGTATATATTCGTATACTTATATGTATGGCACTACAAATTATGGCATATGTGTAGTTTTATGCCTTTGTTTGAAAATTTCTACGGGAAAGAAAGACAGATTTTAGTTTTGCTGGCTTCAAAATTATGCGTAACTCTATGAAAAATAAATGGAGCACAGTTGGTTGGTTGGTTGTTAACTAACAGAGTTGATTGCAGATCTTTTCACAACATTTCCATACCCTGTCATGTCGATTTAGCTCTTGATTTTGTCGTCATTAAAGGCAAGAGGTGTCGTAACGAACACTAAAAATGACCAACACAATAACAGATTTGGTGGATTTTTGTTACGATTTGCATAATGAAAGAGAATTTTTTAATGGACGATTTTAAACAATTTTTAATAATTTGGATTGTAATGGTTGATTTTAAAAAGAAGAAGAGAAAAAGAAAGAGAGAAAAAGAAGAAGAGAGAAAGAAGAAGAGAAAAAGAAGAAGAGAGGAAGAAGAAGAGAAGAAGACGGCACAATGAAGAATGAAATATAGTGAAAATCGTCTCTGCTTACGTTTACAAAATAAAATCTCCGTGTTTTATTCAATTAAACCGATCATATAATTTTTTAAAGCATAAGTATGCCATGACGAAGCAATATGTAAAAAACTCTCTCAATTCACTTAAGCTCCCTTTTGATTAATAAAGCTCTTCCGATTTTTCTCAAAAATCCTATGAAAAAAAAAGGAAAACATATTTATGTATAGATACACGTACATAAAGATTTAGTTTTACATTCATTATAGGGAAAATTTTCTGAAAATTCAATATCAAACCTAATAAGTATCGTAGGATTTTTTCGAAAAATTGATTTTAAAAAAATGAATAGAAAAACTTACTTTGAAATTGCAATTAAAATTTCAGGGCGATTGTCTACACATCTAAAGAGCGCTCCACATGTTGAAGAAATTTCAATTTAAAACAAAATTATATGTTTGAAGTTTTTTTCCAACTTCAGTTACTTTTTCTTCATACTAAACTGTCTAGCCCACTCAAAATATCTGCTATACGGACCTATGGCTATTTAAAATTTCAACAACAAGCACACTGTTATATAATTTTTCAATACATTGAAAAGTGTTTAAGTCAATAAAAAATAGGAAAAAAGGGAAAAGGATTCATAAGTTGATACTCTCTAAACAATTTGCAAAGCAAAACAGAAATCAATCATAAAAAATAAAAAAAATCGAAAATCAAAATACGTTAAGGGACACCATTAATCTTGCATTCAGACTACTATTTTCATAGTATTTAAATTAGAAATAGTATTTTAATTAAATTCTCAGGAGAACAAAGAATCTCTTCTAAATTGAACTTTCGTTTTGTGGTCAATTCAAAAGTGAAGTTTTCTTTTTATTTTTTCATTTATTTTTATTTTTTTTTTTTTGAAAGATTTTTCATACTATCAATGCCAGGTTACACAGAGAGGTCGAATGATTTATTAAACAAACAGAATATTTAACGAATCTATTTTATCATAAGGTTTTGTAAAATTACATGAAAATTGGAAAGTTTTTGTCTTAGTTAACTTAACTTTGTAAATCCGAATATCTCTTTCACTTTCTGTTTATCTCTCTCTCCTTCCATCTCCCTCTGTAAATTACGACATAAACAATCTCAACAAGTGTGCGCATATTTCTCTTCACATGAATATGTTCCGCAATAGCATATCAAATAACACCACCCTCCCACCACCCCTCCCGCCCCTTCCTCCTTATCTATATATATCATATATGCAAACATCTATATCTACACATATTGCATTAATGTTACTAATTGAAAATGTACTCAAATTCCGTAATCAAAAAAAAAAAAAAAATATACATATAATGTTAAAAATGCAAAACTCTACATCACACAAGACGGTATTATTCTGAAGCTTTAATTGTTGCATACTTTTAGGTATTGTAAAAATGCAAAATAAAAATGACAACTATAAATATGTGTATAAATGTATGTTATATACATATATACATATATATATACATATGTCATACATATATATTTATATGTATATATATATACATATACATGCACATATATATATTATTTATATATTCTACTTTAAATATGGTTCGAAATAATTAAAATTTTATACCAAAACAACAGAAAGAGAATAAAAAGATTTGATTTTCTCATGATGAAATGTTGAGTATTTTTGTAACAAAAATTCCCCATAAAAACAAAAAAAACAAGAAATATACAAATTTATGAGAATTTTGTAATAAAATGATTTACTATAGAAAATAATTGAAAATTGGAGAAAATATTAGAAATTATTTTCAAACAAAAATCTAAATAAATTCCACATTTACAAGAGCTATGAAATGAAATTCTTTGATCCAGTCAATAGAACATTGGCATAAAAATCTTTTTCTGTTAGGTCATATATATTGTGAAAGAATATTATTACTTTTACAATTACTTTTTCAGTATTTATTTAATTTGTTAACAGCAAAAAAAAAGAAAATATTGGGTCATCCATTTCTTAGTCCAGATTTGGCAACATTTTTTCAGTAACATATATATATAAAGCAAAGCTATCATCTATATCTTCGTTTGTTTAGTGTAATGTTTGCCATTTTATAATATCGTATTGAAATTATAAAAAGTTACTACAAAAAAGTTGATTCTACAATAGGTAAGTTTCGTGTATTACAAGTAGATAATTGACGACTCAATAGGGACGTTTATGTCAAACGGCCAAAAGGATAAAACTGTGAAAAAGTTTAAGCAAACTGAATCGGGTAACAGATTTGTTAAGGCCCACATACGATCGAAACACCACCTGGACAGAGACAACACTAGTGCTATTAGTGAAAGTGTCGAAGAAGATCCAAATATACTTCTTAGATGGCTCGCTCATGATGTTGAAGTTATGTAGTTTCAACACGATGGTACCGCAACCCACACAACACACACCGTTTTGTTACGCAAGAAATTTCCATTTAATCCAAAAGATGAATCTAGCATCTTCACCTCTTATGAAAGATATTTCTTTGAGTTGAATTTTGATAAGTATCATTGTCGAGTCGAACTTCGACAAGTGTCATCAAATTAGCACTTAGAATGGATTATAAAACACGCTCGTTGCTGTGATATATTTTTAAAAATTTACTTTTATTTTTTCGTATCTGTAATATGGCACCTTCAAAAAATCGAAACTTGGAGGAACTTCATAAAAAAAAGAAGAAAAGTTTAGAGATCTGTATGAAAAGATTTTACAGAATAAAATCGAATGTGGTCAATTCGAGTGCAAAACTCAAGTAAACAAGCCAAGTTCTCGTTCTTTATTATTAAAATCTGATCTTATCGTACACGCTACTTAAGCCGGTGATATTAAACACGTTTGTCTTCGTTCTAGCGCAATTAAGCCGATTAGTTGAAGCTTACGCTTACGCTTATATAGCACGACATACTTAAAATTGAAAAAGTTTCAAGAGCGAATTTTTTTTTTTGGATTTATAAAATATGTAATATATATTATATAAATAAAATAATATAAAATATATATATATATATATATATATATATATAAAACTTAATTTATTATTCTCCAATACCGCATTAATAAATAGAAAAATTATGGTATATTATAGAGCACGAAAAAATTATGCATTAATTTAAAAAAAAAAAAGAAAAAAAATTATATTCAATTTAATATAAATTCGATTGTTATACATTATACTATGCGATGGTTTTCATATCTGATATCAAATCAGAGCGAAAATTAATTATTACGCTTTACTATGCGATATTCATTCATCGTATTTGATAGCAAAAAAAAGCGAAAATAATTTTTGTGTGATGAAAGCCATGCATTGTATCGCTTATATCGTAAACATTTTAAGTCATATATTTACGCAACTTGGCAGCACTTTGTACACTATGTAGACAAACTGAAACGATATTTGTATAACGCGATTTTAGAAATATCGCGCGATTTAATTAACCTTCGTATTGCCGCTGATGAGAAGAATTTAATAACAAATAGATTCTCTCCAAGAAAACCTGAAGAGTTTAAGCAGATATGGACAGATAAGCATGAATAAAGTGGTCTTATAATTTAAGTTTTTTTCTTTTAACAATATAAGGATTCGCCTGCGATAAGTTTTTGCCTAATCTACTAGATAAATACCTGAGCGACTTAACTTAAATGATAAGTAAAAAACATAATCAACTTAGATCGAATATAATTTAGCTTTGGCATCGAATAGTGATGGACACAAATGTTAAAAAAAATCGAGTCTGCAATGAGGACTTATCGAACTTATTTAGATTTGAACGAATGATTGATTCATTTACTTTCTCTTTTACCTTTTTTTTTACCTTATATCGGTATAAATTATTTATTCCTATTTTTCCTCTTTATTTTTTATTTTTATTTTTATTTTTTTTCTTGATATCATAATCCTTAACGTGTATCTAAAATTACTGCTATTCTTATTTAAAATTATATATCAAAATAAAAGAAGAAGAAGAGAATCGTTCATCACAAACACTTTCAAGACACAATATATATGTATGTACATACACATATTACACGCATACACATTGAGTATAACGGGAAAATCATCAGAGCACTATTGTTGTTGATATGCTCTCAATACCTTTTAACTTTTAATATTCCGACACTTACCCATGCACTCTTATGCATCCACATGCATCCACACAATACAATATAACAACAATGCATTTACCCTCTTGTTACTGATATGCACGTACACATATAGCTATCAACATTTATTTTTAAGGATATATTTTAGTAGAACTAAAAACTAGAAAAATTTTCTTCAGCAAAACACAAACAAAAAAAGAAAAGAAAAGATGAAGAGAAAGAAAAAAAGAAGAAATTTTTAAAAGAATATTTTCTGCTTCTCTTCTTAACATATTCTTAAGGTTTAAGAACCAACAGCAGCAATGTCACAGTTAAGCACAATAGTTTTTTATATATACACGCTTTATATATATTATATAATGATTATTTTTACTGGTTTTACAGCTTTTAAGTTCAAAGGCACTTCTTCTTCGCACAATGAAACCAAGTTTTTGATCAAAAAAAAAAAGAAAAGAGAAAAAAAAAAGAAAACAATTCTCACTAACATGTGATATATGATTGTATGTCATTGAAATGCTTTACCTACGGCCTGAAGCAATGCATGCATTATTTTCATAATTCTTTTTCTTTTTTGCTTTTGTTTTGTGATTAAAATTAAAATTAAAATTATTTCGAAAATAAAAATCATTCAGGAATAGTTACTTTTTTATAAAAAGTTTTGTTTATATATATTTGTAGGGCATAGCATCTTAGGACAGACACCATACGAAATGATATCATTTTTTAAACTGTTAGGCAAATAATGAAAATCTAATGAAAAGTCCAGCAAATAAGCGCAATGAAAACTTTGTATTTTCTATCCTCTTAAAGTTTTGTTTATGATTTTGTCTCTATTGTATTCGTTGTTTTTCAAAAATGTATTCCTTTGGTTGTACTTGTGTGGTTCGGAAAAAAGAAAAGATCATTCGAATCTATATTTACGTCTCCATCCGCCTGTGGGAAGCTTACTTCGACGAAGCAGATAAGTTTGTGAGAGCCATTATGTGCGTTAACTTGTACATCTCAGTGGGTTATAAAATCCTGCACCACTTAGAGACAGAGTCTATGCCAAAGCTAGAGAGAGTATCATATATGAGGAATTGTGATTTGGTCCTAACTCTATTTTATGGGCGAGATCTATCTAACACCTCAATATCCAATGATCTCATGAGTTTGGAATAATCACAACAACGACGATACTTCCCGAATTATCGTACTCAGCTGTCAAGCTTTCGGCGTTCTCACGTCGGCCTGTCGTACGCATTGAAAAGTGAATGCGTCACTCCTTTATGAGATAGGACACCTGATCCGTACATTGAATTATACCGCTTCTAAGTGACGGCTGTACGCACTTTATAGCCACTCCTCCATCCTCCTTACTTCCTGAATTGTCATCTAATTTTTGCTCCAAGAATTTTAATGCGCAAGGAGAAGTATAGACTCAGCGTAGCCAGTCTCAAACCAAGCCACTACATTTGCATACCCAGTGGAGAAGTCACAGACTTGTGTTAGAAGAATGAGAAGCTTGGAATGCCATTATATCCACATGGATTTTAATGCACAAAGAAAAATATAGAACCATCGTAGCCAGGCTCAAATCAAGCCACTACATTTGCGGACGCAGGAATGCGTTCCAGGGATTTGTTTTAAAAGATTAAGAAGCTTTGATGTCGTAATAATTGGTTACATTGAAAGCCATCTCTAAATACAAAGCTTCCAATACTTTCAATGATTTTTGCATGGTAACGTAATTGTTGTCAAGATTGATTTCCTAATAACCTTAAAGAGTTCTTAGCAATTGAATCATAGACTCAATCTTGATAACGAAAACCTTTAAGAGATACGGGTGTGGGTGCTTTTATGTTCTTGATTAACAAATACCTTTCTCTTAAGAGACTATCTATCTCTCTCTATTAGGAGTTTTTGTTTCGAGTTGAGAGACAAGTTTCACTTAGGAGTCTAAGGCCGCTGTCTAAGGAATACAATTTACCCCCCACCCCCTCTCCGTCCCCATTCATCGAACGTCGAACAGTTTGTTCATTCGGAAAGAAAACTTTATATAGGATTTTATTCAGAGTTTTCAGGTCAACATAATCAAATTCAAGGCAGAAACTTAAAGTAAAAAAGAAAAAAATCCAAATTACTTCACAACCTATTTCGAATAAAATTTTTAATGCTTCATTAACAAAAACTTATTAAAAATTCCAAGTGCAAGTCTTAAGTACATTAATTGCTTTACCACACCATTGTAACGATATGTACCTTGAGCTAGATCACAATCAAGCTTGGTAATCAACTTTTCAAATTACAAGAGTTCGACATCAAAAACATCCCCTACACAACTTACACATAAAATAACGCAGATGTAAGATTATATCTCCTCCGTATATAAAATGAACTCTGATGATAATAATTGTGAGTCTCACAGGATTAATAAAATACTAACAAGAGCAACTGGTCAGAGACATTAAAGTGAACGTGACTTTTTGTTAGAAAACAACTGCTGCAGGAAATACGAAAAGTGAAACACTCTCACTCTTGTGATAAATGGAAAAGTTTAGTATAAGAAGAAGAAGAAAAAAATAAATAAAAGAAAATATAATACAAAAACTATACTTCGATTAAAACGAATCATAGATACCCGTAATGATAAAAAAAATTTTTTTTTTTTTTTGATAATTTTGAATTGATTTTACTCTAAAATTTTAGACACCATTCAGGTGAAAATTCAATGTATGCTAAATGGTATGGTAATAGGCAGCTGAGAGGGTAAATATACTTACGTAACTTACTCGAAGTTTTCGCATATATTTCTAAATGCACTCTGCAAGCTCGTTCTGAAGATATATATAAAAATACAATTCCAGCTTACTGATATATTTTTCAATTATGGGTATTCCAATATTATGCGAACAGATTTCCGCTGTGCCCAATGTCACTAAATTGCTTCCGATTAGACTTCAATTAAGAACTTATACAATATGCCACCAATTAGTTCCACCGCTTTCTTTCTGCTATAAAAAAAAAATATATCAACACCTAGATCCACGGCTCTCTTTTTTCTTTAGTTGATAACAATACGAAAATATATATTAGACAGAATATCATCCATTGTTAACCACATTCTCACTTTTCTGGTAAGTATCGTATTCCCTATTCCTAGAGGAAAAGCCCTTCACGTTTGATAGCAAAGCGAAATCGCTCCAGTTCCTTGAAGAACAAAAGCTCTCACTGACCAATTGAGTTGTTTTACATCGTTCAAGATAGTAAAGAACAATCAACGCTGATCATATGATCACCTATCCAAGGAATTGAGGACTTTCCTTTGGTCGACTTCGCAATTTGTAATCGGGTTTGAAAATTCTTTCGTGACGTTTCTCTATAATGAAGGTTTCATTTTCTCAGTTACAGCAGTTATTGTTTGCACCACTCACCAATAATTGTTTTAGTATGCTCCACAAGCTAATAAAAAGCGCGTCTCAATAAAAGTGCGCACTATTTCGCAATTCTCACGGTTTCATAGCCTCTTGGTTTAAGCTTCTAAGTTGAATCTTGTAAGGATTAAGGTGAAGGGAAAGGACATTTCTCAAAACACGTTGCGTAGTGCTACGTGAAATTTGAAGTTGTTGAGAACGATTTAGAATTGATGTTTTCGCTTTTCCGGAGATACTCTCGTTTTCAGCAGTAACGTTTTCAAGAGACCGATCAGTACGTCGACGCAAAGAAGACTTAGTGTCTATAATCGAACTAATTTCTTCACATTTTGTCACCACTCTTCGAATTCTTGAATTTGTAAACATATTTTCTCGAACGAAAAGTCCACGAAGTTCGCGAGCGTTTTCAACGTAACTTTCCCTATTTTTATAATGGGTTTTCGCGATTATCAGGCATTCTTCTTTTGTGTTTCAATAATACCAATCATAGGTGACAGCTGTCAACTTTCGTAGTATGAGAAAAAAATGACACAAAATTTATATAGTGAGATACCCTATATTACGTCAAGCAGGTTTCATCAAGCATACGATGTGTAAAAGACAGCATTTAAAGCGTTAGTGTTAATTTGGATTTTGACATACGAATGGACTTGGATGAACCTATTTTTATTTATTTTTTTTTTTGATTTTAAGGTTGACGTAAAATGGTCGATAGTTACCATATAATGCAAAAGAAAAAAATACATTTAGTTTGAGTTAAGAGAAGAAATTTTTTTGATATACACTGAGAACAGGCCATACCATGTCTTCCAAAGTTAATTCGTTTAACAATCTTCGAACTGTATTTAACAGTTCTACAAAGTAGAAAACAATTCTCCGCAATGGTAAATTTCTGTCGTGCCTTTAAAAGGTTAAATGATATGATTACTTGTCCAAGAATGGTTCGACTTCTTCTTTTCTATCTTTTTTTTCGATTATATTCGTTGCTTTTTTTTAATCTTAAACTTAACCTTAAGGTTTTGAATTGAATTAAAAGAAACATATTCTACGTGCATATATTATGAGACTCGTTGAAATTGAACATCAAGTTTCTTTAGTAAATAAGTAAATGCTTCTCAAAAATGTTGTCTTGACAGACGAAATCCGAGCGCTTTTCTATTTAATTTCAAAATTATTGTTCTTGAAAGACTTAAGCCATATTCTATCTCAGCGATTGAATTGAATAGGTCTCCTATAAACTCTTGTCTTGGAATCGCACCAGTTTCAGTAACAATTTCGTGACCTAAAAGCTAAACGCATTTAAGACAAACTTGGAAAAACCTACACATTAAAGATTTGTTGATAACAGTTAACACCAACAGAAACCTACTATCTTCTGTTTGATGTCAATGGTTTGGAATTCTAAATTATATGAAAATGAAACTAAATATAATATAATTTATCTTATAACTAAACTATATTTCTAAACATTACAAGTAATATGCCAAAAAGTAAATAAAGCCATGAATGTGATTCATTTGGAGGTTATGTGCACTTTAAACAAAGTCTTGGGAAAGACCATATTGTGTTACAAAAATAATAATTAAATCAATCTATGTCCGTTTTGCAGGGGTGGATAGATGGATATAAAAATAACCCTAAGAAATCTATGTGCACCTGGCATAATTTCATGACTAATGTTCTGCAGTTCACTATAACGAACTACTAAACAAAACATGTGATATGTGTATGTAACACACACTTAGATTCGCATTTCAATAATATTGCCATGTTACGAGTTCTTCCTTACATTATATTTTCGCATCCAAAAGATGTGTCATGCAAGAGAAGATTACATATCCATGACTGATTGTTTTTATCCTATTGATGAAATGGAAAAAAAAGAAGAAAAAAAAACTGAAAATATTATTTTTACACAAACGCTTTGTGTATAGTAAAAGAAAACACTCACTTTAAGTGCTTTTGCTTTATGAAAAGTGTAAGTAATGAAAATAGTGGTGAAATGTAATGAAAATTCCACACATATGTGCATATAAAAAGTGAGAAATATCTTACACATATATATATATATATATATATATATACATATATATATACATGGGGTTTTAGTATATTACCCGAAGGTATTGAAGATCCAAGATATTGAACATCAATCAAAATGATGCAATATATAGTGTTCAGTTTATATTGCTAACACAGTATAACAACAATCGCAAAAACCAAGTGCTTGCATGCTTTGCTTTCTTCGTTATATTTCATACACACTATGTAGCTTGTTAACTATATAACATTTAAGGTTTGGTTTTGAATTTTTTTAAATATTTTTATATATTTTTTATGCTGCTATTATTTATTTATTTATTTATTTATTTACTTTTTCAACAATATTAATCATTTTTAAAACAAATTGTTGATGCTTGTAAACATTTAGTTTTAGATGATGTGGCCTAATTTCCTGTGTGTGTTATATTTTATTTGCTCGTAAATTTTTTTTCAATATCGACGAAAGAAACGACTTATAAAAATAAGCGAAACACATTCATAAATAAAAAGTTTGTTTAACTGTCAATAAAAATAAAATTTCTACATATCTTTCCCATCAGTTATATACCAAATATACACTGAAAGAAATATCTTTTATATAAAAAAAAATGGTTAAAAAAATATTATAATTTATTTAAATTAAAGAAAAATAAATTTTTGAATTAAAGCAGGATAGTCCCAAGTAACTATTGGCTGTATTTTTTCAAAAAGGGATAGACAAGATATTTAGTTTTTGTTAGTTTGGTCGTTTCGCGATAAAATTAAATATAAAGTCATCCATTTCGTAGTCCGGATTTCATAAGTCTATTTCAGTAACAAATGTAAAATAAAACTATTGTTTAGGTCATCATATATTTAGTGTAATATATGGCCATTTTACCATGAGAATAATTTAAAAGTCTTTGAATGTCTTAAAATAGTAAAAACTTACCGAAAAAATCTTAATTCTGCAGTAGGTACGTTTCGTGAGCAGCCATCCATTTCGTAGTCCGGATTTGATGTTTATTTCAGTAGTATATGCACAACCAAGCTAACATCTTAAGCATTATATGTTTAGTGTAACATATTGCCATTTCACTAGATGGATCATTTGAAAATCTCTAAACATTTTAAAATAGTAAAAACTTACTACAAAAATACTAATCCTGTAGTAGGTACGTTTCATATACAGTCATCCATTTCGTAGTCCGGATTTGATGTTTATTTCAGTAGTATATGCACAACCAAGCTAACATCTTAAGCATTATATGTTTAGTGTAACATATTGCCATTTCACTAGATGGATCATTTGAAAATCTCTAAACATTTTAAAATAGTAAAAACTTACTACAAAAATACTAATCCTGTAGTAGGTACGTTTCATATACAGTCATCCATTTCGTAGTTCGGATTTAATAAGTTTATTTCAGTAACATATGTAAAACCGAACTATCATGTAAAGCATTATATGTTTAGTGTAAAATAATGCCATTTTTCTATATAAATTATTTAAAAATCTCTGAACGTCTTAAAATAATAAAAACTTACCGCAAAAATCCTAATTCTGTGGTAGATATGCTTCGTGAACAAATTATCGTTGACATGATCGTTCACCTAAGCACTTTATAGGCAAAGCTGTGAAGAAGTTTGAATAAACTGGATCTATAACTGATTTGCTAAGGCCCATACATTATCAAAATTCACGCTGGGCCGAAAACGTTGCTGTTGTTGGTAAAAGTGTCGAAAAAGATTTAAATTTATTTATTACACGACGCGCACAGAATTTTGATCGCTGCAGCCGTATAACCACTAATTTTTTTGCCATGAAATTGAAGACATATAGAGATTGAAGCAAGCCTTACAACACGCTTCGTTTTGGCAAAGGCTGCCCAGCTCTTATCTCCTTCACGGAAAGTTTAAATCCTATTCCTACTATTCATTCTAAAAAGGCTTTTCAAATTTAAATACGGAACATACGTGAATAGAAAATGTTTAGAAAAATTGGAAAAAATATCAGACTTACGCATGGTACTCTCTGTATTAACAATCAACCAAGCACTGAAAATCTTTCCTTCTTGAAAGTCAAACTTTAAACTGAAAGTATATCACTTTTACCGCAGCGGTTGACTTTCCCTACAAACTTTACTGGTGATTTTTTTAAGTGCAAGTCACGAATGAATATATATGCATATGTTACTTAGTTGTCAAAACAAGTTTGTTACTTTTCTTTTTAACACATAATGCAAAATTGATGTATGCTTTCGTCTTCGTTACTCTTGTTTTTTTTTTTCATTGAAATTTCGGTTATATCCAAACATATATTGAAAAATGTAATGCTACTGTTGTCAGTCATAATAATAAACTCTGAAAATATTTGCTTTTTTATAAAATTTACGTGTTATCATTCATTTATGGCTGAGTTTGAATGACAGGAAAAGCAATTTTGCAATGTGGGGTTTATTGCTCTTCTCGGTTATGTTTTTTTTGTTGCTTTCTAGGAATCTTTATTAGATTTTTTAATCATATTAAAATATATGAGTATATGATGCCGTATACAGGAACCATACAGGGCACTCTTTTTATTTTATTTGTCTTCCTCTATTTTTTTATTTTAAAACAAATTAAAAATTTTTAGTGGCGCAAAGCCGCCTAATAAATATTCTACACTATTTGGGATGATTCTTGATTTACTTTAGTGATAAAATACTATAATAAAATTTACATCTTATTCCCATGTAAAGTTTTGCTCTTCATGGGAGATCTTATAGGGAAAGAGTTCTATTAGGTGAACTGACATGGTCCAATTTTAATAAATTTAATTTTTCCATTAAAGATCTTCTTATTCTTCAACAATTTCTGCCATAAAATGCTAAATATTAGACTTTGTTGTCATATCAGTAATTAGTTTGCATAAAGTTCAAAAAATACACCTATGTGGCCCGAATACAGTGCAGTCAATTTTAATGTCGCATGACTATTTTAGATCAGTTTTCGTTATGAAATATTGAATATCAGGTCGTTTTGTCATATCAAGACTTGCTTTTTACAAGATCCACGTGCAAAACATAGGCTTATGTGCTATTGTGCACTCATTTGCAACATAAAATATAAATAAATTAGATATTTTCATTATGTGAAAGCCCTTTTTTTGATAGGAATGGTTATATGGATCTATTTGATCCAAATCTAATACAATTAATTTTTATATCAATTTACTAATACGGACGCATTTGCATCGTAAAATATTGAAATTCGACCTTTTTACCATATAAAGCCTTATTTTTAATAAGAGCGATCGTATGGAAGCTTTGTTTAAAAAATGGCCCCATCCGATGTAAATTTTGAAGTCTTATTTTAGATGCCAAAAAACTAGCTTCTACCGTTATTAGAAATTGCAGTTTTTTCATACAAAGGCTTTTTCTCTTATTGGTTCGAAAAATGGTCTGATGCAATCCACATTCATTAGAAATCGTCCTTGAGCCGAAGTAAATCAGTACACCCAATTTCGTTCAGATGCCTTGAAAATGGCGACCTGTAGATTGAACAAAAGACGAACAGAGATAGACAGACAAACTTACTTCGGTATAATGAAAGGTGGGTCCATTTTAAACCGAACGTACCGAAGTCGAACAATTCCTCTGCAAGTGATAGTGTGTTTGCTCGTGTATTGCAGCAAAGTTTATGAGTATGCTCCGCATTAATCCAACGCTATTCTTTAATCCAAAATGTACTTTATAAGTAAGTAAGGATAACACGTATATAGTGAATAGGTAGTTCATGATTAAGATGCAACTTTTCATTAAAATATCAGTTACGAATTTGATTTTTCTTCCCAATTGTTGGTTATCGTTCATACTATAAGAAAGCATCCTTTTGAATGATTGAATGTTCGGGCACATCTTTCTTAATGTTTGAAAAAAATTTAATTCTACTTCCATTGACTTTAATTTTAAAATTTCTCAATGTCAATGAATTCACGCATAGCTTTGTTGGTAGGTCTTCAACTACCGCAAATTTCTATTGGCCATCGTCAAGGTTTCCGTTCACCATCATTAAAGCGCTTATATATGAGAGAATCTCTCGTCACCATAAATGTGTGTCTCATCAGTTAAAGAGAACCCATTTAATTAATGACACAAGTTTCAAAGTTTAAAACCTCGACTCTTTTTGTACGATTTTCTGTTTTGCAATGAAGAAACGCACGTTTACAGTATAACTTGTTCAATTTGCTAGACGTCCGATTGTCGACCACGTTTTACAGAACAAACAAGCGAAGAATGCCACCAATTCAGGCAGCCGCTAAAAGTACTATTTTAAAAGGTGTAGTGTTTACGCGTTAGAATAAACCTTCACCCGCCCTAATCACTATACTTCAAATTACACTATTTCTTCAAATTACACTTCCTTTCCTATCGATGCTACAAGCGGAAATTGTACGACTAAAAGCTTTAATTCAAAATAAGAGAAATCCAAGAGAGCTCCAAAAGAGCACCTTTCTCAAGCTAACTGCAAAATGAAGAAAATATGCCCAGAGTGATGGACACATAAAGTCGTTTCAGTTATATGATGCTTCCTTTTACTACAACAAAAATGTTGATTATCAGTCAACGCAACCACCCATATACGCAAATCAAGAGATTTGATAATAAATATTCTATAAAACTCTTCAAAACTTTTCTTAATTCTCTGCAAAAAGTATTTTTTAACTTTTACTTCAGTTTAAAATACTGATTAATTAAAAATATTTGCAAAACATTTTGTTTTTTTTTTTTTATCTTTGAAATGCAACTTTTGAAAGACTTTTCTTTATATAATTAAAATTGACAACAAACAAATTAAGTCAAAACCAGGTAAAGCTCAAAGGTATGAAACGAACATTTCAAATTCTTTAATTAAGACTTTTAATTAAGGCGTTCACATAAGTTTAAATATCTCGATAAATATGTATGCATATATATTAGAAGAGTAATCGTGTATCATTAGTTTTTCTCTCAAAGAATTTCTGATTTCCAAAATAAGTAGTTTCGTAAATAACACATCATACTTAGGAATAAAAAGTTTTCTATACATGTTATCTCTCTGTCTCTGCCTCATCAAAATAATGACGCAAAGTTTGATAAAAAGAGAATTTATTCTCCACAACGTTCCCAAGTGCATACACAAGCACTCATTATTGTAGCCGACAACAAAGAAAATCTAAATATTTTCTCGCTTTTAATACATTAAAGAATTTTTAAACTGAATTGGAATAATGACATTAAAAGTAAAAAGAGTTTTACGCCCTTTCCATATGTAAATATTTATTTGCAAAGTGTTGGACTAGTTTCATAACTAAACGGTGGATTTTGCAAATTCAAATGTAGTAAAAGATTATTGAAACATAACCTCAAAAAAAGTCATCAAACGAATTTGAAATAATTTGCTCTCCATTACCCTTTAAAGTATAGCTTTACGCCCTTTTCATATATACATATTTATGGAAGAAATAAAAATTTTACTAAGCGCTTTTACTACTAAACGCTAGATTTTGCAAACTAAGACATAACCTCAAAAAATTCGACAAACGACTAATTTGAAATCATTTGCTCTCCATTACCCTTTAAAATAGAGTTTTACGCCCTTTCCATATATAAATAATTGTTCGAAAAAATACAAATGTTACTAAACGCTAGATTAGTTCTACTACTAAACGGTAGATTTTGCAAATCTGGAACATAACCTCAAAGAAGTCAAGAAACAAGTAATTTGAAATCATTTGCTCTCAGTTACCCTGTAAACCTATCCCCCAACCTTCCCTTTTAATAATTTTGTTTTGGCAATTATTTCATTTTTTATTTATTTATTTTTTTTTTATTAATCCATCAAAAAGTTATTTCAACGATCTATTTCACCAAACACTATATCCAATGACCCGATAATTGCCACAAGGTCGGCCAATAAATGTTGTTTTGATAACTTATGTATTAAAGCCAAATGTGGGTAACTGGCAGCACGGATTTTACAACGATACGGTTTTGAGGTTCCATCCGATACCAAATACACGGCAAATTCCCCTTTAGGCGATTCAACAGCCGTATATGTTTGTCCCGGCGGTACTATTATTCCCTGACTAAAATATTTGAAATGATGTATTAAATCTTCCATACCTTTTTTCATTTCATGACGTTTCGGTGGCGTAACTTTATGATCATCAGTTTTAATTTCTCCTTTAGGCATTTTATTCAAGCATTGTTGTATAATGCGTACAGCTTGACGCATTTCTTGTACTCTCACCAAGTACCGGTCATAGCAGTCACCATTTTTACCAATCGGCACATCGAAATCAATTTCGGGATATGCATCATACGGTTGTTGTTTACGTAAATCCCATTTGACGCCTGTGGCTCTTAATACAGCCCCGGAACAACCATAGTTAATAGCATCGTGGGCTGATATAACGCCTATATCGACATTACGCATCTTCCATATACGATTTTCCGTAATCAAATCTTCAAGTTCATCAATACGTTCAAGATATTTGACACAAAAATCATTTAAATCATCACAAAATCCTAAAGGTAAATCCCAGGCAACACCACCAGGTCTGATATAAGCGGTATGCATACGAGCACCCGACGCTCGTTCACAAAACTCATACAACTTTTCCCGTTCTTCAAACTGCCAAAATAATGGGGTTAAACCACCGCAATCTAAAATCGCTGTTGTTACGGCAACGGTATGATTCGTTAAACGCATTATTTCTGAAAACATAGTTCGTATATATTGAGCCCTTTTTGGCACCTTTATGCCCAATAATTTTTCAATAGCCATTGCATAGCATAATTCATTTGACATGCATGATACATAATCCAAACGATCAAAATAAGGTAAAGCCTGTAAGTAGGATTTATGTTCAATTAATTTTTCGGTGCCGCGATGTAATAAACCAATGTGAGGATCAGCTGATAAAACAGTTTCATTATCTAATTGTACTATCATCCGTAAAACACCATGAGCGGCTGGATGAGCTGGACCGAAATTAATAAATTTGGTACAAAAATCTTTTGGTTCTTCAAAAATTGTATCGGGTCCTTTGAAAAGCGGTGTTCTACACCATTCGTCACCCTGAGGATACATAACTACACCTGAAAATTGTTTCATAAATTCTGGATCTGGATACCATGCGTGGTTTTTTTTCCTATTCTCTTCTAATGTTACTTCCTTACTTGTTGCCTCATTTGCGGCATCAACGCAGCTAGATGTCGATTCTAAAATATATATGTGTATGCTCTTAGGAATGTAAACCAATAAATTTGATATGAAATTTTCAAACCTTACGTCTATGCTTGGAGAATAAAAAACTCATCGCTAATTTAAAGAGCTGCGTCTTAGTAGCTAATCTCCATTTTTGACTGGTCCTTATTTGTTTTGTTATTTGCAAATTTGTCCAGTCCTTAATCTTTAAAGCTCCACGCGAACTCAGCAATATACGCGACCAATTCTTGAATTTATTCACAATCTTCGACATTTTTACAGAGAATTTTCGATGAAGCTTTTTTTCTTTGAAAATAATTTTTAAGAAAAATTTTCTTACGATGACATAATTTTCTTTTTGACATAATTTTCTTTTTGACATAATTCTCTTTTTGACATATTTCAGATTTTTGGGGATCATTATCATTTTGCCCATCACAAAGTATCAAAACGTTCTCTGGTGCCTGCGTTACCACATCAAAGCCGTCTCGCCAAGGATAAACGCGTAGAATGGTCCCAACAACAAATAGCTAAGTCGCGGCAAAAACGTGACTTTATTCGCATCAGACCGTCACGTACCTCATCGAGAGCTTTATCATTGGTAGATGCAGTTCCTTTCAGTGATCCAAAGTGGTCGCAAATGTGGTATTTGGTAAGTGATAGAACGTCGGTATCTATACGACAAAACTAAGTTATCTGGTTTTTTTTTACTTTTCAAAATTAAATTTGCGAAGAATCGTGGTGGTGGTTTAGATATGAATGTTATACCCGCCTGGAAAGAAGGTATTACTGGTAAAGGTATAGTAGTTACTATACTAGATGATGGTCTTGAATCCGATCATCCAGACATCATTAATAACTATGTAAGTTGAAGATAAAGAAAAAAAATATATCGCTTACTTGTATGAACGTCGCATTGTAAATTTTTCATAGGACGCACGAGCTTCATATGATGTCAATAGTCATGATGAAGATCCTATGCCTCATTACGATTTAACGGATTCAAATCGTCATGGCACACGTTGTGCAGGTGAAGTGGCGGCCACCGCAAATAATTCAATATGTGCGGTGGGCATTGCATTTGGTGCCAGTGTTGGCGGTGTCCGAATGTTAGACGGAGATGTTACCGATGCCGTAGAGGCACGTTCCCTTTCACTCAATCCCCAGCACATTGATATCTATAGTGCTTCTTGGGGGCCCGATGATGATGGCAAAACGGTCGACGGTCCCGGTGAGTTAGCCTCACGGGCCTTCATTGAAGGCGTGACAAAGGGACGTGCCGGCAAGGGTAGCATTTTCATATGGGCCTCTGGTAATGGAGGCCGAGAGCTGGACAATTGCAATTGTGATGGCTATACAAACTCCATTTGGACACTGTCAATATCTAGTGCCACCGAAGAGGGTCATGTGCCCTGGTATTCGGAGAAATGTAGTTCCACCCTCGCCACCACTTATAGCAGTGGAGGACAAGCCGAAAAACAAGTGGTTACAACAGATCTACATCATTCCTGTACGGTATCACATACCGGCACCTCGGCATCAGCACCTTTGGCGGCCGGCATAGCTGCTTTAGTTCTAGAATCCAATCAGAATTTAACGTGGCGTGATCTACAACATATAGTCGTAAGAACAGCGAAACCAGCTAATCTAAAAGATCCGGCATGGTCGAAGAATGGTGTGGGCCGCAGAGTTAGTCATTCTTTTGGTTATGGACTAATGGATGCAGCGGCCATGGTTAAGGTGGCACGATCTTGGAAAACGGTGCCTGAACAACAGCGCTGTGAAATTAACGCGCCCCATGTGGACAAGTAAGTAGCAATTAAAGACTGCAGTAGAGAATGCCGGTTAAACTTATGTAGACATTTGTAAGAAGAATAGAGACAGAAGTTTTTTTAATGAAAATACCGACCAAAAACCACTTTTTAATTTATTATATATCTAAAGTCCGCCCTC
Source organism: Glossina brevipalpis (assembly GCA_000671755.1). Lineage (NCBI taxonomy): Eukaryota > Metazoa > Arthropoda > Insecta > Diptera > Glossinidae > Glossina > Glossina brevipalpis. Next base: position 31,517 of record KK351171.1, on the reverse strand, counting down.
GGATTTTATGTTCACGCCATTCTCGAGAGATTTAAGCATATACTAGACAACACCCTTTCTTCACGCCTTATGGCCAGTTTTTTTTTGGACGTTTATTTAATCTCAATTAGATCTGTAAACACTAGAAAATATTTCCTTAATTAAGACCCTGCTGACTGATTTTCTACTCATGGTAATTAAATAGGCCCGTCAAATATTTGCACTATAATTTAAAACGAAGTCTGCCGTGAGTCGTAAGTTAAATATTTCTTATCTTAATATATTTAAAAAAAATTCCATAGTCTGTTTAGTTCAATAGATTTTGTAGAATTCCCCATACAACCTTTTTCCCAAGATTGGAGAAAGTTGGACTCACACAGTAGGTTGCAAATATATATATATATATATATATGAAGGAGATACAATCAATTCACAACATTCTTTTCTTTTTCTTTCTATTTTTGTTATAATTTTTCAGAGTTATTCCGCCCAAAAGTCACATAACTTTACAACAAACTGTAAAATATTGTTCCATTAATTTTTTGGAACATGTGCAAGCAAAAATTACACTAACATCACAACGACGTGGTGATATTCAATTAAATTTAATATCACCGGCTGGTACAAAAGTTACTTTATTAACGCCTAGGTAAGTCTGCAGTGACCATGATCTCTCATCTTATTATCATCAAAAAAAAAAAAAAAAAACTTTAATTTACTCATTTTATCTTAAATTTTTATTATAAAAATTATTTTCATTATAGAATGCATGATGTTTCAAGGTCTGGTTTTAATCAATGGCCCTTTATGTCCGTCCATACGTGGGGTGAATCACCTCATGGTAATTGGCAGCTAGAAATTCATAATGAAGGACGTTATATGGGTAAATATTATAATATTCAATTTAAGGGCAAAAAGAAAAACTTTCTATAAAACTTTTTTATATAATATTAAAAACTTAATAATAAAAAATTTTCCAAACTTTTCCCTTTCACGCTGCTTTTAATGTAATTTGTTTTTTTTTTTTTTTTGTAAACTAATCATAAATTATATAATTAAAAATAATATATAAAAATCTAACTCGAATATAATAACAATAATAATTTTAATGAGAGAAGGTCATGCTTTACTAAGGGAATGGTCTTTAATCTTTTATGGCACTGCCCAGTCTATTGATCCTAATGATCCGGTTTCGGTACCGCGTAATAATCTTGCTGATATTACTACCCCTAACAGTAGCTCCAGTAGCAGTACAACTAACCTGTATCAGGTTTATTCGGCCCAATATCCCCGTATATCACCTAATAATTTCGGTTCGTCCGTTATGGGTATGTCTGGTAAAATGAATGGAAAATTGCCTCCGAATAAATCCGTATATGTTGCCAATATAGGTGGAGGCGTAGCCAATTATCCTCTATATGGTAGCATAACACAAAACTCTAATGGCAATAAAAAAGCTCAAACTAAGCAGCAGCAGCAGCAGCACCAGCAGCAGCAACAACAACAACAACAACAACAACAAGGTTATCAACAAATTTCAGCCAGCTATGGTGTGATATTGGGATCACATAACAATAAAAATAATAATAACGGTAACAGTAATAATAATAATAATAATAATAATAATAAAGGAAGTAAAAATAATAAAGGAAAATCCGGGGAAAATGGCGGAGGATTTGGTAATGCAGGAATTGGCGGCGGTGGCGGTGGTGGTGGTGGTAAATTCAATAAGAACAATAATGGCGGTAATAATGGAAAGTCCTCTAAACAAAAAGAGTTCTCTACTCAGGCGACATTAGGTGGCGGAGGTAAAAATAAATTCTATCGCATATCACAACAACAACAACAACAACAAAGCAAAACATATTCAATAAAAAATCAACACAACGGAAACAATGGGAATCAAAAGTCGTCCAAATTACATCAATCAGCCGAGCGATTGCAATCGTATGAGGATAAAACAAATCGTAAAGTTATAGGTGATTTACCTGGCAGTAGTAGTGGTGGTGGTGGTGGCGGTAATATGGGAAAATCTGCGAAATCTAGTTATAGTAAATTACCGATAAAGGCACCCAAACAAATTAAGGAGACAAGCACGACTATTTCTCCAACTTTTAGCACAACATTGACCGCAGTCATCAATTCGATAACATCATCATCGAGCAGTTCTAGTTATTTGCCTTTAAAAGAACGTGTTGTTACATCAGTGGCCTTACAACCCAATCAACGTATAACTAAATTATTTGAACGTTATGAAAAAATACAATCGATTTTCCCAGAATTTCAGCCCTATCAAGGAAACAAAGACCGCGGCGAACAAACCAACAACAACAGCAGCAATAAAAAACTAAACAAACAAACTGCAACAGAAATAAGCACAGGAAGTGCTGTCAAGCCTTCAAGAGAAAATGCTAAAAAATCCTCACCCAGTTTTGTGCCTGATCAGAGAATAATGAAAAAACAACAATTATTACTGGCTGCGGCTGGGGTGGCCGCAGAAAGTGCTAGCGATAATGGTAGCGATGATGGCAATTCAAAAAGCATAGCAGGGCAAAGAAAAACTCCACATAATGGTATTAATACTAATACTAGGAAATGTGTTTTTCTTTTTTTTTTTTTTTTATATATATAATGAAGTAGTTGTGGATTTTTCTTTTATCTTTTGAGTTTTTCTCTCTATTATTTTTTTTT
>KK351171.1:8690-25490 GCA_000671755.1 Glossina brevipalpis | reverse complement strand
ATCAACCATTGTTGCAACAGAAATTACTAAAGACTCTCTATCTAAACCTATTGTCGAATTCCGGGCAATGCTTTCTTTCCTACATACAAATTGGGCACTTTGCCAATCATATTATGTAAATGTATTGTCACATTTTAGTGTCTTTTGAATATGAATATCACAACTAAAGCAGAGATATAACATAAAATGAGCTTGTCTTTTTTTGCCTGCTTTTTTCTTTTTTTTCTTTGTTCTGGCATATTTTTCCGTAACTACATAGTTTCGTGCATACACTTAGAAAAATAATGTTTGCGTTGAGAAGGAAAGAAAAATCCATTTAGTTACTTAAAAATTGAAGAGAACATTAAGCGAAATCATTTCATTTCATAAATTAAAAATTTAATTTAATTTCATGCACAAAATGCACAAAAAAAAACCATAAAAACCATAAAAAAAACATATTTCTATTTAATCAACTAAAGTTAAATCTCATTGAGTTTAGATGTAATTTTCCCCTCTTATATGTGTTTATAATAATACATATATATATATATATATATATATACGTATAAGACACGCGAAGTTAAAATGATTCATTGAAAATTCTAACGCTAGCCATACCGTCTGCTAAGTGATTTAACACGCAATCCTTTCCCCGAAAAGTCAGTTAAATCGCGAAAGCAGACAAACAGGCGGACACGATGGGGCTGTTTAAAATTCGTAATATATAAAATGAATTGCTGCAAAAAAAAAAAAGGAAAAAAAATCAAATAAAGCTCGTAATCATACATTCTAAACAAGTTGAATGAACTTTTATTGTTAAAAAAAAATCAACAAAAAAGGAAAAAAAAAACGGCGTCTCACAAAAAATTTCAAAAAAAAAAATAAATAAAAGGAACTACAGATATAATGAAACTTGAAATTTATATATATATATATGGGTACACACACACACACAAACACACGTATAAATATATATATATGTACGTATGGATGTGTATTTGTATATATATATATATATATATATATATATATATATATATATGTGTGTGTGTGTGTGTATGTATGTATATGTATATTTATATATATACGCAGACACTCATATGCATGTACACTCATACCACATATCTTTCCATTGCAGTATAAAGAGTAAAAACGGAAACGAAACAAATCCGAAAAAAGATACTTTTTGCATTTATTTGTTTACTTCACTCTAAGGGGGCTTATATGCGTCCATATATACATTCACTTTTAGTAGTTTTAATAAAACTACTTAAATTTTTATATAACTTTAGCTTTAGCCGCTAGATAGAGACTAAGCATATACGGCTTGTTATTGCATGACTGACGTTCATAAAATACAAAAAAATTTGAAATTAGTTGTCTAAGCTGTGTCCTATACGTGGCATGAAGTAGGAATATACAATCTCTGTCAAAGGTAGAAAAAAGGTATGTAATAATATGTAGCTAAGATCTCGTTTAAAGTTATTCATTGGGTAAGGACTTTGGAAAATTCTCCTATTTACACGCCATATTACATCGCGAAGATGAAAAATTGATTTACATTTTATAACGTTACTTCGACAAAAAAAATATATAAATATGAAACAGGTAAAGGTTTCTTTTAAGCAGGTTATTAAAGGTAGATAAAAAGAAAACTCAAGCTAGTAGTAAAGGTTGGGTACAAAAAATTTTTGAATTTTTGAAAATATTCTTCTGGAATATTCTTCTTCTTAATGTGGCGGCTACTTACAAAAACTGGAATTTTATAGAGAGTATAACAAGATCAGTGTACTTAGTCGCGACCTTGCTTTCAGATATCTGTTCGTTAAGAAAACAAATGTAGAAAATTTATCTACGAACAGAAATTTGACTTTTTTAAATCCTACCCCAAACCAAATACCTGGTTCAATTTTTTAAAACATTAGAAACCTCGAGTCAGTCAGTTTCCAAAATAATTAACAGCTAAAAACAAGTAAAAATATTCTAAGCGGAGCAAGACCGACCATTAAAGATCCTACAGCACTTTGCTTAATGTAATTTTTCACTTACTTTCGTGATAAAGCATCAAAAATTATAACTTGTAAAGGCTTGTTTTTCATGAGCCCATTCGTATGGAAGGGATCCCAAAAATGTGTGAACTAATGAAGTCCAAATTTAATTTTGTTGTTAAAAATCTTATTAAAAAAAATTCCGTGTCATATAAAGACTTGCTACTCATGACAACCGTTAGACGGTATGATGTCCAGAAAATAGACTTATGTGGTCCAAATTTGATAATTTTTTTATCAAACTACTATTAGAGACTTATTTACCTAATGAAATATTGAAAATGTACCTTTTTGCTCTGAAAAGAAATGGTTATACGCGAGAGAGGGCTCCGAAAAATGTCCCACCCGATACAAATGTGTTTCACAATTATTTTAAAATATTAGTTTCCGCCAAGTTTTGTTCAAAATTGCAAATTTTATATACTAGACCACTTGTGGCTTAGAAGCTTGATCGAATGCTTACAACACAAAAAAACTTAACGTAGACCCACCATTTATTATATCGATCTATTCGAAATTATTTTTTGAAATCGATTTCAACTTGTCTATCTACCTGTTTGTCTGGTATTTCTCTATGCCATCTTGTGTTCCCAGAAGGAAGTTTTCGATTCTCCACAAAAAAATATATTTCCTAGATTGGCATCAAATTTAGAATCGATGTAAGTATGTCGGTCTGTCAGTCTGTCCGTCTGGCAGTCTGTCCGTCTGCCAGGCTGTCCGTCTGCTAGTCTGTTCGTCTAACTAATATCTATGGTAAAAACTGTTCTGGCCTTTGCGGCCACGCAAATCTTTACCACAGACATTAGAGAAATGAACAGACCAACAAGGGAATATGCTTAAATCAATTCTAAATTTGATGCTGATCACGAATATATACATTTTATGTGTCTCTGAAGCAATCTTCTGGGTGTTCGAAAAAGAAAAAAATTGTTCACCTACACCCAATTTTATAGAGTATCGAAATTCCGTTTGTTATAAAAATTTGTGTAACACGGAGAAAGAAGTTTCAGAAACACCATAAACATATAACACCATATATACATATATACACATGATCGGCGTCAAATCCGGAATGTATCTAGACATGTCGGCGGCCCATCTGTCTATACAACTGTCCATGTGTTTATCTGCGTTATGTCTGCAATAAATATTCGTCACAAAAATTAATACATCGAATTCAAATTCGTCAAAACATTGAAAGGATCGATTTTCGTCTGCCAATCTGTCCCTCTTTCATTGGAATGTCTGTGGGAAACATTCTCCAGACCACATAGGTCAAAATACCGGATTCAAATTTGTCAAAACATTGAAAGGATCGATTTCCGTCTGTTAATCTGTCTATCTGTCTTTGGAATGTGTGTGGTAAATATTCTCCAGACCACAAAGGTTAACATATCGGATTCGAGTTTGGCAAAACATAGACAGAATCGTTCTAAATATTTCCGTTTGTCCGTCTGTCATTCTGTCTGTGGTAAATATTTCCCAGACCATAAAGATTAAAATATCGGATTCAAATTTTGTAAAAACCTTTGAAACTCTTGCCGTGAAATTGACATTGAAAATGGTCCAAATCAATCGAAAGACCCACCTACCGCGAGTGCAACATAAGTAACATCTCTTCTTTCTGGATTTTTTGCTCATTCCCAACAAATAGAAAATAAAATAAAAACTTCCAAGCGTATTCTATAAAAAAAGCAAAAATTAGCCACGCCCATACAACATTCTAGGGTATCGAAATATATTTTTTTCGAGTTTTTTTAGTTTTAAAATCGAAGAGGATGAAGATATAAACGATTCGGTCAGAGCCGAATCTAATAAAAATTTGGCATAAAAATGAATTGAACTAAACTTGCGCTGCAGAGATTTATTTATTGAACCGACGAAAGGTATAATTTTTGATACTTTAAGACGACAATAAATGAAAAATTGGGTTAAGCAAAGTGATGTAGATTGTTAAGGGGATAAATGAATACCAAATCGACTTCGAATCTAACGCGCTCACTAAGACTAGATTGTACGGTTTATCTTTTCTTTTTTTGTACGAATTGTATGTAGGAAATAATTTCGATTGTTTATATATGTAAAATTTAAAATTTTATCCTTTACTTCTTTACAGATCGGCGAATCCAGCATGATGTCACATGATCGCACAAATAGTAGCTGTTTAAAGGCCACAATTAATCGTGAATGCTTAGGTTTGTCTTTATTTCTAATATTTCTCTATCAAATTCTTTCTCTACGCTGCTGTATTATCAATTCTAACCGATTACCTAACAAAAGATAATTTTTACAAAATTCACACTTCTCTACTATTAGATTCTAAGCTTTGTATAAACTTGGAGTTGGGTGTAAGAAAGTCTTAATCTCCTTTTGTAAACTATAGAGAGAGAGAGAGAGAGAGAGAGAGAAGAAAAGAAAGAAAAGAAAACAAAAGAAAAAAAGTGAAAATTACAAAATCTACAAAAAAGAAAAAAAAAACAAACCAAAAAAAAACTATAAGAAAATTTAATTAAGTCTAACTAATATTTAAGGCGAACAGTTCAAGTCCATCTTAGGCTATAAACAAAAAAGGAATGTTATAAAAATTAAATAAGGGTTTTGTTTTGTAAGGCAGTATTTGAATAAAAGCTAAAAAAAAAAAAATTAAAAATATAAAAAAGAACAAAAAAACCGAATTAAAACACATTTTACAAAAATTGAAAAAACATTTCCAAAATGGTTGTCTTAAGCATATAAAAAATACAAAAATAACTAAATATTTAGAGAGAGAGAGAGAGAGAGAGAGAGAGAGAGAAATACAGAGAGAGAGAGAGAGAGAGAGAGAGAAAGAAAACAACAAAATTTAAACGATAGGTTAGAACTGAAAAGAAACCACTTTTGTAAAAATCAATTCCGAAATAATATAAAAGAAAACGAATTGAGAATTATTTCGCAATAAAAATATTTACGTAGATTTCTGAAGGAATTTAATAAAAAAAAAAATAAATAAATAAAAATACCCTCATTAGTCCGTATGACATTAAAATTTATATTTTTTTAAGAATATCTTAATAGGAATAATAAGGATTTCTTAAACCCATCACCTAACTTAAGGTATTAATTGTCATTCCGTTTCTAATACGTGATTTACATGATATTAATATATTAGATGAGCACCAGGGTACTTCCGAACGAATTCCTAAACGATCGAATCATGGCTGTTCATTCGCTTGCCCATTTTGAACTTTCGTAAAATTCACTAATTTGATTCTGGGCAGTATATGAGAGATTTATTCGTTTAGAATATAATAAAATATAATTCATTTAGAAATCACAGAGCTACCGATCGAAAATTGAACCCATGTTTGATCGGAAATGACAAAGGTGAATGAATTCACCTATAGAAAGATTCGACTTTCTTCCTATAAATTATTCAAATATTTTTATATCGTCTATCACAAGTGCTTTATCTAACATGACCTATTTTTGGGACGAAGAAAATATCTCCCCGAAAATGGCCTAAGGAAAAAATATCCCTCATATAAGCTATTCAAAGCAGAATCGGTCTAGTCGCGTAACTCTCTAACTGCCTATTTGAGCGCTTGTTGTTCAAAGCTTCGTCTAAGAGCAAAATCATAATTTTAAAGTTCCTCCAATCACTTTTGTCGGTTAAAATTTGAAGAAAGTCAACTAAATCAGTTCATTGATTTCCCGTAATAAAAAAAGTATTGTAAATTTTACTCCCTTTTCTTAAAATTAATTATATTCTTTAATAAAAATCTCAAAAGTCAAATGAAGCGACCCATAAACCCATAATCATAACTAGGTACTTAAAAATTTAAATGGAGTAAGTAAATATGGTTTTTCGCAATATGTATTAGAACCTAGAAGAGCGTGCTATTAAATCTTGTTATAATATGGCTTGAAATGTGCACGATATCTTGGACGATATTATATATGATACTCGACACATACGTAAAATTAATGCAGCATACTTATAATCATATATTTATAGCTAATGATGGACCTCAGAAACTTGACTCAAGCTGTTTATAATGTTTTTCCTTTTTTTTTTTTTGATTATTATATACATAAGGTCCAGGTGATGGGTAGTCAAGATTCGCCTTATGGCGAATATCATTTTTTTTCTTTTTTGTATTTTTTATTTATATATACGAGGTGGTGATGGGTATCAAAGATTAGTTCCATATTTTTTTTTGTTTGCGGCATTACAAGCTTAATAGATTTTTTACAAAAGAATTGTGCCAAAGAAGAGGTTATTAAATAATAATTGTATCATTATAAGAAATTCATTATTGATTAATTGATTCCCTATATATTGATGAGGTCTCGCGCTATGAATATTTCTTTTGTTACATACTTTATGCTAACTACTATTATTTTATAAATAAAAGAGTAAAAAAAAAAAAAAAGAAAAGCAAGTCAAAAATGGAGTCAGAATTCTATCTCTGCATACATCAAACTGTACGGTCATCAAATGACCGCGCAAATGGTATTCAAAAGATACAGTTTATGTTTGGTCAGATCGAGACTTTCGATTGTTTTCAGTTTAGAAGTGAGTGCATAATCTTATTGACCTCGTTTTTGAAAATTGTAAGAAGTTGAACCACACCAGGCTATTAGAATGAAAATGAAAATTTCTCTTAAAAATAAATTTTTCCTTTTAAATTTTTTTGCAAAGAAATTTAAAAAAAATGGCCGATCATAAATAACATGCCCTAAGCTACTTCACCTAAAGCCACTATTTTCCTGATTGCACTACGAGGTTTATTTTGTATGAGGGGAGAGAAGGGGGAGGGAAGGGAGAATGAAGGGCCAGGGAAGGGAGAAAGAAGGGCTAGGGAAGGGAGAAGGAAGGGCCAGGGAAGAGAGAGGGACGGGCCAGGGAAGGGGGAGGAAGAGGAACGGGCCAGGGAAGGGGGAGAGAGATGGCCGAAGTGTCCAAACATTTTATTCTGCACAAATTTTCTTCATCATTTAATTTTGAAGCGAAAGTTTCTTATATAGAACCGCGAAAAACTTAGTTTGGGTCTTTAGGGCCGTGAGTAACTTAATTATGGCTTTTAAAGTGTTGCCTGAAATGATCTCTAAGCAGATCAGAACAGAAAACAGTTCTTGAAGCAATATATCTACGGAAACTTTGATTAGCATAATATTCGAAATCGATGTCGATCTTCGAATCCGTCTGTCAGTTTAAAAATGATCTTGAAGTGCTTCAAATCCTCAAAATAAATTTAAAAGTTTTAAATACAACGCAACATACTGGCTTTTCGATCGCATCCGCATTGGATATGGAACACAAGTGGGATAAACTTTATTCCTACAATTGTGCAATAAATAATTCATAATATATCCATGAAGAGTAATGAAGATACCGACCTGAATCCGTCCTCAGTCTACTGACTACAATCTAAACGATTTGGAAAGCATCTGCCTAAGTGAACCCTTATCCAAGTTTCACCTTAAAGTGAGTATCCCTTATGGTTCCGTAATTTTAAAAAATATTTCAAAAGCTTCGCAGATTTGAATTTTTCTTTAAAGAAACGAAATTTTTCGTTTAATTTGAATTCTTCTTTAAAGAAAATAAATTTTCCATTTCAAGATTCTCTAACTTATACAATCCATTCGCCTCCACAATGTGTCTAAGGCCTTTTTATTCGAACGAGTAATTCTTAAGAAGGGTGTGCGTTTTTTTATGTAAAATGAGACTTCAATGTATTCACTAAAAAAAAAAAAAAAAAAAAACAGCGAACAGTGGTTTGTAAATGAATATAAATTAATTATTTATTTGCTCTTCAATTTAAATATCGTAATAAATAAAAAAAAAATTCAAATCGTTTTAAATATTTAAATATAAAAATTCACAGCATTTTTTTAAACAAATGCTTTAAAAAAAACATACATAAATAATGATTTAATTTGATAATTAAAAAATACATATTAGAGGATATACAAAGAAATGATGATTAAATTAAAAAAAAAAAACAAGACTGTTTAATGATACAAATCAGAAAAATGATAAATAACTAAATTACAAAGAAAAAAACTAAAACAAAAAATGAGAAGAAGAAAAAGAAATTAATTAATGAATATACAATTAAGCTGATAGAGTATAATATTTGTTTTAAATTAAAAACAAAAACCTAAAATGTTAATTTAGTAAAAACTTACTTACGTTGCTTTTCGGCTTTCAAATAACATCATGAAGCTTAAGGAGAGAATAAAACAAAATCATACAAATAATGTTATTAGGTATCCAGAAATGTTTTTGCCGTATTAATAATATACAGAAAATTATATTAAATTAAATTATTTTCAGTTCTATCGCCATAGAGAAGAAGGAACCAAAAAAAAACGACCATTTGGATTATAATGTCAGGCATTATGCATTAGAGGCTTTTTAATTGTAATGTAATCCATTTAAAGTCAATACAAATTTCTGAGGCTTTTTCAGTCCGCAAGAATCTCAAAGCTACAAAAATTTCTTTAACAATTGCTTGTTGTAAAATCTTTTGTCATTTCATATCAGAAATAAATGGCCGCCTGTCACTTGCTAAGATTCAAGATAAACACTATAAAAGATTATTTCGATAAATTTGTTATACATCCAACGTCTTTCCGAGTGCCTTAGAACTAAAGAAAGATCTTCTTTTGTTCTATTGGTAGTAGTAGAACAAGATAATTAAAAACCATCTTTAACATCAATCAATTCACGAATCATTTAGTACATTCCTTTAAGGAAACAAAGGCTTTTACAACCTATTTACGGATTGCAAAGACCCTAGATGTAAAAACCAAGTTTTACTTAAGCGTATGCCATCCTCCAGTTACTCGTAGTCTATTTTCTATTTGGCAAAGTAAAAATGTTTTATTGCTTACCAATTTTCGACAGTTTATCTACCTATTTTCGACACGTTATCTACCAATTTTCGACACTTTATATACGAATTTTCGACATTTTATCTACCAATTTTCAAAACTTTAAGCATATCATCGTGCCAACTGTACGGGCATTTAACCAATTTGTACACAAATAAAGCCCTTTAAATTAGCTGATAATTAGCCATAAAAGATGATAAAATCTCTGTAAAGTAAAACTGTAATGACGCTAGAACCGCGCGAGACCATTTTCGTATACTACTACAGCTGACCACTGAATTAATGGTCATAAAATCTCTATGAAGTAAAACTCCAATGACTCTTGAAGCGCGCGAGACCACTTTAACATGCTACTACAGCTGACAACTAAATTAAATCTCCGCGAAGTAAAACTCTAGTGACCCTGGAACCACGAGACCACTTTCATATACTACTGCAGTTGATAAATGGATTAATGATCATCTCTGTGAAGTAAAAGTCTAGTGACTCTAGAACCGCGAGACCACTTTAATATACTATTTTAAGAATTAAGGCTGTTGCAACCTATTTACGAACTATGAAGACTTAATATGTTTAATATGTTTACCTAAGTGTGTTAATCCCCCCACTTCCCCCTGCCACCAAAGCTGCTCCTATTTGCTACATTTAAAGTAAAAATTATTTCTTACTTATTTTAGCCGCAGCCCTTAAAGCTATCGTCAAGCCAAAGGGGCATTAAGTCAACCGATAACTGGCCGTAAATAATCATAAAATCTCTGTGAAATAAAACTCGAAAGAGCCACACCTTTCTCTCTTCGCTTATATCATTTTACTAAAAATATGTTATAAAATTAAAACGTCTACAGTAAAAAGCAAAAATAAATCAATTTTCCTTTTTAAATCCATTATAGAGGTATGCTGCGGTCCATTATCAAATCATGGCCTTTTCTTTAGCCTATTTCTCTCTCTGCCATCTTAAAGTGTTATATCACTAATACACGAATTCGACATAGATTCAATTCGTTTTCTAATGGTAACCGAATCAACTGAACTAGCTAAGGTAGATTGAGCTTCAGCAGTAATTATTCTTAGAAACTAGTTTCAGTGTTCATAGGTAAAATCGTGATAATGAAAGGCAGGGTAATCGGTTCACCTGGTTCCTGCTAGGTTGCGCAAAAATTATTAGAGTAGTCTTCCGACTTTTTGGCTATAAATAACATATGCTAACTGAGAAACATATATACATGTATGGGGCGGTGGAGGTTTCCTGACTAGAAAAAAAATCTAGGAACTATACATATATAGTAAAGGAACAGTGTAAGAGCTTTAATAAAAAAAAAAAAAAAAAAAAAAAAAAAAAAAAAAAAAAAAAAAAGAAGCAAAACTTTTTTTTTTTCTTAAGCCTTTCGTAGAAATTCCATTAAGGAATATTGAGAGAAAAAGCCAAAAACTTTTTTGGCTCCCTAATGATTAATTTACTTAAGAAATCTACTGAAAGAAATCTTATTTATATAAAATACCTTAGTAAAGTTCCTGCCACATTTCTGTTGAGAATGCTTTGCTTGAAAACTTTAAATGAAAACATATTTTATGCTTTAGGCTTTAATTAAAAATATCATTACATACCTACAAATATCGTGTATACATACTCTTATATATAATAGCTACTTGAAAACAATAATTTTTTCATATCATCATTATTCATACTTAATTAAAAATTTATATTACACAAAAAAAAAAAAAAGGAAACAAATGCTTAATAATTATCATAAACGTATATTTATTTAATAGCTTTTATATTTATATATAACATATCCTTTCAAAGTGAAACAAAAAAGAAGAAAACAAGAAAAAAAAAAAGAAAATTTCAAAAATAAAAAATGTTGTTCAGTTTTGTTTCGTTTAGCATAAAACAAAAACCCCCAACAATATACAATAATAATAATAAAAACAATAACAACAACAAGAACAAGAACAAACGCATAAAATCAAAGTAACTTATGTGCAATATATTAATTATTATTATTATTTATAATGACTTTTTTTATTTTCTACATAGACTTTTTTTCTTAGCTTTATAACGGTAATTAGCACAAACAAAAAACAATATATAAAAACAAAAAAAACTCAGTACAATAAAACAATGGTTATATTCTCTTTTTCCTTTTAACTCAGAACCCAACAGCCGGAAAAAATCTAGACAAATCTCTATACATTATATTATATATACACACATATTGCTAAGACAAACAAAAAAATACATTTAATAAAAAGCTCGACTTTTTAATTCATAACGAAGTTTTTAAGCGCCCACCACCATCTTGAAAATGTATCCATTTTGTCACTTCCCACTAAGCAAAGCATAGTTGAAAGTCTATTTAGATAAGTTTCCTCGAAAATGATTTCTTTTTTTTTTCTTTTTTTTTTTAAATAATTTTATGGGACAAGAATGTAAAACCTACTTTATATTATATTCCTTAAGATAGACTTACAGGTTTGTTAGATTCTACAGAAAATTGAAACTGTCTCATAGAGAATTGTAATATTACATTACGTGTAATATGTATAGAATTTTCCCCTAAATTGTCCAAAAATTATTCAAGCCGAGATACTCTGTACGCTAAGTAAGGCAATGAAGTATCTATAGGGTATTTCATTAAGAGTTGCCATCATTTTCCATCACTTAGCTTTTTTTTCATTAAGAGTTGCCAACATTTGCCATCACTTAGCTTCTTTTCTTTTTTTTCTTTGAGGGCTTCTTGACATGTTTCTCAGGCATATTGAAATTTTATCTGGAAGTCATATATAATTCTATAAAAATTGTAAAATTCTAGAAATCGATAGCTAGCCACTCATGGGTACTAGACTTTTTACGCGATCTCTGGAACTACACTTTATACATCATATTTTTTTTTTACCCTTATATCATGTTTCTTTAAAGCTTGGAGTAGATAGCAATATTATTTTTTTTTGCTGTGAAATCACTGGTTCGGACTTTGTTCCTCGAAAAAGGAAGTTGAAAGTTTGAAAATATATCATTAGTTTGCAAACGGATATAGCGAGCCTATTGACATTACAATAAACAAGTTCAAAATTTCGAATTAGTTTTGAAATGAAATGACTTTGCATTAGTAAACTGATTTATCCCTTATTATTCAAGGTAATCTGTCTCTCTTTTTACGTCCTTGAACTAATTTCTTTATTACCTAACCTGGGAAAATACTGTACTCATTTAAAGTTTTTTCCAATTTAAGACTTTCACCTGATCTCTTTATTACCAACTTTGAGTTGCGAAAATACTGTACTTATTCAAAGTTTATTCCCATTTAACCCCTTGAACTGATTTGTTTATTACCAACTTTGAGTTACGAAACTGTGGAAATCCCTTGGAAAATACTGGGTTTCTTATACAAGGTTTATTCTCATTTAAGACCTTGAACTGATTTCTTTATTACCTAACCTTGGAAAATACTGTTCTTATTCAAAGTTTATTCCCATTTAAGCCCTTGAACTGATTTCTTTATTATCAACTTTGAGTAAAGAAACTGTGGCTCTCCTTTGGAAAATACTGGGTTTCTTATACAACGTTTATTCCCATTTAAGACCTTGAACTGATTTCATTATTCCCAACTTTGTGTTAAGAAACTTTGCCACTGCCTTGAAAAATACTGGGTTTCTCCTTCGACGATTATACTACTTTTTATTTTTGGCTGTATGTTCCCTTTTAATCCTTTGAATCGATTTCTTGTTCGAAAGAATGTAATCACTCAAAATGTACAAAGAATGCATGGCTTCCTACAAAATACCTTTTTCACCATAAACGTCTTAGTTTGGCTACTGCTTAGCCCAGTAGATAAAACGGCAACTATCAGGTGAACATACCAAGGTTCAGTTCCCTGTGCAATTGACTATAAGTTATTTGACATTTGGCATGTAGCCGAAGCTGTGGTGATCACATCAGTCCCTATCCTGACTCCTTACCTCTCTCTCTCTCTCACTCTCTCTTTTGCTCTCCTTCTTTCCCCCTAAATCTGAGTGACGGTTGATATTAAAAAAAAAAAAACAAAAGAGAACGAAAAGCTTCCTCTGACCGTTTTTATAACTTACAATTCGCGAGATGCGATCTTTAATTTTTAAAACCTTGTAAGAAAAATATCACATTTCTAAGTGAAGGGTAAGGCAATGAGCATTAATTATCCTAAATTAAAAAATTTATTTAATATAGAGAGGATTACCTACAGATCACTAACATAATATTTGAATTAACGATGGGTCAAATCATTGCATTGGAAAGCATAAGCATTCAAAATCACTAAGTTACATAATTTTGAAAGAATTATTCACTTAAAACATCTTTCATTGCGCTTACAAATTCTAACCGACAAACATAATACTAATTAAGAGGGTTGCCGTCTATTCGCACTAATTCGAAACAGAAATGAATAAGCAAACTTGTGGATCTCAAAGAGATAGCGCTAAAAATGAGATTTTATTGCGACTAATTTTTGAAAATGTAAGAAATTGATTTTAATATGAACGTCGTATACAAATCATTTTTTCCATCAAGAGAAAATAGAATACCCATTAGAAATTCTATGAAGTAATGATATTTTTAAAAAGTATAAAATTCTAACAGGTTCTTCGGAAATTCATTTCGTTTTTTGTGGTCGCACTGCAAGACAATTTAATCTCTAAGCGTTCGTACGAGATTGTTATTCAGCAGTCCTCATCAATTCATGACTTCATTTTATCTTCACTAGCTTCAACTGGTTTTCCAGATGTCTTCAATATCAAACTTGCTGAATCGAAATCAGTTCTGGCGTCGGCGTTCTGACAATACGTTTTCTCCATACACATCGGCCGTTTTTTTTCTTTCTTGAACGGAATTTTTACCTTTCCCTTAGTAAAAAAGTAAAAAAAAAGTCAATTGTGCCGTTTTCGAATTTCTACATTTACTAGAACACCAATCAAGAACTATTGGGTGGAATTAATCGATCAATTTCACAAGCAAAGTTGCTTTCCTATATCCTTTCCTATATCAGCTGTCGATATATATATAATGATTATACGACATAAGTTGGCTGTGAACAAAAACAATTAAGCCAATAATTCCATTTTAACTATTTCTTATTCAGTCCATCCGCATTAATGCAGAAATTAAGACGGATAGCATAGACTTGGTACTGACATATTTGCTTAATGGCCGTAGATCAGTTTTAAAAATAGTTTTGAAATACTCCAACACAGGAACTAAATTATTTAAATAATTCAAAAAATCAAAATCAAAAAATATTTCTTCAAAAAAGTTTTCAGATATTTTCATTAGTAAATTATACCTCAAAAGGAGCTATTAATCAATACGAAATTTGATTCCCTAGCATTTATTTCACTTTTTTAAATAGGTGAAGAGGCTTTGTAATCGATTTGTTAACACTAATTAAAATGAAATGTTTAAGGTGGTGGAGCTCAAAAAGATTCGCTTTAAATCGTTTGTACTTAGCATCCTTAGCTTTTTGTTTTTGTTGTTTTTTTTTTTGTTCTTAACTTTATATTAAATAAAACTCGAAGCAGCTATCCATTATATTCAGTTGGCTGATTTTATTATTATTGTGATTATTTCATAATAATTAAAAGTTAATTCATGGAAAAGTGAAAAAAAAACCATCTAAACTACTTAACATAAAAGAACAATAAAAATTAACATCAATAAATAGTATATGAATATGTATAACAGATTTATTCTTTAAGCACTCAAACGCACGTCATCCATCGTAAATAGTTATTTAAGTTTAAATTCCTTTAAAAACTGTTATTGAAAGTGGGAAAAAATATATTTAAATCTATTTATATTTTTAACGCATAGTAGTGAATTTTTAGTACAATTTTTATGTTATATGGTGTCTTTTATTTTTTATTTTTTTTATAATTTTCATTTAATTTTTAAAAATAATTACAAAATAACTCATAAAGAGAACTTGATATTATTCTTTAAAAAAATTTAAAAAAGAAAAAAAATATAAAACAAATACAATAAAATAATTTTTTTAGGTACTTAGATTTAAATGCAAAAATAAACAACAACAAAAATCAACTATTAATTATAAATATAAATTCTAATATCGGGATATATTCGTTAAGGGCGCTCCACGCCTCGTATTCACATTTTTGATGCAGGTCTTCCCATCCCAGTTTTCCTAACTTGCTCAAGATAAAGCTGCTCCATATAAACCAATCGAACTCTTTCAAAACTTTCTTGCTTGTCCCATATAAGGCTATTTTATGTAAAACAGTTCAGTTCTTTCTAATTTTCTTTATTTATTCCATATAAAGCCATCCCATATATATCATTTCAGCTATTTCGAATCTACCTTGCTTGACCCATATATGGTTGTCCTACATAAAACAGTTTAGTTCTTCCGGTACTTGTCCTATATAAATTATTTCAGCTCTTTCGAGTCTACCATGCTTATCACGTATATGGTTGTCCTATATAAAACTGTTCAGTTCTTCCAATACGTGCCCTATATAAATCACTTCAGCTCTTTTCAAATGACCTTGCTTGTCCCCTATTGGGCTGTCCCACATAAAGCAGTTCAGCTCTTTCCAATCTTTCTTGCTCGTCCCATATATGTGCGGTCCTATACAAAACAGTCTAATTCTACCAGTACTTATCCCTTATAAACCACTTCAGTTCTTTCCAATCTTCCTTGCCTGCCCCACACATGTACGGTCCTATGCAAAACAGTTGAGTTCTTCCAGTACTTGTCCCATATAAACCACTTCAGTTCTTTCCAACCTGCCTTGATTGCCCCATATTGGGCTGCCCTACATAAAGCACTTCAACTTTTTTCATTCTTCCTTGCCTGCCCCATATAAAGCCGTTCTATATAAACCAATCTAGTTGTTTCCAAACTTCCTTGCTTGCTCTCTCCCAAATAAAGTAACCGTCTTCTTTCCAATCTTCTTTAGTTGTCCCATATGAAACCATCCCATATAAATTACTTCAGCTCTTTCTGTCCCAAATGAAACAATCCAGTTCCTTCCAATTCTTTTTACTTATTCCATATACATCAGTTCACCTTAGACAGTTGCTACGGTTTTTTACTGTTGATCTCGTTTAGGATAAGCTTTCGAAAGAAATCAATTTTCCTCTTCTCTAAACTAACGGGGAATCCTTGCAATGAAGCTAAATCGCAAAAAACAGTCGATCGGTCAACGTGATCAAAACCATCTACGTTTAAGATTATTATAAAAATGCCAACTGGTACGTAATCTATAACTTTTGCTCATTACAGTCTTCTATGGATTTACTATGGATACACTATATTCCGATACGCTATATTCTGTATTCTTGCAGAAGACGTACAATTCTACATTTTTCGGGGCGATAACGTGGTTTCATAGGTACAAACAAACCAAAGAAGAGTTTTTATAAAAAATTTGAATAGGACAAGTCTCTCTATATACAGTCCTATTGTTTTCTCCAAATTATGACCGAACTTTGACCTTAACCAAAACTATCAATTCAAATTTAAAAAAAATCTAACTTATATTAGAAAAGCCTGGCTTCTCTTTGTTGAAAAGCCTCAATCGCCCATTGGCTATTGAAAACGCTCCTTGGAAAAATGATTTCTTGATTCAACGGGAAAAAGATCTAACGTATAGGGCTTTTATGCAATCGATTTCCTTAACCCATAGAGAAACGGTAAAAATCAAAGCAAATGTCATTACATAACCTCAAAAATGGAAAACTGATATGGGAAGAGCCACCAAGAAAAGGCATTATATGTATGTATATGAAAAAGGAAGAGAAGAAAAACGATAAAGATAAAGTGAAATAAAAAGCCAAATTATTAGTTATAATTAAAACTGATTATAGGGAATAAAAACTTTTTTTTTTTAAAAAAAAAAA
>KK351170.1:446822-501957 GCA_000671755.1 Glossina brevipalpis | reverse complement strand
CGTGGCAAAAACTTTAAAAAGAGAGTGATTTATATGCTGGTATTTTTTGTCTTACAAGTTTATTTAGTGAAAATCAACGTAAATACATTTCATAATCAGTAAGGTTCTTTGAAATTTTTTATAGCTTAAAATAATCAAATTGTAATTTAAGCACGAAAAATGCCAAAAGAAAAGGAAGGTACGTCGTCAAAACGAAAATTTATTACTATTGAAACGAAAATTCAAATTTTGGAACGATTTCAAAATCAAGAGAGGTTAGGTGATATTGCCAGACATTTTAAATTAAATGAATCAACAATAAGAACAATAAAAGAAAACGAAGAGAAAATTAGATGTTCGCTATCATCTCGATCATCGGTACTCGCAAAAATCATTTCTCGTCCAAGAGCAAAGATAATGGAAAAAATGGAACAATCGCTAACGAAAAAACGATTGCCCTTAGATGGAAATGCATTTAAGCAGAAAGCATTAAAAATATTCAACTATTTAAAGGAAGGACAACCATCAATCGATGAAGACAACCATCAATTCGTGGTAAGCAAAGGATGGTTTGAAAAGTTCAAAAAACGACATTCATTACACAGTTCGAAAATACAGGGTGAAAGAGCATCCGCAGATGCTGAGGCAGCAGATAAATATTCAGAAGAGTTCGCAAAAATTATTAAAGAATATGATTATTTACCAGATCAAATATTTAACGCTGATGAGACGGGTTTGTGGTGGAAAAAAATGCCGTCAAGAACTTTTATTTCGAAAAACGAAAAAACAGCTCCTGGCTTTAAAGTTTCTAAGGATCGGATAACATTGTTGCTTTACAGTAATGCGTCTGGCAATTTCATAACCACTCCATTGTTTATTAACCGATCATTAAAACCACGATCTATGAAAGGATTGAACAAAAACAATCTTCCAGTGTAGTGGAAAGCGAACAAAAAAGCATAGATGACTGCCAGTTTATTTAATGATTGGTTTCATCATTGCTTTGTTCCTGACGTAGAAAATTATTTAAAACAAAAGAACTTGACATTTAAAGTTATGCTTATAAACTTTAGGAATATCACAAACTCTGCGCGTCCTTTTCTGCTGTACCTGTTAATATTTTGCTGCTGGATTTCCCGGCGTAGTTTGATTAATCCCATTCCTGTCAGATTTCACGTGAACTCTGCCATTCTTTCCTCTCATAGATTTTCTTCATAGATTTTATCAAATTTGTTGTAGTTGTATTTTATTAGCTTGTGATCTTCATAACAATACTAAATGGATATACCGTGTGGCATAATGCAATGGATCTCGAATAAAACATCATTTTGAAATGATCATTCTATGCGACTTAGAACCCGCATTCTTTTTATTTAATCTTTGATAAAGAGTTGGCCGAATATTACTTTGACGAAATCAAATAGCATTGGCGCGTTGAAGCCGAGCGAGATATTAAGAGAAAAATCCATTTTAACAAACCTACATCCTTTACATAGAATAATAGGAAAATATATTATTTCGCTGAATATCTATTTAAACGTGTCTCGTACATTAACACAAGTTAGAAGACACCTGTACATCAGTCCAAAACATAATACTTTCATTATAATATATATTATTCATCATTCTTAACAGGTGTTTTGTTGAATTAGAAAATATCAAATATATTTTCCATGAGCTACAAATTCAAAGACGAAATCAAAAAAAATTATATAAATTAAGGTGAAGATCTTAATCTCTTAATTTTCCACTAAAAAGGTCTTGAAAATAGTAAAAAATAGAAAAAGTAAAAAGGAAAAATTTAAATAATACTCTTTTTTCACCGTTAGCGAGAAAGAGAATAGTAAGCTTTGGATTACTATGAGTGTGAAGAGAGAAATTGCTAACGAAGAGTTCGCCAGTCGACGAGGAACGTCTAATGCAGAACTTCATGGTGAAAGCAAAAATTCTACTTAAATTATCGACCATTTGGGAGCTCACTCCACTAGATCGAGAGATGCGATCAAAGAATGTAGGCAGCGTCGCTCCTACATCTCTCTTGTGGAAAGTTTGAGAGCAGCCGTACCACCCCCTAGTAGCAGCAACAATCTGGACTCTGTCAACTTCTCCATAACGGAAAGTCAAGAGTTAGTCAAGACAATAGAGTCGCTTAAACTCAATGACGGGGATGCAATACTGAGAGACACAATTTTGTCATCCTCCGAGAGTGGTAAGGCAGCCTTGGCTAAATGGATCATCAATAGGTTGACTAGCTACATCAGTAAAGGTCAACGCAGGCCCAGGCGAACGAATGACAGCCCTACGACCAACACCACCAACAGTAGGGCCAGGAGGGCTGTGTTGTACCGTTGTGCCCACTAGAAGTCCGAAAAAGCTAGCCAATCTCATTCTGGATATTGATAACTGGGACGCCAGGTACCCACGTAACGCAAACAGAGGGAGCAGACGGATAGCCGACATGAATAGGAAAGCGGTTATCTGGAGATGCAACACGGCTGCCTTCGAAGGTACGAATACCCAGCGCACTGGCTATACACGGGCAGCAGTAAAAGGGATCAACTTTATAGTTGCTACGCTCCATCAACCTGGACACACGGTGAGTTCCACTATATGTTGGAGACGCATGATATGGACGCCCACGACGGAACCCCAGTCGTAATCGCACGAAATTTCAATGTATGTGCCGTAGAATAGGGCAGCAGGGAAGACAATGCAAGAGGACGTCCCGTGGTGGAGGAGTTTGCAGCGCTGCCGGTCGCACTCCTCAACGATGGACACAGCGACAAGTTTAGAAAGGCAGGGCTGGGATCGAAAATTGACACCACCTATATTTCTGGACATTACGCGTATAAAAGGCAGGGGTAGCAGTCGACCCAAGTCCGCAGGCCCAAAATAGAAGGATAACCGCTTTGACGACGACATGTTTAACGTGGTGATAGACTTGCAGGAAACCGTAGAAGGAATAGCGAGCCGAAAATCGAGAATCGGTAGCTTGTTTCAGCAATGTCTTGACGAGAGGACGTTCCCCGATAAATAGAAAATGCCAAAGCTCGTCCTCATTCCCAAAGGCAATAGGCCCCCGAACGAGCAGTCCTCGTACCGACCTATCTGCCTGATGAACATGGATGAATGGATAGAGAAGCTGCTGGATAGAATCGTATACGATCTCTTGCTGCATGTGGCCGAGGAAAAAAGGAGAAAGGTGAGAAGATACAACATATATGGAATGTATGGTTGGGGTGGATTCCCAATAATATCTGAAAAGAGAGGTTACCTGTCGGAGTTTATGGTGACATGCGAACACAACAAGGCACTAACCAAGCAACGGTGAGAGTAAGTGCAGCTTTGAGTGAGAAACAAAATGCCAATTGGGCGTTACAAGCAAGAGAATTATTGTCATCACCTTGCACAGCAATTAGAGAAGTTTGCGTCCGCTCTGGGTCCGGAAAATCGGCATTTTACCCGTATGCTATAGCTACTGAAATGGTGAAGACTGGCGATAAGAGGATAATATTGGTATTAAATCCCTTAAGAGCCGTTCCAGAGTCTCTCCAGCTGTTCCTAACAGCTCAGACTGAAAGAGACCATCCAAGTGGACTTCTCAATCGGCTCCTCCACAACATACACGTCCAAAGCAACACTGAATAGGAATTCCAGCCACATGGCTTCAGGAGGGGCGGTTCGCTAATCCGCGGAAAAGCGGCAGGTATTCAGTCCTCTTTGGCACGAATCATGCCAAGTATAACAGGACCTAGATCGGCTCCAAGAAAAATTATATCCACCGTGGTTACATCCATCATTCTGTACATAAGTTCAGAGTGGGCCAAAGCATTCACGGTGAAAATAACGCACAAGAAAATGGTGGGGATATATGGACTCAGGGCGCTCAAACAGATATGCGTTTGCCGTACCATTTCAGAAGAGGCGGTCCTGGCGATTGCAGGGTATCACAATCGGAATCATAGTGGCGCCCAACGCAAATTTAGGAAAATTTTCTTATTTTCTCCAATTTTTTTTTATATACATATGCATAATCTTTTTTATTATCATATAATTTTTCTGTTTGATATTATAAGCTGGTCACCTTAAGGTCACCTCTAATTAATAGTTCAGTCATTTTCAATTTTAAATATGTCAAAACTTTTTGAGTAGACTGTACAAAAAGTTACGAAATATTGTCAAACAGTTAAAACGGAATATATTCATTCTATTGGTACTGTTTCCGTTCATGTATATGATCATGTAAGTTACACAAACTTCTTTAGCCGAAGCATATAATTTCTGATTATTGTTCTCTTTTGCGGTGGGAGATTAGACTGGAGTACCTACTAGTCAGAAGTTTTCGTCAGTAGTAGTCGGTCTCCAGCCATCTCACATCCGGGGTTTTTTTTTTAGCAGTATCAATGATTCCGGCAACAACACTATGTATAAACATAGATTAGTTCAGTGTTGGAATGGTTGATGTTGCAGGGTGAGTTCGCCGGTGGTACGCCATATGGGCAATAATCACATGATTGACCACTAGTGACAGGGTATAAACATTTTAGCTGAGATCGGGTGACCGTTCACCTTTTCGTATCCACTTCTTCCTTTCCATCTTAGACATTAGGTCATATAGATTGCTATTTCATTTGTTTGCTTTTCGTTTTTGCCATCTGCGCTGGTTTTGCATGAGTCAAAACAGTACGGAAAGAGAAAGTCATCTTCCGAAGACATCTGTAAACTCACGATTCGATAGAATCTTAAACAGTTTTCGTTTGGGTCGAACGGACCAAAGTTTCCTAACGTGCAATATACCGCAAACTCATCATTCTTTTTTTAACAAATTGGACAACATCTTTAAAACGTCTAATGACAACGAGCGTGCCACTGATCTATACAGCGGGTAGAGAGCTAGCGCCACTGACGAACAACGAGTTGCGGGAGCGACAGCCATGAATTCAACGCAACAACTCATGGCAACAACTGAGGCAACAAGGCGAACCATTAGTAAGCTGCATGTTCGAAATCAGCAACATGAAGAGGGAAAGGCATAGTGCAGGAATTCGACCGAATGGAACTGAGCAGAATGAAAACACACATATGTTTCGAGAAGCAACATCAACATCTACACCAAATGAAACCACCAAAGCGCGTGTAGAGGAACTCAGAAGTCATAACCGTCAAGACGCTGTGCGACAACACCCGGAGGTACATGTTGACTATGACGAGAACAGTCGTAGGAGGAATGTTGTTCTGAGCCGATGGCATATCAAGTTCGATGGGTCAAAAAGGAAAAATTAAGTGAACAGCACCATATCACTTTCGAGGAGCTGTTTGCCGAATTTCACTATTTAGTCACAGGCAACGCAAGCAAGTGGTATTGGCAGATGATCGGGGACCACGATGGAGACTCTACTTTCGACTACTTCACTTTGAAGAGAGAACTAATAGAACAGTACAAAGCAGAAGATTCAGATTACGAGCTCATCCGCGAAATCACGGAGCGAAAACAACAGTCTGCAGAATCGTTTGCGGGCTACTACGCTGATATTCACGACTTAAGGTTCCGGACGAAGAAAAAAAATGCTCGAAGAATTGGTCAAAATAGTTAAATCCAACCTCGAGCTCAGCCTAGGAAACCTCCTCTTTGCAGTCAAAGCTGTTGGAATGTCTGAATTGAAGTCGGAATGCAAGAGGGCTGAAAAGTTCCTACACGGAAATAGACAGAAGTCCAGGCAAATCAGTGAAGTCCATTTTCCGTGCAATAAACGAATAGCACCAACACCACCGCCGACTAAGACACTACCTGTTCATGCAGTTGATTCCAATGTCACTGCTACGTCTAACATGACTGTCACAACATCTTTTTGTCAACCATCCTTCCATCTTACCGTATGTTTCACTTGTGGATTGCCTGGAGATTATTATCCCAAGAATCCAATAGAAGCAACCAAGCCTAATAAATGCAGATGTCCATTTTCATGAAATCTCATGGATGGTTAGTTTCATCTGCGGTTGGAACGAGAGTTTTTGTGGATTCCAGACGTCGGGAAACGCCAGACTGACAGAGAAAACCGGGAGCTCTGTCGAAGGCATACCCGGAATAACATCATCTACAGCGTCATTAATAACACCTCCAGTAATAATTTTACAGTGGTCTGAAACAAGTATACCCAGTCCACAACCGCAGCCTAGTGTACCCGCGAAAAGTTTAAACCAGCGTATACTAGAGTATCACAGTAGAAGACGCGAGATTTTTGCTGAAGAAGTCACCCGTAGAAGAGTGTTTACAAGGAAGTTTCAGAAGATATTGCAGCTCGGACATAGGAGCAGGTTATATAAACAATTTCGTAGGAACGTAGTTTCCGCTATTGTCACACAGGATGGAGATAACCGAATGTTTGATAAAACCGAGATTGATGGTATCGAGATGACAGCTTTGCTTGATACTGGAGCAAGTGTCAGTTGTTGCGGAACAGGAGCTCAAGAATTTTTAAGCCAACGCACCCACAAAATCGTTAAGCTTAGGAACCATCAAGTTAAAACCGCCAATTAAAGACATGAAATTCCTGATTGTCCCAGGTTTGCAACAAAGTTTTTATTTTGGCATAGATTTTTGGAAAACTTTTGGATTAACCGTAGCAGCGAAATCAGGTCACTCTGATAATCTGTTTGTTTGTGATATCGCGCAGGGCGAAAATATTGATAGTTTTAAACCAGACACTTGCTTGAGTGCAGCTTTTTGAAAAGTCAGGTCTTGGCAAAACTAATGTTGAAGAACACGTGATTATGGTCACTGCTGAAAGTTTACCCGTTGAGCAAAAATATTATCCAATTTCACCAGCGATACAAGCGCTAGTCTATGAGGAGCTTGAACGAATGTTAGTTTAGGAGTCATCGAGGAAAGTAATAGCAGTTGGAGCTCACCTATCACATTGGTACGCAGAGGTACTGTAAGGACCAAAGTCGCGCCCTCGTTATGGTCCTCACGCTCTCCCTTCCTAGTTCCTGTGCGGTTGCTGCAGCGGGCAGTAACCCACAAAATGCGACCTTGGGGGATAAGAGCAGGTGGCGTTGCCACCTGCTGCATTGCGGGAAAACGACCAAGTGGGGAACTCTGGCGTTTCCACTTCCTCTTTTGGCTCGAGAACGGCGACAAGAACAGTCTGTGATAATTTTTGGTCCGAAATCATCCGTACGCGTGAGGGCTCCGAGAGGCCAATCTTGGTCCGTGGGGGAATGAGTACACTTGACTGAGACTGAGGGACGTTTTATTATAGGTTTTTTTTGGATTGTGTATAATAAGATTTAAATATTAATAAAATAATATGAATTTAAGGTAAATAGTAGAAGTGGTTATTATTATTTCCGGATAGGAATTCTCAGTTAAATTTTATAAAGGACTAGGCAACCTGGATCCGGCGGGCGGACCCAGGCAACAGATAAAAGGAAATGGTATCAATATTTCCGAACTGAGAATATTGAAGAAATCCTATACCTCACAGTACGAAGAATCGTCTATGTTTAGATGCACGCAAAGTCAGTGAACGCACCCTTAAGAATGCTTAACCGTTGCCACACATTGATGGGTTACTTAGTCGTTTACAGGACACGCGTTTTACCTCAGCAATTGATTTGAAAGATGCTTTTTAGCAGATACCTTTGGAAAATGGTTCACGTGAGAAGACAGTTTTTACAGTCCCAGGGAGACCTTTGTATCAATTTACGGTAATAACTTCCGGATTATGTAATGCAGCTCAGCGAATGTGTAGATTAATGGACAAAGTTATACCCGGCTGTCTGCGAGAAAACGTATTTGTTTACTTAGATGATTTACTAGTCTGCTCGTCAAATTTTGAACATCACTTAATTCATTTAGCCATGGCGGCACATTGTTTAAAAGAAGCTAAACTAAGCATCAATTTAAGCAAGAGTCGATTTTGTTACAAAGAAGCGAAATATCTTGGTTTTGTAGTAGGAGATGGCTGTTTGTAGGCAGATCCTGATAAATTGGAAGCTATGACCAGTTTTACCATACCAAAGACGTCGAAACAGCTTAGAAGATTTCTGGGCATGACCGGTTGGTATCGACGTTTTATTCATAGTTATGCAACTATCGCCGCACCACTTCACGAATGTCTTAAGAAAGACGTGTCAAAGAAGTTTTCATTATCTGAAGAAGCACTGCTTACTTTTGAACAGTTGAAGCAGAGTCTTGTCACAACACCTGTATTAGTTACACCTAGTTTTAAGAAGAACTTTTATATGCAATGCGACGCATCTAGAGATGGTGTAGGAGGAGTATTGTTTCAGAAAGACGATAGTGATAAGGAACGACCGATAGCTTTTATGTCTACGAAAGCCAATAAGACGCAAAGAAATTATACCGTCCCTGAATTGGAATGTTTTGCAGCAAAGTTAAGTTTCGACAAATTTAGACCATATATTAAAGGTTCGCCATTTGCAATCATTACGGATCACGCTAGCTTAAAGTGGCTTATGTCAACTAAAAAGACCTATCCGGTAGATTAGCTAGATGGAGCTTAAAATTGCAAGCCTTCCAATTAAATATAGTACACCGTAGTAGTAGCCAAAATATATTCGCACAAAAAAAAAATTAATTAAAAAAGAATTCCAAAGAAATATAAAAATAATAGTTTGATTTGCAAAACTGACCGTGGCGAAAAAAAGCAAAACTTGGGTGACACCGAGCATACAAATTAGCAAATTAGCATTACTAGCTAATTTTCCTCTCATCCCTTATTAATTATAGTAAAATGCAGACCTGTTAAATTATTGCTCCGACAAATCTGAAGTCATTATTCGAGAATGTATGAAAAAACAATAACGCGAAGAACCTGCCCTTAAGTAGAGCTGTGAGTTTTAAAACATTGAATCAAAATCAAAGTAACATAACTGATATAGTAAAACTCCAAATAGTGTTAGAAGTAAAAGAGCTAACGAAAGTTATCCCGGTATAGAATAAAACAATATTTTGTAGTGTGATTACACAAGCACGCACATCTGGAGTGCGAGAGAAAATAAAAACAAAAGAAAACAAATCAAAAAGACCTACTCAAGTGTCAAAGTGTCATTTTGCATTTTGTTAGCACTCCACTTCAGAAAGTGTCGAATTTCATTTCTTCATTCACCGAAATCAATGAAGAATGCAATTATACCAAACAACGCCCTCATTAATTGTTTATTTCATATTTTTATATTTTTGCTGACTAGAATTAAGCAATAATTGTAATTATTCATATTAATTTAGTAACACAAAATTTGTATAAAAACAGAGGAAATCGTTAATAAATTATCATTTTATCAAGAATGAATATTATCACTTTAATTTCGTTAGAAGAATTTGCCGAATATCACTTTGACAAATTCATACTGTCTTGGCAATACTGAAGCCGAGCAAGCTTGACGGAAGAATACATTTTTTTATTTTTATATATGACAAACCTGCGTTCTGTACCGTGTCCTCCACAGTAAAATAAATTGGAAGACGCATGTACATTTCTAAATTGCATTACAATTTATAGAAATGAGTGTTAACATGAGCAAAATATACAAATAAATAAAGCGAGCTATAAATAATCTAGCAATGCCATGGCTGCACTGCGTAAAAATTATTAATTCTTGATTTTTGTTGACTAAAATTGAAAAAAAAAAAGAAATAATTACACATGAATAATTAAATAAAAAGGCTCTGCTCGAGGTTAAAATCGAATATCATAAAATAAACTAAAGTTTCATAATCTAAACAAATTATAAAAAGTGCTTGCTGGACTAGCATTATCCCAAATTATGTCAAGATATTTGATTTAGTATTTAAGAAAAAAAAAAACGAAAATGAGGAGGCGATGATTTAGTTATGATTTGAGGGAAGAAAAAAATACAAATAATTTTCATTAGAAATTTGATTTTGAAAGTTGAAATTCAGGTCGAAAAATAAAAATTCTGCAATAATCCAAATAAAAAAATAAAAAAAGACTTATAGAACATTAATAAATTGGTGAAATAAATCCTTGTGAAATTCATTTGTGTGCTTATCCGTTGGTTTATTAAAAACACCAAAAGAAAATTCCATCAAAATTTGTGTCAGATTTTACAAGACGTGACCACTGAAACATCTCGTTAAATAAGAGATCTGAGAGAGCCCTTGTAAATCAATTCACCCGAATTCTGATACGTTGCACAACGATAGACTTGCGGTGGAATTGTGTGAAAATTAATTAATTGACTTTGGTTCGAAATTTCTTCAATAACAAGAAAAGGAATATAGCCAGATAATTTAAATATTTAATTTAATTTTTGTATATTTTAACTTTTTCTTAATTTTATATTTTATATTTAGAAGCCAGAATGCGCATTCTTTATTCAAAGATTGTTTCTCATAAATATAATTTTTAAGTATTCTTTGGTTATCATTGACGTAATATATTTTTTAAACTACATTGATTTATTGTTTTACTTATAAGGAAACATTCCTCCTTTTGTTGTAAGGAATCTAATCTATTTATTTTCTTTTATACCCTTTAATTATAAAATGAATAATTAAAAAAATTGGCAAGTGAATGATTTCGCCGGAAGCGAAACGTTATGAGGTTGACGCGTCGAATAACTAACCCAAAAGTTCCGTCTAGTATGAACGACTGACTTCTTCCAAATTGTCCGCGATTCCTTTGTCCGATTTATTCTACTTAATATTTCTAATACTAATAGTACGCATAAATTTTAAAATAATTGATAGATCTAATTTTATAGAGTAGCAATCTGTCAAACCATCCAGATTGCCGACGAGCCAAAGCCGGAATAAATGCGTTCGCTATTCTGAAGATTAGAAAACACTTCATTGAGTTATACGTTACAGCTACTCCATAAAAATTGTAAAAATCATACAAAATAATTTTGGTTTGTGGATATTATTTGAACACTTGTTGTAAATCGTAATCCATCATCATTTGTACGATTTGTAATGATTACCATCATTACAAATGTATTATAATACAGGTACCAACTATGACGGTTACGTATCTAAAACCAAGAGTGGAACCTCCCCGTTGGTTGTAAAAAACGCGGAAAGGAATCTTTTATGAATCCTCTCACAAACATAATTGGTGTATTAGAAAAAAAATTCAAGATGAAGAAGAAATTTCATCACATGTAAGTGAAGTAAGTGCCGAAATATTCCGAGTACTTTCCAATAATAAGGAATTCGAGCAAAATATTAATTCTAAATTGGAACATTGTGAGAGGATCAATAATGAGCTACATAACCAAATAAATCGGTCCAGATATTATTGCTACTGTTCATAAAGACAGCTAAAAATTGGTGAATTATATGCTACAGCGATTGCCATTGGTAAAGCATGTGACGTAACCTCCTCAAAGTACGACGTAAGCTTATATATAAAACGGAAATCTGCTAAGCTTATAAAATTGAATATTTTTGTTAAGAGAGATGTTATAATGGAGAATTATCGTGCTACTTATAATCTTAAACTTAAACAGATTATAGAAACTGATATAGGAAAGTCATGTATCCCTCGACAATCACTACATTCCAATTGCGGTCAAGCTACATTATTTATGTCGAAAAATGAAACGAACAGGTGAAATATAAAGTTACCAAAAAAAAAATTCTGTGCCTCTACTGTACAGCTTAGGTACAAAAGTAATAAAGAAGCACAGATAAGCTGTTTGGAACTGATGAATTCGATACCGATTCAGCAGGACTTATGAGACATCAGAAAAAATGGAGAAGACAATTGTCTGGCTCGGCGGTAAGTGTGGCATGATGTGGAATGTAATGTGTTGGAAAGAGATTTCTTGTAGCTTTATCTTACAGTTACTGACGATTTTGGTTCCAGTTCATTCTATTGATGAAATGGAATTGTTTAATTATTTCAATTCAAAGGTTCTTATTACATTCTAACTTTCCTCATATTAAGCTTTGATATGGTATTTTTTTTTTCCTGTACGTAAAGCTTCTTACAGTTTTACTCACTCTTGCTTTTTCTTTTGTTTATGTACTACGCATAGCTTTACTGATGATGTTATTGAAATGGCTCGGTATAACTATCATGCATGTATGTTCACATATTAGGATTAATTACACTTTTTGCACGGATACTGAGAATGGTTTTTACTACTAATAATGTTCGATAATCTCGGTTCTGTTGTAGATACCAGCACAGTTTTAGACTCTAAATTGAATAAAAATAACTCCAATATATGCCAAGCCAATCCATTGCACAAAGTTTGATAGCGCCAAATAGATCCACTATATTTCAAGATTAAGAATCTTTTCGACGATAGTTTTTATGACGCGATTGGCGTAATGGAAACTTGGTTGACAGAATATATATCAAGTCATGCCCGTAAGTTAAACTGGACTCACAGTTTTTATGAATGATCAAACATGATCAATGGAAGGTGAAGCCCGCCTGTACATAACAGATAAAAATGTCTGTGATTATATGGAGAAGGGGAAAATTGAGAGTACTTTTATTGAAACTTCTTTGAATTTTGAACTATGAACAAAGTATTACTAAAAATTGTATATTTGCCACATGATAATTTTACAGAATGTGAAGAATTATTAATCGATCGGTATATCGGTATAGAAATATCATTATAATGGATGATTTCAATACCGATTTATTTACAAATTCCCTTTTTATAAGAGATTTTTGTGCACGATCCAGCCTGTTAATAGTACACAATAATATTCCAACATATATCGCTTTTTATATTAAGTATTATTACCACTGCCTGCAACTAAGTTGTTGAAATATAGATAGAATAACACCAAAACCAAAGGCTAAACTCTCCCGTACGATTTCGAACTACCGATCGATTAGCCTTCTGAATGCTACATCTATGATTCTAGAAGTTTTATTAAGCGATCAATTACAAGAACATTTAGATTTGGGGGTTACATTAACCGTTATCAATCGAGATTTAGGAAACAGTGCAATACTTTGTATTTACAAATGGACCGATTAATGAAACAACAAATGCCATAGTAACCGTAGTGAGTAAAAATATACACGTAACACATTGTAAATTATATAAAGTCAAAGAAATTTTTTTACATTGTATAGGCGGCTTAAATTCGGGAAGGTCAATTAAATGCTCATAGTATATACATTAATAAGGAAGATTTAGGTTTTCTTTACCTGGGTATACTTAAGGAACATGGTTGCTCGAATGTATTCCAAATGGTGATTCCAAGCTACTCGCCTAGTTATATGCCGCAACGGCAGTTAGGTGATTGAAGTGCCGCTTTATTTTAATTCGTTGAATAATGTCGGTAGTTTATTATTTCGGCGGATATTAACTATAGAGCATGAAAGTCTGGAAATGCAAATACTGAAGATCGTCGAAAACATGTTTAACGTCTGTTCAAAATGCATAAGAAACGAAGTATTATCGGCTGTTGTTTTCACTACCATTGCTTCTGGCCTCCTTGAACATCCTTGTATATTTAACATAATCAATGGTAGCGTTTGGCAAATGATATCCAAGAATCTACGTATACAATACAAGAATTTCTTAATATATTTTCTATTGAAACCTAACCTATAATATACCTTTTTCACAACCACTATCTATGTGTTAGAGATGGCTGTGTATACTTAAGGAACATGCATGCTCGAATGCATTCCAAACACTGATTTCGGGCTACTCGCCTAATTATATGCCGCTACGACATTTAGATGATGGAAGTGCCGCATCATTTTAATTCGTCGGTAGTTTATTATTCCGGCGGATATTAATTATAAAGCATGAAAGTCTGGAAACGCATATACTGAAGATCGTCGAAAACATGCTTAACGTCTGCTCAAAATGCATAAGAAACAAAGTATCATTCCCTCTGCCTTCTTTGAACATACTTGTATATTCAACATAATCAATGGCAGCGTTTGGCAACTGAGTGCGCAGATATCCAAGAATCTACGTATAGAACACAGGAATTTCTTAAATATATTTTCCATTGAGATCTAACCTAAAATATGCCTTTTTCACAACCACACTATTTATGTGATACAAATTCTTACCTTTATATTTGTGTCTTCAAGTGCAGCGAACAGCATCTTATTGCACGCGTCCTTAACATCGTCACGTTTTACCGAAAAAAGGAAGTAGTAAGTTGATCCCTTTTTATAGCAAAACAATACTGCCAAACTCTTTCACAAAACTATTATCATGAATATGGTAACACTACCATTGTCTATAGCTGTACCCAATTAGGCCGCGCTTTTTTTTTATGGTAATAAACTTGAACAGATGAAAAGCACTGTGAAAGAATACAATCATAATTGTATTTTAAACAATAAACTTAGGTCAAAATAAACCGAAGATGGGCTGACTAAATAGATTGAAAGCATCATATGCAGACATAGAAATTTTTAAACATATCAGGCATGAAAAATTGCTAATTGCTCGACTTGATTTTATGTAAACAAACAAATAAAATGAAAAGTCGTTTACTAAATTTTATTTTTATTTAGTATTCTTTGAAACCTTCTCTATATAATATCATTCGTAATATATTATAACACAAATAATGAAGAACCAGAAATAAAGGTGATTTATCTTAAATATACAATTTTTTCCAAATTTCAGAATTGCATAATATTATTTTGAAGATAAATTTTCAAATTTTATAACAATAAAAGTAAGTCATTGTGTTATCAAATTTAACCAGGATATTAAAATTAATAAACCAATTTTTTGAATAAAAATGTTCAATTTTTCATTAATTTTCTTGCTATCACTTTTATTTTTTTACATTTATTTTCATTTCGTCGTTTTCAAATCTCAAATGATATGGTAAAGTAAGCGAACATACTTTCTATATGTTAATTACTTCCGATCTGAAATGCATGATATGCACGTAAGCTCTAAACTTATATTCCCATGCCTGTAGGGCAAAAGAATACAAGCAAATTGCGCTGCTGCACTGTGTTGTTTACTTTGCTTTCCATATATTTAAGTTTGTGGAAGTATAAGCTAGGTCTCATTGTGTTTTCAGCTTATAAATCGTATAACGTAAAACAAATTTAAAATGATGCAATAGGAAAATAAAACTTGTGAAATTGTATATTTAGATTGAAACAAATAGTTTTTGTGTCTGTTTGTAATATATCTTTTGTACGTGAAAATCATGTGACTTTTCAAAGTCGATATAATATAGTAAAAAATTGAGAATCTTTTCGAGCCTGATATGCCTGAACATTTCTATGTGTTTATGTTCAAAGGTTGGTAAGCAAGCAAAGAATTTATGTGGAGAGAACATGGCAATCCTTAAATTATACTTATGCCGCGTTCATGAAATGCCGTTTATCAACGTGGCGGGAGTATGTTTATGAGATTTTTTTAAGAAAGTTACGTTTGCAAAGCTGATGCAACCACTATGTTACGAAACGAAATGCCGCACTAAAATAGATGAAATAGAACTAAGTAATAGCTTGGTCAACTTTCCTCAATGATAGCGGAGATTCTTGAAAAATAAGATTGTTAGCATTTTGGCGGTGTCTGTTAACGTGCTTTGAATAAATAAAGTTGAAAATTAAAGTCAAAGCTGATGTTCGTTTTGTTTTTGTATATAAACTTCATATTTTAAGCAATAACAAACAGACAAAATTAAATAAAAACCAAAATTATATAAGATTTGTGTGAGATTTTGAAATAAAATAAAATCAATGCGAATTTCAAGGTTTTTAGGGAAAAACCAAATAATGCTCCAAATACATTTGAAAGAAATTTACATTTAATTTTTGCGGATCAGCAAAAATTCCATGTAAATATAATTAATAAAGTGTATTTGAGATTTCAATGCTACATTTTTTACTAGCTGGCGGCACGAAACGAAAGGGATTGAAGACAAATAGGTTATAAATTTCCTAGATGCTAATTAAAATGAATAATTTAAAAAGCACAGCAAAATGTGATGTGAATGATTTACATAAAGGCTTCATTGCAGATATTTTATCCAAACCAAAGTATTGAAAAATTAAAAATTAAAAAAAAAATCGAAGTGCATTAGTGAAGAAGAAATATTATTTTTATTTTACAAATTCCTCAGCCTACTGTAAAGTTAAGTGATTTAACAATATGTACTATAATTAGGTATGATTTCGTTAATATTGTTATAAAACTGCCTTTTGTATTTTCCCTTCACGCAAAGCCCTTATCGCTACATCGTGAAAAGCGTAGTTTGTATTTACAATCTCAATGGTTTTCACAATTATTTAAAAGAACTTATTTCCCTAATGCTTAGTTGCTTTTGAAATATTAACAATCAAATATAAGTATACAACTCTTTATTACAAATGACAATTACGACTGAATACCCGGATCGATTTCTTGCAACTAGCTCTGCTTAAGTGAAATGCTCCGCTTATAAACTTTACGAATACCACAAACGCTGCTTCCCATTGTGTTACGCGTGTTAATATTTTGCTGCCGGATTTTCCGGCATAGTTTTATTAAACCTTATGAACAACACAAACCCTGTGTCCCGTTCTGCTAAATCTGCTAATTTCTCGCTGCTGTATTTATAAAGTTCGCGGGAATTCTTGTCAATCTGTGCTT
Organism: Glossina brevipalpis; assembly: GCA_000671755.1. Taxonomy (NCBI): domain Eukaryota; kingdom Metazoa; phylum Arthropoda; class Insecta; order Diptera; family Glossinidae; genus Glossina; species Glossina brevipalpis. The sequence goes on along the minus strand of KK351170.1, from coordinate 485,388 downwards.
TCATCGACAGCTGCAAATGCGGCTTGTTATGACCACGGCAGGTGTTACATAAGAAGGAATTTTCCTTGACGTCGATTTGGGCAAGTTTGCTGCAGGCGTACTTTACCAGTTTGTAGTTTTCGTAACAATATGTACAAAATCGTTCAAATAGGGAAAGGATCGTGTTTCTTGCTCGATTTTCAGAGAATAAGCCTGAATTCAATGGGTTTATGTAAAAAAACTACGTTCGGGGAGTGAAAAGTATTTTTACGGAAATTTAGTTAGCTTTTCATTTAAATTTATTTCACTTATATCATTTCTTTTTAGGTTTAGTCGTGAATAGGAGTGAGAACAGAATGTATCTGAAAAAGCAGGAGGTGGCACAAACGAGAAGAGTTATACAGTTGACGCAATTGGCAGAGATGAAAGTTTGTCTTTATACTTATTTCACTTATAATAATTTTATTATTATGTTTTTAATCTATCCAGCTATATAAATAAGTAAAATCTATCCAAATAAAAACAAATAAATGAAAAGCAAATTTAACTAAAATAATGGAAGGTATAGAAGTAATTTGATTTCTAACATACAATAATTCAATTTCTAGCGAAAAATATGCATTCGTGTTGTTTATGTTTTTTTTTTTTTTTTTTTTTTTTTTTTTTTTTTTTTTTTTTTTTTTTTTTTTTTTTTTTTTTTTTTTTTTTTTTTTTTTTTTTTTTTTTGAAAAGACAGCTGTATACTATTGGCATTAATTTGGTCCAAGCGAAGTGCAACTTATATCTTGCTAAGAGATATATGCACTAGGCATAAAATAATATCTATTATCGGTTGAGTAAAAGAATATCGAAAAACTAAATTTATTTTTCATATGTACTTATTATGTATATAAGTTCGTTTAATCCTTTTAACACTTTCCGTTATAAACTATAAAGAAAAAGAGATGTTCATTATATTCATTATATTAGAGAAAACAAAGCTTTTGTTTTCATTTCAGCTTCGCTCTTGCCAACTAATCAGGTTGTGAAGCATTAATAAAATCTGAAAATTTCATATATATATATGTACCCGGTTGTGGGCATCCTTTATATATTGTGGCTAAGATTAAAATAAACCTAAATAAACATAATAATTACTTAACCTGTAAAACCTGGAAAATACGAAGGTGCATGCAGGAAGTATATGCTGCCTAATGAAAGCAAACAATTTCTAATCAATTGCGTATTGTTTTTAGTTAATAAACAGAACATCTATAAAAGTTTATTTCAACATAAAATCGAATCTCTTCAACATATCGCGTAGATATCTCTTATTTTATGTCCTGAATGTATATGTATATTTGTTTAAATTTCTTTTCTAAAATCAATTAAGAGATTGATCAAATTTACTCTCAGTTTAATAACTTTAACGATTAACGATTGTGTCTGATAGTTTAATAAAAATTTATTAAAAATCGACTTTCTGAAACCATTTCTCTGTCAATTATAGATTTTGCCACAGTTTACGTAGTTTCTTCAACTTTCGATCTCCGACAATTAATTTGATTTTATATCGTTTCAGCAGCAATTATCGGCGGGTAAAGTAGAGTGTGTCCTTTGGTCCAAATGTCCCAGAGCAGATATAATGAAATCATTTGTGCAGTGCACAAATTTTTCATAAAACTTTTCGCCTTGATTGATCTATTATTTTTTTAGAATTCGAGTTCATTTTCGAAACGCAATTATTGTCACACTGTTTTTCTCCGTATTTATGGCATATTGTTGCTCTTTGTTTGGTACCATTAGAAATAAATATGCTGAGAAGACGATGTACTTTCCCTATGCTAACATTGTTTGCGGTCATATTCAATTTATATATAGGTGTCATGCTGATTGGAATTTGTATTCGATATTTTCAATTTCATGAAACAATTCGTTTAATAACATTCTATATGCCATTTTAGATTAAAATTTTAAAATTTTGTTTCGAAAATCATAAAATCACATAAAAGCTACCTAGCTTTGTTCCAAACGAAATTTACTACAAGGTTGGAAAAACAATAAAAATAGATAAAGATTTTTGATGCTTTATCTACTAATGTCATAACATAAATGTGCCTTATGAAGTCAACGAATAGCGAAAAGCCGGGGTATCTAACAGGTAAAAAGATGTAAAAAAATACACCAGCAAATTCATTGACTTATGGGATTAACAACAATGGCAAATGAAATATAACGTGTATGGTTTGTTTTTTCTTAAAAAAAAGGTTTACAATCAGGAAATTTATTGAAAACCAGTCAATGGAATTGAAATATTCGAAGAAACAGTTGAGTTCATTCATAAGAGGTGTCATATATATTTAAATTGAGGTTAAGATAAAATCAATATTATATAAGATCAATATGTGTTGTGGTTGAGAGTTGACATACGATCGGAAAGGGTTAATTGTTGACCAGATTATTGTGATTGAATTGTTTAGTTGTTATTGATAGTCTGTTTTGATTTCAATTAATAAACCATATGATTGTTATCAGCTGTTTTGTATTATATGTTTTTTCAGGTAGCTAATTAAATCAGATATTTGAGTACAATTTAAGTACATTACAGTATAACTCAGTGTTATGTAGTAATAAATTGGTATTAACTGAAATTTAAAGTTGTCTAACTTTCAGTTTAATTTTTATTGAAAACTGATCTTAATGCTTTTTAATGTAATGTAAAGGGCTGTGTTTTCAATTGACATCATTTGACGTTATCACCCATTGTACTTGCAATGTAAGCTTCGTATTATAAGTTTCCTTTAAAAAGGTCGTATATTGATTGATTTCCTATCTCTGCATGTTTTCCTATGTACATGTTTAACGGCAATTTAAGTATACAAAGCATATACGATAAAAAAAATCTAGAATATTTCTGATTTTAAAATTGTATTTAAAATTATCAGATAACAAACTAAATATTTCTTAAGAAATTAACGCTAAATGCTTTTGTAAAAAGTTTTCCTGATTATCCGTCAAATGTTTGTGAGGATGCTGTTTACTATTGTATCATAATTATATTGCGCGGTTGTCGTGTGCTTTCTATGAGTTCGCGTATAAAGGACTAACCGAATGTTTTAATAACGGGGAATATAGTAGAAAAGAGACTGGTTAATACAAATTTGTTAATTAAAGATTTTTTTTTATATTGTGATTTAAGGTTTTTGTTTTAAATTAACTAATTATTTTATAATGACATTAATATACTTATACAATTTATTTGTTTTATACTATAGGTATTTTTGTGTTAATGTAACCTTAGCGCAATAGCTGTTTGGGATACATGGCAAATATTTTTTTTCTTGTGTATTGAATTATAAATTGATAGAAAGTAATTTGCATAATACTTTAAATGAACACTTTCACAATTTTGAGACAACTATATATTATAGTTCGAGCATTTTCAGACGAATCTAAAATGATTCGTCCATCTTTAGAAGGTATATGTAGCTTTATGTTTACTTTCGACACCTAGTGTAGGGCATAAGTTATAAGCATATCTCCTAAGTTACATATGAGGAGTAACCTGTTTATACTTTATGATCTATTTGCACTGTTATTACATATTTTTGGTGATGCTTATTATCTTAAATTGAATCAGTTGAAACTTTATAGTCTGGTAAGGTCAATTGTTAAATGCTGTGCACCATTTCGCTCAGAACAAGCCTTCATCTATGTTATCATAAAATATGAAAAATTATACCTTAATATCACAAAAAGGCGTACTTTTCGTCTGAGCCTATATGTAGGAAAGAATTCGAGGAGTACGCTTATATAGACCAGACTTGATGTAGTAAATTTGTATATCTGAAATAACTGTTTTATACCAATTTTCATCCTATAAAAATGAAAATCAATATATATGATATAGAAGCTTCAATTTTTTTTAAATACGCTTATATGTGAATGGATTCAAAAAACGATCTTATTCAGTTCAAACTTTTTATATTCGTTTAATGTGGCAAAATACTAATTTTCTCCGAGATATCATACAAAAGAAAAATTGTTGTCTTATAACTACTTGTACAAAATAGGGCTTTGTATGGGGAGCGGTTGTAAAAAAAAGCTCGATCCCAATCGTTTTTACCAATATTAGTTCTTGCCCGAAAATGGCAGCGTATTAAATTTCGTCCAAACAACTGGAAAATTACGACATTCATATTTAATATAACACATAGGCGTGCAAATCTAAGACGAAGAGATGAACAAATAGGTCTAAATCGATTAGAAAATAATTTTCAATAGATTGGCATTATGAAATATGGTTCAATCAGAGATGTTGTATAAATCCGTCTGAACTCTTTACCATACGTGGTGTAGGGTACAAGTCTTTCTTGGTGAACTGTCATCCATCTCTTCGCGCTATCAAATATTTTCATTTATAGATGTAGAGGAATTTTTCCAATATTCATTTTTATGCCAGCATATGAATCTCTTACGAACAGTTTATTTGTTAAGGCGATTTATTGCTTCGCAAGTCAAACACTCACGCACACTCTCTATCATCAAACATCGATTACATCAGGTTTAAACAAAAAAAAAAAAAAAAGCACATTTTTTCTGCTTGATAGCCCTCATGTCAAGTGGCTAGGATTAAAGGCAATAACAGAAAATATCTCTTTGTGTGTGAAATTTTTATACCAATTATCGTTGAACTCGTTAACGCAATGGTAATAACCAAAAATATGCATTAATATTCTGAATAATACCCATCCTGCCGTCTGTGGGCGATGGTTTATAATGATTATTTAATAAATCCTTCTAGAGGTTTGGTGACGAACTGGTTTCACTCGATTAACTGATACTTACACAATCAATGAATAGTTTTGCAGAAATGGGATAATACTGAACGAAGGCATAACTTAGTGGTCAAATATTTTCTTTGGTTTCTTTTAATAGATACTGGTAAGGAAATGGACAGAGGAATACAAACTTGAAATAATGTGGAGATAAAATAAAATTGTGATGTGTTCATCTTAAAGTCTCTTTGATCTTCGTTTACATATTTTTTTCCTTAAAAAACACTTATATTATATTCGTTGCAATGTTCTTATAAAAATCGTTAAAATGTTTGTGTGTATTGAAAATTTGTTTGTAAGTTCGTGTCTATTATTTTTCTGTTGAAATTTTGATTACGACCTCAAAAGTTTCTGCTGAATATTAAGTTTATTTTTAAAATTTTTCACTCTCGCTCCCGTTACGTAAACTTTAAAAATCACTCAAACTGGACTGATTGTACCATAATCAATCAGTAAATGTATACAAAATTATAAATGTATGTCATGTAATACATCATAATATGATCTATGCACATTAAGTGCATTTAAGTCGAAATTCACATAGATTTCATCATATAAAAGCAAAATTTATATAAATTTCGAATTAATTCGAGTAGTTATCAAGATTACTGTTAAAGGGTCTATAGTACTGTCGGAGTTCTTATTTTTGTAATAAAAAATATCACGTCTGTAACTATAAAAAAAAACGAACTTCATATGTTGAAAACATTACTTTTTGCTGTGATCCTAAAATTTTACAAGAGATTTAAGTAGAAGAGTGCTTGATTTTATCAAAAAAAAAAATTTGAATAATAAAGAATAATAAAGAAAAAATGTAAATTAAAATAATTTTATTTCTCTGTCTAAGTACAAAAAAGAGCTCACTTCAAACTACATTTTCAGGAATCTAGTTGAAGAAAAAATCCAAATATTTGGAAATTACGATTGGTATCTCCTTTATACTGAAGACTCTAAATCTGTCAATCTTCCATCTTCTTTTACCGTGATAGACGCTTCAGGGCAAATTCTGCTAAATCTCATACTTCACGAAAGTGCCTAGAAATTCACAGCTGAAGTCAGAGCTATTCTTCAAGCTGTGGACTTTGATAATAATATGAAATTTAAAATGTGATATTGTCACTGATAGGCTGTTTTTATTAAAAACTATTAGAAATCCCTTAATTCCCAACTGAAATATCATTAATAAATTAAGAAATACCATAGCAACATTCGGAGATAAAATTAAAGTATTTTGTACTTTCGAAATTTGCTGTTTCTGCACTTCTAATTATGGACGACATTATGGAAAAGTTGGACCTTTAAAGATACGTTGGAAAAAAAATGAAAAAAAAAAAATTTCTAGATTATTTTGCTGTTTCGCTCCATATCCGATTTTGCATTGATTGCATAAAAATAAATCAGAAAGTTGTCTACGTTGTTACTATTTTTGATAAATCTATTGTAAAAACCTTAAATTCATACATATTGTCTGTCTCATATTCATGTATGTAAGGGACTCTTTAAAATCAACCCTTCTATGCTTATATTGTACTTTATATGCTACTCGTTAAGGTTTGTAAAGTTCATTTCATTTCTTCGAAATATCCACCACGAAAAAGTGTGTACTAATTTTAGCATTGCAATATTGTAGCTAAGTGCAAAGTCTTTTTAGTTAATTGAACTTCTTGACCGTTTGTCTGCTTTTAAAAAGTCTTTAGAAACGCAAAGATCAAAAATAAAAAGTACAACTTTTTGTATAAACTTTTGGCAGATTTACATGCAAATCCAAAATTCATATAAATTCCGAATTTATTACGTGCATTAAAATGAACATTTCGTACGTCGGTTCTTTGCCTATAGTCAGCAGTCATAAATCGATTGTATTTTCTATTGCTTTAATTAATGAAATATATAATACTTTCAATAGAGACGTACGAATTTAACTTTTGCGGATTTTTTTATGGGCAACTCGGTTGTATAACATTAAAATGGAGGTTTCGTATTTGTAGACTTTCCTTCGCTATGTACGTCTGTATTGTACGCTGTATAAATTCGAATATTTTTTTATTCGTATATTTCGTATTTTTATATTATTATAGAATTAAGCAAATATGTATTATTCTTAAATATAAATATAATAATAATAAATAGTTCATGTTAAATCTTTTTTTTTTTTTTTCTACGACAAATCTTCAAGCCAGAGGTGCTTTAAAAACGTATCTCTGTCGAATTTAGGTGGAAATATTTATTCGAAAACAAGCTAAAATAACAAAAAAGAAAGAGACACATGGCAGTACGCAGAAGATCATTGATAAATAGTTTAAGAATTTTATCTTAATTAATAATACTCATATTTTGAACTAATTTTTGCACACTATTAATATATATATGTATGGTAAATTACTCTGTACTAGATGATGGGTATCAAAGATTCGTTTTGAAGTGTATTTTGTTGTCTGCTTTATATCCTTAATGTTTTTATTTAATTGTAAAACAACTCCTTAAGTACTGCTTGTTTCCTTTTTTCTTTTTCGCTTTTAATATTTCCTTTCTTTCATTTTTCTTTTTTTTTTTTTTTTATTATTATGTATTTTCTTTCAAGCATGTAGTTGAAATGCGCATTGTGTTACAGCTTTCAAGTACAATAAAATGACTGCGAAACAGTTGTATTCGTCTTAGGGTAACCCTTGGACATTCACCATTTAGAAGCAGCAGCTTTAAACAAGAAAAGACATTCAGTTCGAAACGAATTTCGTAATACTCATCATTAGTGTTGTATCGAAAATTTTAAAAATATCGTATATATATCGTATGTCGCGAATTGATGCAATTAGACGCGAATGCATATGCGTATGATATGCATATGATAAACGTTTCTGTTTTTTATATTAATTTTCTAGCATATCGTAAGAAATTGTATACATTAAATCGTAGGTGAGATATCTTTAGCGATTTAATTCGTTTTCGATTGCTTTCCTTCTTTTCCAAGATTATGATAAAGCTATCGATGTTGATTTAAATAGAATAAGTGAACAGTCTCAGTTGTTCAATTTCTGTGGATGGTATAAGGATTCTTCGGAGTTACCTATTAAATTTTACAATATTTTACGCTACTTACGTACATGAAAACTTCATTTGATTATAGATCTATATCGTTGATAAGAAATAATTTCTCTAAGCTGGACTTAAATAAAATATTTTCCTTACTTCCAAGACTTCCGTACGGGCTATTGTCAAAAGAGAAGTAAAATTTTTTGTACTTTTATAATTTAAAACGGGAAATTTGACGGACACGGGATGAAATGATAACCTAAAAGAAAAACGTTCTCTATCTATTTGCGATCACTACTTTGCTTAAAAAATTGCAAAAATTCTTTAAAAAACTAACGAACGCGTAGCAGCACAAGAACTAAGAAAATCTGCTTCACATTATAATTCCGTTCTGATTGGAATTTTTTATATCTATCAATTTTACATTTATTATATACAGAAGGTATTAAAGTCATAGCATTCTTGTCTGAATAACAAAAAAAGGAATCTTATAGAATTTTATTTCTTTAAATTGTCCTACGTATGTGCTAAGAGTTCTCCAAAGTAGAAAGGATAGACTTAAGAATTGCCTGCAGTGTGAGAACATGCATTTTAAATTCTTACTTTTCACTTTACGTACGTATTCAGTTTTGATGATAACTTTTTCTAACCTTTTATTATTACTATATATATATTTATATATATATATATATATATATATAATATGCGCTCAAAGACGAAAACATGTTTATTCGACATTTCGTTTGCATCGTTCAAAAACACTCTAACGAGTATTGGAAGAGGTTCATACATTCTTCAATCGCAGAATAACACAATCTAGTATTTTTTTCATGCCCTAACGGTACTTTTTTGATCTGGCATGAATATGATATTACAGCTCGCAAGTTAATCTAATATACCTTACGACCTACAAAAGACGGATAGCCTGGAATAGTTTTAAACGTAAATATCGGAAATAAATGCATGAACTTTAACCTTCTGAAACTCATTACTGTTTAAATTGCTTAATATTAAAAGTCGCTAAGAACGGTTACACGCCCCTAAAACTACGATTTGTTATTTATTTTCGATAAATTCGTTTATTAAATAAATGATTAGCGCTTTTTTTGTTTTTTGTTTTTTATACCCTTATGTGAATGTAACTTAAATTCGTTGCTTTGACTTAACCTTAAGGTATTGTTAGATTATTGTCGCCACCAAATGTGCAAATCTAAGAAACATTTTCTATAACATTTTCTGCGCATATGCAATCTGAGAAAATACTTAAAACAGCATACGCTACATGCATACAAGGCGCATATATATCATACCTTAAAAAAATTTGCATATCTGCCTACATATATACATATAGATATATCCAAGCATAATCTATATACATTTTTACTTACTCATATATGACTGTTTACATGTCTTAGTATTGTAAAGATAGACTTCATTTTCAAAAAAAAACTGACGAAGGTATTCTTGCATATCTTAGGTAATGCATGAAGAATGTTAACAATATGAGACAAATTGCAATCTGATGATAGAAATCTTAAGATGCTTTGCATGAAAGAAGAAAAATCACAAAAACAACTAAGAATAATAAAAGGTTTATTACGAATTCTATTAAAGGGAACCTTTCATATAGATCACTTTAAAACCAGAATTAAAAACTCTAAAGTACTTTCGTAATCGGGGTCGTGTCCCCCGAATCGAAATCGAAACTATTAGAAAACTTTTAGAAAACTCTCAAACTCAATACTCTTATATAAGTAGACCAGTATTAGTGTTATAGCTAATAAAACAATTCAAGTTTTTTTTTTTTTTTTTTTTTGTATTGAGAGTGACTTCGTAACTCGATCAAGCCCAGTTTTGCTCTAACAATTCAAGTGGTGCATATATGTTATATTATTGACTACAAACAGACAGATTTTGTTCCTTTGTAGACGTGTAATTAAGATGAAAAGTCTTAAGCTCTAGTTTTTTTTATCGTATTGTTACGAAAATCACAAAACTGTAACAAATTTGATAAATCTATGGGGAGGAAATTCCTTTGAATGTAATACCTACCGCGGTCATAAAAAGACATATTTGCAGCTGGCAAAAAAAGCAAAAATTAACAAAGAATTCCGGGAAATCTGACATGAATGGGATTAAGAAACTACGTATTCGCAGGTATCGCAGAAAGAGAAGCAGAATTTGTGATTTTCGTAGGGTTTATAAGCAGACCATTTCGCTTAAAACAATCAGTCGATAAATAATATTAGAGAAGGAACTGAGTGTTGAAGAAAATAATTACTTTGTAATAAATTGTAAAATAATTCGGATTATAAATACTTGTTAATAAATAAAAGAAATTGCAAATAACCAAAAAAGCTAAGCTTTTCGCGATCTAGAGATACAAACTGTGCCTTAAAAATAAAACACGAAAGGCCAATTTTCGTAACAGTATTTTACTTTTTGCAATCTCTCTCGGGAAGATTTGTTCCAATATTGGCTATCAGAAAAATAAGTCGATCCAAAATCATATATCAATCAAAAATCCAGACACTTGATGATTTCGTCAATGCGTACCTCTGTGTGTTACTAACAGAAAGTTAAATCTAGTATAATCACATTCTTTGTTGATTTAAAATAAAAAATACAAAAATTAAAAATATTATCTAACCCTTATAAGTGTTTAATATGTTCGATATTGATATACTTCCATGCAATTAAGAATATTGTACGGAAAAAGTCAGAGTCTTTCAATGAATGTTTATTAAAATAGTCAAAGATAAGATATTTAATGCAAAGAAAAAAAAGAGACCATGAACATGGCGCATAAAGCAATAGAATGAAATAAATTATGTCTGCTTTTAGTTGATTTTTCACCATAAAGTAAATATTTTCTCTTCGCAAAATTGCATGCAAAAATTTATATATCGTTTTTTTTTGTTTTTTTCGAAACTATAAACAAAGAAACTTGAAAAAGTTAATTATTTATGGAAATGTGTTTTACATAATTTCTGATTATTTAGTTAAGCAGCAGGTCTTCATTTTAAGATATCCGAACATGCTATTAACGACACTTGGACTATACCGTAAATCATTTAATACAACCCATTAAAGATGAACAGAAGCAGCAACAATAACATAAATTTACAAAAGCAAAAGCCAGCAGTCAAACCTCGACTACAATTCCAAGTTGATTAAGTTCCTATGAGCTATATAAACATCTTTACATATATATACTGTATACATATATATGTGCCGATAATGTGTGGTTACAAACACTGAAGTATTATTATAGTATCGTATTCAAACACAAATCCACTTTCTCGTACAATAAATTCAAGGAAAAGAGTTGTATAAACCGTTTGGCGACATTCATATGCATCTATCCATAGCTTCTACCTACACACACATATATACTCAGCAAACATGTGAAGACAATAAATGTAGCCTTAAAGGCCACAGGGGACATGGATACAAACAAACCTCTATGAAAACATATTCTATTCACCTATAGAATTTCTACAAATTTTAACACATTTTCAAAGCTGCAACATCTACATACATACATCCGCACATGCATACATGCATACATACATAGTCGTGTATTCTCATTTTATAGTAATTTTTATACATATATACATACATACATATATATACATTGTGTGTCTCTGTGTTTGTGTGTACGTTTATGAGCGTTTATGTGTGCGTGCGCAAATATAAATTCAATAGGTATTAGCTTTGACATGGTGTTTGCTGTGTAATGAAATCAAGCGCATCTAATCTTGTAAAAAATGTAAAAGGCATGTATTGAACTTTAACAATACTTTGTTCGTTTCCTCCTCTCACTACATGATCAGCATTCCAGTGAAGCTGATAAATAAAGAAATTGCGTTAAATATATTTATATTTGTGAAAAACTTTGCGGAAAATAAACGTGTGTGTTGCGAGCGTTACGTGACTGGTATTAAACGGAATTAATTGTGACATATTGAAAAGTTAAGAACAGATATCTCTTTATTTTGTTAAAATTTATTATTATTCTTATTTGATTTTCGTTTTTGTCTCGTTTCTGTAAACATAAATTGCGATGACATTTGCTATTTATGATTACATCACGACTAGTGTTTAGAAATAAATTTCGGATATTTGTCTGAATTTCTTATATAACAATAAATAATTACTGATATATATAAAAATTTTGATTCATGAAAATGTTTTCACTGAATTCTTGATAAGGAAACTACGTTACTTTTTTCGTTACATGTACGCTCCTTAAGCTCTCGAATGAATCGAATGATCCAATGAATTAAGATAATCGAATGAATCGAATGATCGAATGAATCGAATGATCCAATGAATCGAATGATTGAATGAATTGAATGATCGAATGAATCGAATGATCGAATGAATCGAATGATCGAATGAATCGAATGATCGAATGAATCGAATGATCGAATGAATCGAATGAATTAAATAAATCCAATGATCGAATAAATCAAATGAATCGAATGATCTAATGAATTGAGATGATCGAATGAATTTAAAGTAAACGTTAAGTGCAAAAATATTCGGTTCATACTCATTTATTTATTATTTGTTTCTGTTAAATTATTATTATTCTCTTATTTATTATTTCGAGACATTTTAAGCTATAATAATAACTATAACATAACGATAAAAATTGCGCATGCATTGAACGAGCGAAATAAGGATTTATATTTTTTACAACCCTCGATTTTATGTGTAAAAAAAAGAGAAATAAAGTGTAATTTTTATGTAATCAAAGCGATTTATTTTAGCAGATAATGCCCACGAAACTAGAGAAAGTATGCTTTAATTTATTATGCTTTTTATTATCGTTACGGCGATATGATGTGAAGGGAGGTAGTTATCTTGCTGTCGCATTTGTAACATTTATCAGAGATAATTGCTGAGAAACGTAAAATTCTAAATTGCTTTAGTCACGTCCATCTCTATTCGTCCAAAGTATAAAAATTTAGCTTCTTAAACGTAACGAAATTTTAACTGGTTTACAAACCATCCGAGTCGCACTTACATTTTTATAATAATGAGTTTTTTGGAAAATGTATAGTAAGCTTAAAGAACTTAGGGGGTACTCCTTTGTGACATGTATTTCAAATGTTGCCAGTAAGATGGAGAGAAGTAAAGTTTAATTATTGACATTATTTTTAAGAAAATATTTTATATCATTTGTTTTTAATAAAAGTTCACTTAAATAAATAATAATAAAATATTTAAATTATTAAAATAATAATAAAATATTTATTTATTCGCACGACTAATACATGAAGAATATTTTTTCTTGATCTCATTCACATCACATTTTAATCTATATTTACATCCTTTTAATTGGCATTAATGAAAAGTTTCAATTCTATTTCAAATCACAATTTATAAATTATTGTATTATAAATTAAAAACTCTCAGTTATTGCGAAATGTTGTCCTAGATTCTAGTCATCGTTGATGCATTTGCACACGAATTGTTGATTGAATATTTATGACAATTTAACGGACTTTGTGATTTTCAACAACAACAGCAACAACAACTAAATAGTCGTCGAGTTGAGTATGAATGGCTTCAAGTTTCACGCTGGTTAGTAAGTATCTTTAATAGGTTTTTCTTAGTATCACAAATGGAATAACAAAGCAAATATACAGTCGTTGTTGATGTGTAAAAGCTATAAAAAAAAGAATAAAAAGCGATCAATAAATTGTATTAATTTCTTTAAAAAACTACTGCCATATGGTAGCTTATTAAGGGATGGTTAACTTCGATTTTTGTATGATTTACTTTATTTCCTAATGAATAGTGTCTCGCGACCGTGTCATTCAAAGTTTAATTTCTGTAACTTTTAAGATAGTGTCTGCTAGACTAACTAAGAGTCGACGTCGATCAAATTCTTCAAAAAAATTGACGTAAACCTGTAACTTTGATTTTATGATATAGTTGTGAACCATATTGAACTTGCAAAAAGTTGTATACAAAACAAAACAATCTCGATATTTAGCTATTACATGGATTAACCATGAAAAATGTAATGGTTAAAATTTCCTTATAAGTATCGTTGCTAAAACGAAATGAAATCGGGACATACCTATTATAGTGTGCCAAACAGGTAATGGCTAAAGCTACATAAATCTAGTAAAAGAAGATTAAAGTAAAGCTTTGCGTTTAGCAGATTTGGGAGGAAAGGGAAGGGAGTCTTACATCCAACTTGGAGCCTGACAACCTCTACTGTTAATAACTAAAGCCATTGAAGCTCTTAATTACGATAAAGTGTTCAGAATTTATCGATAACTTCTACCATAATAATGCCAAATCGCACACATTTTGAATGATAAAGAGAAAAAGAAAAAAAAGAAAAAAGTTTGGTTTTGATACATTCATCGTATAGTCTGGATCTTACTTTGGCAAATTAACATTTCACTTCAAGAAAAGCCTATGAAAATGAATTGATTTAATTTTTCGTTCAGAAATCTCGGAAGTCTTACGAGGTTAATATAATGGTTTCATCAGAAACAGTTATTTATCAAAATGGATTTAATTTGACTTAATAAAATTAATTTGAAATATTTAGGACACTATTTATATTTTCAGCCTTGACAGCGTTAAGTGTTGTCAGGCGTCATCTAACGTGTCCGTCAGAAAGTTTAATATTTTTGACCTTAAGTTTCTTCAGAACACACGTGTTGTGTTTTTAATATTATCTTGATAAAGTGAGAAAGGTTTGTTCTCGTAAAAAAAATGTTGGTATCGAGTGCTGCAAACAAATGCTAAAAGAAGTACAATACGTCAAAAGACGTATACAACATTGTATACAAGTGACGAATTATGAATCCGCGTGTATGAGCCGGAAAGTAACAGCTGTCAACTACATAAAGAAAATACAACAAAAGTTGTTCTCGCTTGAAACATACAGGAACAGCGTACTTAGAGTAACGTAATATGATCAATTTTGAATAGCACACAATCATTTGTTTTCTGAGAGCCTTTAGTGAACTAAGAAAAGCAAGCAAGGGCCGTCGGATCATTCTTCATCGAAGCAATGCGAACTTTCAAATACTTCTTCTAATAACCGATCGTTAAAACTCAAAACATTTAAAATACAAAAGATCGAATTGTCGGGTCGTCCGCCTTAAAGTCTGATTTGGTATTCAATAATGTCAGTTATAATGACAAATTACTTTCTTTCCATTATTAGGTTTAAAATATTATATAATTATAAGAAAAATAGATGTTAATTTTAGTGAAAAAAAGACAAAAAGTTTTAATATGTTATGTGGATTAATCGAAAATCATTTGCTGATACGTTCTTCTATATGGTGTCCGTTCATCCTTTGTTTACATGTTTATTCGCTCCTCTGATCGTCTGATTGGCTACTTGCATGTTGGTCTATCTAAGAGAGGCGTTCACGAAAACGTCTATAATAGCAAAAATATTAAAACATATTCCGCCAAATATTTATGATTTATAATGATTTGAACTGCATCACATAATTAATCAAATTTTAGAATAAATATTATATATTTAGAGAAGTTATCATATACAGAAGATTTCGCTTTAATTGATGCGTTCTCGGTATCTCACCTCAAGGTTACTATTAGATACATAACGGAAAATGATATAACAGACTTTCTATCTTTTTTATCTGTTTCGGATATTCGCAAGGACGTTGGTTAAAAGACCAAATTTATTCTTTCATTAATTTATTTCTTAGTAAATAAATTAATTTGGTTGTCAACGACGTAAACTCTCCATTAAATAGTTAATAATAAATTTTTCTTGTGACAGTTTTTTTTTAAATACTTAATATATATTTCATGTTATAGAAAATGGAAAGGAATTTTCATGTGTACCCGACATGTGATGAGGTTAATAACAATAAAGTTTGTAGAAAGGACTAAGGGTGTATATGGATGATGTGATACCACATATATGGCAAACGCATATATATATTCCGTCTTTTTAGTGATAAAGTCTTGCTTGCAAACTATTTGCACTTTCCTGCTGTTTAGCATAGTACGTATACACTTATGTATGGCATACATACATACATATACATGATATACAAACGCATACAAACTTACTGCAATTTTCATAATATTGCTGTTGAGTCAACTTTGTCATTAAGTCACACATGCAGACATGTATATAAGTGTGCTTAAGTGCATGCCCATGTTAATGCTTTAACGGATGTACATTTTTAGCTGCAAATATATTTTGAAAATTTCTTATTTTTATTATTTTAAGAAAGTGTCGAGTAAGATCTGTAACATGTATCCGAAATTCGATTACATTTTATATATCTGAGATGATAACGGTTTTTGTTTTCCGCCAGAGAGAACTTCGTAATGATTCGATATTCCTTTAATCTGTAAGACTCTACTCGCTCTCATCAGCTAGTCAAGTCCATTAGTCAAGTCAGTTAGTAAAGTCAGTTAGTCAAGTCAGTTAGTCAAGCCAGTTAGTCAAGTCGAGTCAGTCAAGTCAAGTCAGTCAAATCAAGTTAGTCAAGTCAGGTCAGTCAAGTCAAGTCAGTCAAGTCAGCCAAGTCAAGTTAGTCAAGTCAGTTAGTCAAGTTAGTTAAGTCAGTCAGTTAAGTCAAGTCACACAGTTAAGTAAAGTCAGTCAAGTCAGTTAGTCAAATCAGTTAGTAAAGTCAGTTAGTTAAGTCAGTCAGTCAAGTCAGTTAGTCAAGTTAGTTTGTAAAGTCAATTAGTCAAGTCAGTCAAGTCAAGTCAGTCAAGTCAGCCAAGTCAGCCAAGTCAAGTTAGTCAAGTCAGCCAAGTCAAGTTAGTCAAGTCAGTTAGTCAAGTTAGTTAAGCCAGTCAGTTAAGTCAAGTCAGTCAGTTAAGTCAAGTCACACAGTTAAGTAAAGTCAGTCAAGTCAGTTAGTCAAGTCAGTTAGTCAAGTTAGTTAGTAAAGTCAGTTAGTCAAGTCAGTTAATCAAGTCAGTTAGTCAAGTCAGTTAGTCAAGTCAATTAGTAAAGTCAGTTAGTCAATTCAAGCCAGTCAAGTTAGTCAAGTCAGTCAGTTAAGTCAAGTCACACAGTTAAGTCAAGTCAGTCAAGTCAGTTAGTCAAGTCGGTTAACCAAGTCAGTTAGTCAAGTCAGTTAGTCAAGTCAATTAGTAAAGTCAGTCAGTCAAGTTAAGTCAGTCAAGTCAAGTCATTCAAGTCAGTCAAGTCAGTCAAGCCAAGTTAGTCAAGTCAGTCAGTTAAGTCAAGTCAGTTAATCAAGTCAGTTAGTCAAGTCAGTTAGTCAACTCAGTTAGTCAAGTCAGTCATTCAAGTCAATCAGTCAGTTAGTCAAGTCAGTCAGTTAGTCATTACTTGGACAGATTAAAGTCTTAATCAACTGCGATTGACATTTGATGGCTACAAAGGCTGAATTCGGCGTCGACCAATAAATTACTTGAAGACATCCGCGAATATATGGTAAATACTGTATATTTGCAATTTTGTCGATTTCCGTTACAAATAAAGATATAAATCAAGTAATTTTTTATTTTAAAGTAGATTATGTTAAATCTTATTTATGTCCTTATCCTTGTTATGAAAAGAGCCGAGACTTATAATTTGATATTTAAAATTAAATTTTTCATTCTCTTACTTTAATCAAAATTCGTAATCGTTTTAGCGATACTCAAAGATAATTGTGCTTCTCAATTAAACTAATGAAATTTTGAAATGAAACTAACTTGCAAATACGCATAACCACTTAAAGTTTCATTGACAAAAATAATATCATTCCATTCATATAAACCGGATATAAGGATAGAGGTCAGCGAACACACGTAAACAGCATAGAGGACCAATTACAGTTAACATGTGAATAAAATAAATTATGGCTGTGTTCGGAGAGGAAGTATCTGTTGCGTACCTTGATAATTAAGGTTAGAATATAAGCAAATTATATTATATTACTAGGAAATGCTTGTTTAATTACGGTAACCAGGTTTTGCCTGTGATATTGGATAGCATAATACAATTGAAACAAAAAAATCAACCACTCAGTCCTAACAGCTGGTTTTTAGTGAGAAATTTATGGCACTAATTTGTTACAAAATTTCACTTAGTTTTAACGCTTTCAATACACTTATGTACATTATGTTTTTTAATTATCAACCGATTTAATAGGTGGGCACATATGGTATGTTTTCAGTTTACCAATAAAGAAAATAACATAAAATAGATGCAAGAAATATTAAAATATAAAAGCGATATTTTTGTTTTTTTTTTTGTCTTAATAAGTTCTCCGAAAGATATGAGCTGTTGGTGGTCATAATTAGGAATATTGTCGTTTGTTGTTAAAGAAAATAAAACATTTTAGGGAAAATTTTGTTTGATGTATTTTGCTATTCTTCAAGCAACACAAAAGACGGTCCCTGTAAAAAATATACGATTTCCGCTCATTCAAGGGTTGCACTAAAAGCGTTTTAATATCATTTAAAGAGTCTCACATCGTAGGAAACGAGATAAATGATAATTTGACGATGTTAGAAGTTCTACGATGAGGAGTCGAAAGGATCCTTATAGACCATATAGGAGTACAATAAACTTGAAAATAAGAAACGAAATCCATTCGCGGTAATAATTGATTAAAAAAAATTCGAATATTCTCGCCTTTCTTTTATTCATTTTATCGTTCGGCTCATTCTTAATTGTATTTATATTATACTAACCCGAAATGAAAGATTTTTTACTTACTTTTTTTCGATTTAAATTCGGCCTCGGCGAACATCTTTATGTGATAGGTAATAGATTACAAGCGCCCCCCATTAATATCTTACAAATATTTTAAACACGATTATTGTGTGCAGAAAAAGGTGTGTGTGTGTGTGTGGCTGTGTGTGGGTAGAATGAAATACGATTAGCTGGACTAAAAATTAGAATAGGTATTTAATAGGATTAAAAACGCAAAGGACATACGCCAAACGAACACATATACATGCGTTTTTCTACACTTGTACATACGCTTGTGCAGTAAATAGATGTACATGTGTACCATTGTATGTAAATTAATACCTCGTCGTTATAATGATTTTAGGGATTTAAGCATTCCTTTCTTTTTGGTTTTGTTTTTGTTTTGTTGTTTCCCTACACGTATGGATATAAATGCGGCTTTGGGCTTTAAAAATTGTGTGCGCGATAATGAAAAAAAAAAGAAAAAGAAAAAAACTAATCCGTTGTTTTTTCTATGTTTTGGAGCTTAGCGTCGAATAAAAGTATTACGTTTGAGTTCACATGTGCAGGATATGAACAGTATATGAATAATGCGTTGTATATAAATATTACATGCCAGATTATATAACGGTCGGTAGATTTATGTTTTTATATTTATTAATGCTTCAATGATTACTTTGTGCAAAATCATCAAATCATTTTTAGCAATATAACGATAAACGATATCATTTTTTTCGAATTTTACATTTCGTTTTGATGTAAAAATATGAAAATTTCTTTTTCTTCTTCTTCTACATCTTCTCTGCATTATTTTTTTATAAAATATATTTTATATTATTATATTATAAAATAATATAAATAAAAACAATTTATCATAATTATATAATAATATATTAAAATGTATTGCTTCCATACATGTATATAAATGGAATGAATCGACCGGCTTGACGAGGTTATAATCCAAGAAATATCCATATCAATGAAGATCAATCACTTTGGATTTGATTAGGATAACGTTTTTGCTAACTACGGTAGCAATATAAGAATGAAACAAATTCTTTTGAGTATTTGTCCATTCGCGTCAACTATTAATATTTTCTTCTAAAAACTAATTATTTATTAACCTTGTGAGACTTTTGGGTGGTTATAGTGCACAAAATCTAGATTTACTAGTCTATATATAGTCGAAAGCATACGACTATTCTCTTTTGCTTTAGAGGATCTTAATGCATACCCCAAAAAAAAAAAACATTCGAGATGCTCTGCCCTGACTGTGGGTTTTCAGTTTATAATTTAAGTTATGCGTTTAAGTTTTGTCCGTTCTGCTATCTGATCTAATTCTATTAAGTTTTCTCCCTCCTTCGATGATACATTTTTCAAAAAATACAAGTTGTCGCCGATATGGGTACAGGGAAAGTGATACAAGTTTAGGCATATGGTTTATCGCTTAGTCTACTAAATAAAAATCTCGATTATTATGTCGGCATATCCGGTTTCAATTCCCACTACAGTCAACGATACTTTACTTATGATTGCCGAGCGATTGGAGAAATACCGAGTGCTCAATCGGTAAAGGTATCTTTCAGCCTGCGGTCAAAATCTATCGTCCTTCTTTCCCACTGCTTTTTCTCTGATCACCATCGTGTTCATGCACGTATAAAAGATTTCACCTGAGCGTTAGGTCACATTAAAAAGACAAGCAAATATGTAACCTTAACAAAAGGATTTATTTTCGTTTGCTGGCGAACTGCCGAACTGCCGCACTTCCGAACTTCCGAACTTCCAAACTGCCGAATTTCCGAATTGCCGGTTAAGGTGTGCATCATTTTAGCGACTTTTTAGCAATCTATCCGGCAAGCGTAGGACAAATTCGTTGTCAACTTCGTCTATAGCAGTGTGGAATAATGACGTCAATTAATTATAAAATGCTTTGACTATGTATTTGAAAGCTTTTTATTAAAGTTGCTGTTTACAGGTCTGTTATATTGGGTTGGTAACTAAATAAGTGCCCATTTCACTTATAGATGTTTCTCATTCCCATTTTTATGATATCCGTAAATGTTGTGATCTTCTTCTTCTTATATTGTCAGTTGTCATCCCTAGCTAGTTTTACAAGTTCATTGCGTAGATATTTTCTTAAAGCTTTTCCTTTAAACTCAACATTAATATGGAGTCCAAGCGCGAACATTTCCGTCGTATTTTGATTTATTATTTTCTTAAAGGAAAGAACGCAGTGCAAGCCACCAAAAAGTTATGTGATGTGTATGGTGGTAAAGCCTTCTGGCTTCTGGAGGTTCTGGAAATTTTTCCCTTAAAGATGACCAACGTTCAGGTCGACCAGTTGAGCTTAATGAACACGAAATCAAAACCATTATCGAAGTGGATCGTCACGGGAGATTGCAGAGAAGTTAAATATTTCACATACAGCCATTGGGAAGCGTTTAAAACGTGTCGGTCTCGTTAAGACGCTGAATATTTGGATTCCGCACGATTTGAAACAAATTTGGATAAAGCGCATCAGCGCTTACGAATTATTCCTTACACGCAATGAATTCGATCTGTTTTTAAAACGAATCATCACTGGAGACGAAAAGTGGATTGTGTACGCTAATTTAAATCGTGGTGCATGCCTAATGAGTCATCGCAAACCCCTTCAAACGCACATATCCAATAAAAGAAGATTTTGCTCTAAATTTGGTGGCATTGGAAAAGTCCGATGTATTTTGAGTTGTTTCCAAGGAACCAAGCCATTAATTCGGAGGTCTACAGTCGGTAATTGGACAAACTGAATGCAGCGGTCAAGTAAAAGCGACCAGAATTGGTCAATCGTAAAGGTGTCATTTTCCACCAGACCACTTTGGCCACTCGGCGAAAATTGATGGATCTTGGTAGGGAATTAATGGTACACCCACCATATAGTCCTGATCTTGCGCCATCGGATAATCAGTAATTTCGATTCCTGGCCAACTCCCTTTGTGGTAAAACTTTCAACGATGAAGATACTTAATTCAATTTTTGGCCGAAAGGATCAGACTTTCTACAAGCATCGAATTGTCAAGCTGTCAGAGAGATAGCAAAAAGTCATCGAACAAAATGGAAAATACATTATAGATTAAACTTCATTCCAAGTAAAAAAAAAAAAACTTTTATTTTATTGAAGAAATCGGCACTTATTTAGTTACCAACCCAATATATATATATGTAGCTATGTCACATTAGGAGGAGATATATGAGAATTATTTTTCGCTTTGTAATATGCAGAAATACTCATAAGTATACATATATTTTTGACCAACATAATATTTTGAACCGATCAAGAATTGCCTGACGTCTGTAGTTGTAAAAATTGGTAAAGAGGATTGAAAGATACAAAAGATTCGGTAAAGCGGAATATGTATATATAATTATCTTAATTGTTCATTTTAACAGGACTCTCGTTTCAAATATCAATATTTTTGTTAGGTTAGGTTTTTGCAGATCTCGCTAACATTTGGCAAGAGTTTCATGTCACGCGAGTTTGCAAATTACTTTTACTCCTACTCTTTTGGGATATAGTCTTCGAAGATAACAGCGAACACATTTTCATTGTTTACGTTGATTGATTAGAATTATCATGGAAGGCTTTCCATACAGAAACTACAAATCTTCTTACTATAAAACTCGATGTTTCCCACGCAAATGACATGGGAGGTCTATATAATATTCCTTATCAATTGCTTGACTCTCAAGAAAGAACTGCGAATAGCATCAGTAAAAATGGACAAAATAATCGATGTTTAGATTATTTTTCTTTTTTTTTTGAAGTGTTGTTTTCCGTCACCGTCGCCATCTCTTCCAAACTTATGATTACATTCGTGTCTCATCACTGTGCCATTTAACATTCTCGTTGCTTCACCATAAGGAAACTGACTTTTTAAATAATGTTTAATATAAACTCTTTTTTTAATTTATATTTATTTATTTTGAAATTTTGTCAACAATAATATCCAACAAACACAACGGACGGCCTAATTTATGAACTAACAAACTGACAGTTGTATTTAACAACAAAACAAAAAAGGAAAAGTTAACGTTGATAATTTTAGAATAAAAATTGTCCATATTTTTTGAACACATCCTGTCAGGAAAGCTCAGAAAGTATGATAAGAAAAAGTGCTGATTGGTTTATAAAAGAATTATTCGTTACATACTCATCAACTTGAAAGCCACATATACATGTGTTTTCATAAGTACACGAAGAGGAAATAATAATAATAAAAAAAAAAAAAAAACAAAACAAAAGATAAAGAACTGACAAACATAAAAAAGTTAAGTACTGTTTTTTTATCCCCATCACCAATAGATACGGGTATATTCATTTTGTCATATTATTTGTAACACTTAGAAGGAAGCTTCAGAGATCCTCAAAAGTCTATATACATTCTTGATCAGCATGATATCTACAATTGATTTAAGCATGTCTGTCTGGTCGTAGGTATGTCTGATACAAACGTTCTATCGACCGCAAAAAAATGAAGATATCGGACTTGGCAGAAACATTAGAACTTCTTGCATGTAGTTTGATATTAAAAATGGATCAAATCAGTCAGAAGCCAGGCCTACAGTATAATGTAAGCTGAAAATACATCTGTTTTCGGGGTGTTTTGTTTACTACTCTTGGACTACACAATACGAAATTTTCACGGTATTCCCTAAAAATAGAAAATATTTGCTACGCCCACCAGTTTTTTTGCCTTCTCTTAATACGGTGCTTGGTGGGTATTAAAGATTCGGCATAGACGAATCTAATTTTCTTACTTGTTATTCTTGTTTTTGTCTTTTCCATCCATTTTTCTCTTATCCTAAGGCAAAATGAAAGACAAATTCTTGTTCGCAAGTTTCTATGGACAGAATTATATATGCATTCAAGTATATGTATAATATCTCTTTTCACTTCGCACTTTATATATATATATATATAAATATTGCGTCAAAGAAAAAGTTTGTGATGTTTTTTTTCACTGAAAATCTAAGAAATTTTTCTTATATTTAAAATAAATTTTTTTTTTTAAGTTTGGCATTTTTGATTGGAAACTGAAAGAAGTGACTTGGGCAGGCTCTTTTTTACGCCATTAACAGAATTCTGCAGAGAAAGAAATAAATGGTAGTTGGAAGGGGAAGTTTCAGTCTATATGATGCAATCATCAAACTATATGGGATGAGCTCTCATCTTCTTTCTCTCGCACTTTAAACGTACTACCTATTGACGGTAGAGTGTAGAATCAATAGGCAAGTCAGGTTGGAGTTACTCATGATGCTTGATTTCTTTTCAAGCCTATCAAACATAAGAGTATACTTTAGGTAGCATCAACACAGGCTTTGGTGATCTTCCCCAATTTTATGAAGAAAATTATCTGCTTAATTAACAACTGGGCGATCAGAAGCCGGCATACCTTTAACGGCCGAATGTCATATTGTCAAAAATAAAGAATTTTATCACAATTTTCCTTCAACACAACTACTTTCAGCTGATTTAAAAAATATTGTTCATGTTTTATATCTACCAACTGAGGATAGGGGGCGTATATTCATTTCGTCATTTCGTTTGCAATATATAGAAGGAAGCTTCAGAGACCCCATAAAGTATATATTGTAGAATAGCACTAAATTTAAAATGTCTGTTTGTTCACCTGACTGCAAAAATGAAGATATCGGTTATGAATTTGAGAAAAACATTGCAAGTCGTTGCCAAATCGATCGAATGACTCGATTAGAGTACAAAGTAAATTGAGAAAACTTCTGTTTTCAAAAGCAAAAAAAGGAGTCTTTCTTTTTTATATTAATTACTCATACTGCATGGAGTCGCGTTGAAAATTTTTCATTTTCACATAGCGAAATGAGATTCGGAATAACGACGGAGATAAAAAATGTAAAGTTCAGATGGACAGTTATTAAAAATATCCTTTTAGATCAAACTTCCTGGTCAAAGTTGTCGTCATAAACAAGAAAACGTACATATAAGGCTACGTTTTGAAGAATAATTTTCTATCGAAGGCATTCGTCAATTTTTCAATTACAAAAAAAAAATTTATTTGAAAAAGATTTATTAAATTTTTTAAAAGTTATTTCGTTAAGCATATTTTAAAATCTTCGTTGTTCGATTTTTGAATTTTTGTAAAAATGTAAAAAAATAAATTTTTTGTATAAAACTTAAAATCTTATTGTTTTTATACTTTTATTTACTTGTAGGACTTTTTGCAAAAAAGTTTCATACACAAGTTTTTGTTTATACAGTATGTTTACCGTCGTTACGTTAAGGGTATAGAAAAATCAACAAAAATGTTCACTTGAACCCCGTCAGAGATTTCTTCCGCATATCTATGTAAACATAAAAATTTATATATAAGTTTGTAAAGTCATATGTGTATCTATCAACGCATATATATGTTGCACATGTACGTGCATAACAAAATATAAAGGCACAGACTCTCTCTCTCTCTCTCTCTCTCTCTCTCATACACCGCGTTTACTTTCGAATGAGCACAACGTACATTCGTATATATGTAAACTGACAATTGACAAAATTTTCAGTACGTGTGTGTATACATAGATATATATATATTTATACATACAATATATATATATATATACAAGTCTGGATATTAAGAAGAACTGCGACATTTAAGCACATTTGCGTTTTTCCTTACACATATACACAACATCTGTGCAAATATGTGTCGACATATATGGATTTTATTTTTGGTTATTCGTTCAATATGTGTAACATACAAGTATACATAATGATTATCTCTTCAAGTCACTGCGAGATATATGAGTAAGCTATATTTGTTGCGTTTAGAAGGATGATTTCATTTTTAACGGCAGCCAGAAAGTAAATGTAATCGATTTGAATGGAAATAAAAACTTGAGCTTCTTATATAAAATTTATGTGAAGAGTAGACGTTAAATGGAACATATCTTGTAACAAAAAAAAAAAAAAAAAAAAACAAAGTATTTGAAAAAGCTTTTATTTCTAGGTACATATAATTAATTTCCGTTCATTTCCACAGGACATCCCTTATCGTCGATACGAAGATAGGAGTTTATTACTCTTGTTACTTCATTTGCTATTTACGGATATCGCAGACAATAAAAAGTATTAATACAATATATATATATATATATATATGTATATGTCGGTCGGAGATTTTTGAAATATTTCATTCTTTCTGTTCGTCAATTTAATCTACTTTCATTTAGAAACGTCGCAACGTAGCCTATAGTTACACATTGCAAAATGTAATGAATGTTGATCATTTTCATCCTTCACTTGATCTGTTCTGCTTACTCTAAAAAAAAAAAAAAAACATAAAATTCGAAATATTTATTTTGATAACATTTTTCGTTTAAAAGCGAACATTACTGAAAATATATTGGATCGACCTATTATTTTTACGTTTATTCTCCGTACAGAAGAAAAAAAAAACGTTACATCAATAAAAAAGAAAATGTACTATTTTCCATACGGTTACGCCTTTATCCCAGTTTACTGTTTTAATTCCATCTTCATTAAATATTTAGTCCATTGAATTCAAAAATATTCTATTTTAATACCTTCTAACTACACTTAATACATAGTAACGTAATAAATTCGTTCTTTTGTTTTTTTTTTCGCTTACAAAGCACATTATGCTTATAGTGTCGTTATATATGTTTAATGAGAAGTAATCTCTTTAGTTTGCAAAAGATTTTATTATAAATTAATAAAAAAAAAAAAAAAAAAATTAATTTATCGCTAAAACATTCTTTCATTGCATTCAATATTTATTTACACTCTTTACATACAAATAAACTGTTATTAATTTCATATTAAAATTGATTTAAATGCGATTCTGATATCAAAGTATTCATTATTACAGGCTTCTCTGATGATGCGGTTATTTCGAATACTATTTTATGGAAAGAAAAATCTTTAACTTTTATTTTCAATTTATATTTTTGCTTTAATTTTCAATTTTCATTTTTCATATATATATTTATTTTTTATATATATATATATAAATATATAATGTTTATCTATATAATACTTTTCGTTGGCATATGACTTTTATAACACACATATCATAATAAATAATGAAACCTTTACGTAAGTACGGAAAAATGAAACATTTTTTTTTTTTTTTGTCGATATGATGATAATGATTTAATATATAACCACTTGTCAAATAAGTTATGAATATTTTTATGGTATTTAAGTAGCAGAAGCGAATTTACAATTTTGAAATAAAATACACTTGTGCTCCAAAGGTCAACTCATATAACCATAGTAAAAGGTATTGTGTAAGAGATGTGTTAAGTTACTCTTATAGCTTCTATAAGGATATAAGCCATTCATGTTTACAATATGAACAGAGCAAATACTAATTTGAGTCTCTACGCAATCCCTTATTGCCTTGACATGTTAAGACAATCGTACCTTGCAATAACAAAAGCAATCCTTAATAAGCTTACAGTTAATTATTTGATAATTTCAACAAAAGGCGGCGTTTATATAACTAGTGGTGGAACTATTGTACTTTGCATATATATTCTCGTAGGATTCAATATCGTATTTAATACCACACACACACACAAGTTTTTATTATATTTTTATTTCTTTTATTTTTTTTTTTAATAATGTTATAATTAATTTGTTAAAAATCATCTTTTTGAACAAAAACAATTTTCAAGGGAATCTTTTCAACTTATTTGCAAGATACTATGGAAATCGAAACAGAAAGCTATCTAAGCCTGCTGGATCCAGGTTTTACATTCAATAACAATAAAGTTTATACTTCTATTTTTTTTTTTTTTTTTTTTTAACTTTTGCGTGATATATGAAGTCTTTTAAATAAATTTTCACAAATTTAAACGTTTTTGTTTTGTCTAAGTACATTTTGTGTTATTTTCTGGTGTTTGCTATTTAAATTTTTGCTTAATTTTACTTCAAAGATATATAAATAAAACTTTAGTAGATTAAATTGAATTTTCTACTAAACTTCCTATTAATTCCTAAAAATCACTAACCATAATTCGACACAGATTATGAAATTTTTTAATAAAGAAATAATATGATTCATAGAAATTTCAAATATATAGCCAAGAAAGTTATATAAATACAATAGACACTTAATTTGAGCAATTTGACCTCCCTTAGTGAATATTATGTTTCTTTAAAAAAGTAACATAAATTAATGAGAAAATATTCTTGTATGGTAACATTGTATTTAAGAACAGAAATATGTATAATACTTAAGTTCTACTACTAAACGCTTAATGAACCGCTACTTTGTCAGGTTAACTTATTTACTTATACTCGTATACAATGTTTCTAATTGAGCTACAAATATGTGATGTATATACGTTTTTATCTTCGTCTAGAACAAGACCATTAGATAGACATCAGTTTCATCTAATGAAAATGTAAGAATTTTACAATTATCGTAATTTGTGGGAATTTGTGTAGAGAAACCACTCACATAACCCAAACAAAAAGTTAAACACAATACCACAGTGAATGAAACGTATTTCTCTGTGTATATACAACACATACACTTATGCGTTATGCATGTTTGCCATAAAAAATCTTTATTAAAAACTGATCGATATTTTATGAAGCCGTAAATAAAGAAAAATAAGTATAAAACGAAGAAGTTGAATTGTGAAACATTATCCAATACATCGGATATATATTTCTACAATTTCTACATCACATGTAAAGGGTTTACATTTCTAATCAAAATTGTGATGATTTTAAAAATTCTAAAAACGTACAACAGTTAAATGGAAATTACTTAGGCTGATGGGAGAGCATATATTAGTTTGGGGAAAAGGTAATCCATTATTTTCCAATTCGAAATGTTAAATAAAGTCCTGAAGTTCTTATAAGATTGGATGGATTACCTTTTCCTCAAACTAATATATTTCAGTTGCGGAAGTAAATTTGATGAACTTTCCAAACAGATCACATTCTCCATTATTGCATTGATTAAACAACAACTTTTCCACATGTGAACGCGTACTATCTTTAAATCTTATGTTTGGGGTATAAGTTATTCTCTTGAAGAATACGCATCAAAAATTCTTGCATCATTAAATTGATCGAGTTCTGCAACAAAACGTGCTATTTGCGGGACGTTCAACTCTCTCTGGTTTGTATCAAATGTTGTACTGCTCTTCCCGTTGTAGTCATAAGTAATCTTTTGATTACACAGTGACTTCAATTATTAAGATATTGTCTGTCCGAACAATTAATTCGATTCTTATGATAATATCCAAAAAATGGAGATTTTTCTAGATAAGCTCAAAGGAAATATTTGTCCTTTTGGCACGAAGTTCATATTCTATTAGATTATGGATAAAATGTATAACTATGGACGAGCAACATTTTAAGTTAATTACCTTTAACCATTCTTTCCACTCTGCTTGTGAAGCACGCTTATAGAATTTTTTGATTTGTGAGAAAAAATTGCTATCATTTTATACTTTTATACCCACCACCATAGGATAGGGCTTATATTCGTTTTATCAATTTTTTTTTTTTTTGCAACATTCAGACGGAAACTTTAGACATACTACAAATGCATATATGTTCTAGATTAGCGTTAAATTTACAATTGATTCAGACATATCCTTCTGTCTGGATGAACAATGTCGGTGGTAAGCATTCGTCTGGCCGCAAAAAATGAAGATATCAACTTCAAACTTGGCCGAAAAATTGGAAGTTTTTGTATGCAGGTTGATATCGAAAATGGGATAAATCGAGCACATCACTTCCGTCCTCTGTTTTTTTTTTCATTTTCGGTTACAATTGAATATAATTTTCTTACTTGTTAAGCTTTATTTTGACTCCAGTGCGCACAGCTAGTTATTATAAATGACATAATTGCCGCTCTTTCAGAGTAAAAAACTTTTTCCTTCACATTTTGATTCACTGTAACATTATTTAGCTTCGTTTTTTAAAACACATTTATTTTCCATCATACTTATGGTCGAATAACTTACAATAAACTGATCAATAATTCCTGGGATTAAGTATTTAATAAAAGAAGAAGAAAGTGAAATACTTTCCTAATATATTTATGCTTTTCTTATGAAATGATTTGTCAAGAACTTGAAAATACGTCTCATATGATCTAATGATATGATCTAAATCTCTTTCCATTTCTATTCCTATACATTCATGCGTTCAACATAAATGTTAAAGCCTCCTAAGAAAGCAGGGCTTTTTCTTTTATTAGTAAACAACTATATGACGCAGTGTAACGACGAATTCAAAAAATTATGGTATTTTTTCCACATGGACTTCATATTTGATCAAAAACATCTGGGACGGGCAACGAAAGAATGTGAGGGATAAGGCTGGACAATGGTTTAAATAAAATTTGTTTTATACATTTTTTGGTTTTCCTTTTTTATTAACTGCAAGATCTTTTGAAATTTAATTATAGACACATTAGGCTAAATGCTCCCTTTCCTAAGAAAAAAAAAATGAATGATAATTATAAATATGCCAATCGATGACATCTTATCAATCATTACAATCATTGGCCGATTTTATTTACATTACCAAAAAAATGTGGTACCAAAAAAAAGTGGTACCACTTTTTCCAACTTGGCGCTATTGTGCAACTTGGCTCGACTGTGCACTTGGTATCCCTGCAACTTGGCACCACTGTACAACTTGGTGTCGATGCAACTTGTCATCACTGTGCAACTTGGCACCACTGCAACTTGACACCATTGTGCAACTTTGCATCACTGTTCAACTTGGCACCATTGTGCAACTTGGTGTCGATGCAACTTGCCATCACTGTGCAACTTGGCACCATTGTGCAACTTGGTGTCGATGCAACTTGCCATCACTGTTCAACTTGGCACCATTGTGCAACTTGAGATCTACGAACAAATAATAATCCTTAACTCTGATAAATAATCGTAATGAAATTTTGACACACATCTTTCAAGGATTCAAATTTTCTGAAAACTATAAAAACTTTTAGTAGCAGATAGCATTGGGAATTATTGACCGACGTATTAGTTATTAAATATTACGTTTATGCGAAATTGCACTTTCATTCGTATATATGTCAAATATTTGGAATATCGGACATTTACTCAATGCAAATTAAGTAAAAGTCAAAAAGAGAGAAAAGCAAAATACATCATAAAAACATGAAAAGATTCGCTTACGCAAGAATGTTCTAAACAAAGATGCTTTGCGGGCATATTGTTATTGACATCAAATGATTAGCAAATAACAATGGTAGAGATTAAAGATAACCTCATTATCGATCGGTTAAATCTTTCGGACTATTTTTCATTTGAAATTTATTTGATTTTCGCTACGAATTTATACGTACACGCAATATAACAATTGTAATAAATGCATCGTTTTTGTTTGACTGACATTTCACTTCAAAAGTTAGTTTTACAGTATAAATCTTTTTTACCGTACAAATGACCATCAAAAAATATTTTCAGTTCTTTTACATTTGTTGAGTGCCATGGCGACTGCCAACTAAAAAAAAATGTTGATTATAGTCGCTTTTCTTTCTATCTTCATTATCGTATTTTCAAAATTTAAATTCTTTTCTTAAATACCACTTTTGGAATTCAGTAAATTTTCATAACATGGAAAGTACCTCTTTATGTAAATTAGATGGAAATCTCAAAAAAGAAAAAAAAATCTTTTAATTTAATCTAAGAATTGAGAGCATTTTGTGAAAAAAAAACAGTCGATTTCTCTCGACACATCCTCGTAGTTTTCGTTTACAATTTCGCGCATGAAAAGTGTTCTTTATTAGTACAGAGGTCAATGTTAACATGAAAACGAAATTGAAGAGAATTTTTATGTTCGTATAATATAAGTTTTTGCATATTTTAGTGACTTTTATTGAGCATTTCTTTCCACTTTGGTAAATATTGTGTATGCAACATTAACTCAATTTAAAAAAAGTTATAATATTTTCAAGAAATGTGTTTTATCGTTGTTTATTACAATGTCTTCGAGATATTCTAGAGATATTCCATAAAAAGCTATACGCAGACACACATACGTACTTCACTAAAAATAGAGAGAAAATATTATAATGAGGCAAGACCGACCATCATGCCACTTCACCTAAAACAATTCTTCATCTATTTAACTGATAAAATACTCGAAAATATCATGTCTTCTTACTATAAATGCTTTGTGTGAGGATCCTTATAGGAAAGGACTGAGAAATGTGAGATTACAAGCGATTTCTGTTGAAAAATTTTGAAAATTGCGAATGTTTTTCATGTAACGATTTTTTTAAAATACGATGCCATATGGAAAATAGTCGTAAAAATGAAGCAACCGAATCGATTTTCGATGACACCCGCCCTCGCACCAAAACAAATTAGTATTTTTCTTAGTGTTCTCAAAATACTTATATCTCAGAAATTGCGGACGTTAGTTTGAACATAAGATTACATGGGCAGACCTCAAACAAACAGACCGACAGACAACCTTAAACCGATACAGTAAATGACTCTGAACCGATCGCCATAAAATCTTATGTACTCTCTGCATGAAATTAGGTGAGCAACTAAGTAAGCGGCTTTCGCACATAGGTCGCCCTAACTGTACATGGATTGCCTGAAGTTATGTTCTTTTAAATCATGTTAATAATAACGAGTAATACAAACGACGCATACTGTAAGCGCAAAAATATTTTTTCTAACAATGAAAGATTCCAATTTTCTGCCAAATAAACTCTGCTTTTCTATTTTAATTTACAAAAAAAAAGAAAAAAAAATTAAATGGAACCATTCCATTCGTTTGAGGAGACCTACACCGACCACACGCCATCAAGAACTACTTACGAAAAGCGGCAATTTCGATATTAAGGATAGGAAACGATCCAGAAGCAATTGAGATTAACTTACGGCCACTTCACTTGTCACTCTTTTTTTCTTTCTTCCCTTTTTCTTACCATCGCAGCATTATGCATACAGGGAACATATCTTGAATGATTGGTCATTTAAAAAAGAATATTGACATCACTTCGGAAAGAGGACAATGTTTTGCATGTGAGAAGACCAAAAAGAAATCGTTTGCTATGATTTGAAACCGGTAGAACCGGTCAATGATTATTTCTACCAACAGTACCTGGTCAATTTGTATCATGTATCGTTTGAAAAAAGTCCAGAATGGACCACGAGACACGAACGAATGATACTGAAGTACGATAGAGCTTCTTGCCATCGCACAACGATCAAAATGCAGAAATCGGATCTGATACCTATCCCGTAAATGCAAAAATGATTAGATGAATAATTTTGGTTTAAAGATGCATCGTTTCATCATTGCGGTATTCGTGTATTACCAGAGGGATTGCATAAACTGATACATTAAATAAACCAATCAGCCGCACAGACTTCATAAGCCACGTACCACACAAATGGTGCAGAGTATAAGCACACAATGGAACATGTACGAAAATTACATTCGGCTTTGGCTTTGGTTGAATCTTCTACACTCATTATCTTGAAAAGTTGGAAAAAAAATTATAGTTCAATACTTTAAAATACTAAGTAAGCTTGGCTGATTTTTACATTTTTATTGAATAATCTGTAGTTCGTTGTAGTTTAGGAGTAATGAGCAAAAAAACCGGAGATGTTATTTGTGTTGCATTGTAAGTCTCCTTTGACAGATTTGTTTGTAAGAATTTCTAAAGTTTTTGCCAAATTTAAAGTCGATATCTTCATTTTTGCGGGCAGGAAAGTGTTAACACGGAAAGGTGGACAAACAAACAGGCAAATGGACAAGCTCAACTCCATTCAAAATTTGATTTGATTGATCAATTAAGATCAAGAATAAATTTACTTTATGAGATCTCTGAAATTTTCTTGCGGATGTTGTAAGTGCTTTGACGAAACGAATATATCTTCACTCTACTTCAATGAAAGGATATAAACTATAAAGTTAGTGATTGTGATTGTTATTTGGACAACGATAGCATTTTATCGTAAAAATTGATTTCCCATTAAACGATATAAGAGACTCGCAGAGCAGAGCATTTAATAAGAGTTCTTAGAAGTTATCAGAAAATGTGTATCGTTCCGCTTATAACAGTCATTCTTAGAAAACATTTTCTAAAGCGCTAGAGTATAAGTCGATATAATAATACTCATTGCCCGTTGCTCAAATGTTGAAATGTGCATTTAATGTGTCAATTGGGCTTAGAAATTATAGCAGATAGATATCAATAGAAAATTTTCATCTAAGATATTCGATGCTTTTGTTAGCTAGTCCAAGGTTTAATTAATTTCGCTTATGTAACTTAACTTATAAGTCTTTTTAAAATATTTTGCTTTTGGAATTTCTTAAATTTTTTCTATAGACTTATTTGCATATATAATTAATATATGATTGTTGTTTTAAATTATGATTTACTCTTCATATCGGCTTCAGTTAATCGATCAGAATATTAATCATTTCTGAATTTTTTAAACCAATTCCGGACATATACGATGACCAAATCTTTGCAAATAAAAAAACTTAATAAGCACTTTACTGTAACCCGTCCAGGACATACATGATGTATTTTCTAATAACCTAAACTAAATGTGGTTAATGTAAAAGTGTTAAGGGGAAAAGTCTAAAGTCTTTCAAAAACATTTACATCGATATGTATCGATAAGTAAACAAAAATCTCTTCACTCTTTCGTATAGCATTCTATTGCTCTTCAAGCTTAAATGTGATTTTTATTCATAATCACAATAATTAAGTATTTATAAAATTAAGCGAAATAAAATGTTGTTTCTATTTCCATTTCCACTGAAATTTCTATTTAGGATCAGAAAGTAAAAAAAAGAAAAAACAAATTTTTAATCGTTTACATAAATTATTATTTTTATTATTGGTATGTTTTCTCCTGAATAAAATTAAAATTTTTCCAATTAAATAAGAAAACATTTGCGTATCGATTGCAAAATAAACAAAAAGCATTGTGAAGATTGTTCTAACGTTCATTTAGCAAAACAATTGTTAATTCAAACGGGAAGGGAGTAACAAAAAAAAAAGAAGGCAAATAAATAAGCAAAGCGAGCATAATAATAACTACTAACTATGGTTTAGTGATATTGAATTCTACTGCATCTATGCGTAACGCTTTAATGGAAATGAAATAATTTTCCGTATGATTATGGAAATAGATGTTTTGCCGATATCAAGGTTACGCTGAATTTTTATAGTC
The DNA here is from genome assembly GCA_000671755.1 of Glossina brevipalpis. Lineage (NCBI taxonomy): Eukaryota > Metazoa > Arthropoda > Insecta > Diptera > Glossinidae > Glossina > Glossina brevipalpis. Next base: position 450,627 of record KK351170.1, on the reverse strand, counting down.
GAAGTTAGAAAGAGAAAGAGAGAGATAGATAGATAGATAGATAGATAGAGAGAGAGAGAGAGAGAGAAAGAGATAGAGAGAGAGAGAAAGAGAGAGAAAGAAATAGATAGATAGAGAGAGAGTAAATGAGAGATATGGAGGGAGAGAGGGAGGGAAAGGGAGAGAGATAGAGAGAGAGAAAGAGATAGAGAGAAAGAGATAGAGAGAGAGAGATAGATAGAGAGATAGATAGAGAGAAAGAAAGAGAGAGAGAGAGAGAGAGAGAGAGAGAGATAGAGAGAAAGAAAGAGATAGAGATAGAGAGAAAGAAAGAGAGAGATAGTAGATAGATAGATAGATAGATAGAGAGAGAGAGAGAGAGAGAGAGAGAGAGAGAGATAGTAGATAGATTGAGAGAGAGATATATATATATATATATATATATATATATACATTCAGTGGAAGTCAGAGAAAACAGACTTTCGATGGGAGGAATCGACCACTGACATAGTGAAGATAGAAAATATTTCAACGAGACTCAAATACCACTTTCGATGAGCGTTCTCGCTTAAGACCGTCTCTTCTGTTACGACAAATAAAACGCAAGAAAAGTTTGTTACGTTTGTAAATAAAAATTTCGAAAATTTCAAATATTTTCGTCTATTGTGTGTTACCCCCATGTGCTGTTCATATATGCGAGCGCAAAAGGAATTACAAGTGATTTCTATCAGTTCGGAAATATGCATAGACGCACCGTATGGTTCTTGAAGAGATACTTAACATGTATGACAGATAATGAAAAAAATATTCATGTATCGTTCTTATCTTTGTACTTTTTCTTCCTCTTGTTGAAAATTTGCTATTTGGTATATGGTAGTATGACAACGATAATGACGTTTATTAGTCGTTTAAGTAAATGTTGATAATTGTGTGTGAAAAGAGGAAGAAACAAATAGAGTTCTTTTTTTTATAAAACGGGTAAAACTCATTGATATTTTAGAGCTAAATTCTGTATCACGAGAGAAAGGATATTAAAATAATGATATTGTTACGAAAATTTGGCCTTTCGTACTTTAACTTTAAGGCTCAGTTCGTATCTCTGAATCGCGAAAAGATTAAGTTTAGTGGATTTTAGTTATGTACAATTTTCTTTATTTACGAAGAAATATTTATAAACTCAATTATTTTACAATTTATTACAAAGTAATTATTTCTTCAACAATTGGTTACTCCTCTAATATTTTTAATCGACTCTGGTGTTCTAAGCAAAATGCTCTGCTTATAAACCCTACGAATATCACAAACTCTGCATACCTTGTGCTTTTAACCTGAATTCGTAATTTCATTAATCTCTTTCATATCAGGTTTCGCGGAAATTCTTTGCTAATCTTTGCCAGCTGCTAATTGTCTTTTTATGACCGTCGTAGGTATTACATTCAAAGGAATTTCCACCCCTTAGATTTTGTCAAATTTGCTGTAGTTGCCTTTTATCAGTTTATGATTTTCGTAACAATATGTTCGAACTGTCCTACTGTCCTTTACTATCAATGAAACTTCACTCGTATTTTAAAAAAGAATTTAATGTTTTTATGACGAATAATATTAATAAATTAATCATTAAGAGTTTCCTCTTTTCCTTGCGGAAGATAAAATATACATCATCCAGATAACGATGCCGCAAAATATGTGTATTTCTCTTGAGTTCGAAATTTTAAGTTAAGTTTTATATATATTTGTTAGCTCGTATTAGTACATAGGATTATGATCAAGAAGTAGTAAGGTTTATCCATTTAGATAGCATGGGTTTATCTGAATGAGTAGTTCCTACAATCTTATGTTGGCAGCACACTAACTAGCATCTTGCATCAATTTTGAAGACAATATTTCTAGTAATTGATGAGAGATAGGATTGTTTACTGTTTATTTAACGAAGTTTGTCTTTGCGATTCGGCTTTGTCTCTTCAAGCGGATTGCAATGATGTCTCTAAGTCGACATTTTAAGTAGCCAGAAAAGCGAGCATACATTTTTGGCAAGAAAGTCTTCAAGAAGCGCGCAGTATGAGAACTTATATTATTGCGACATGTCTTTAAAATTAGAACGATCTCTCACAACGTTAATTGTATCTATTCAGTCCAGTTAAATTCAATTGAAATGTTTTGATCCCCATACCCTTAATGTGTTATGTTAATTGGTAAATGTAGAAAGACGTTAGTCGTCCTTAATCGTTGAAAATGCAATCAAAAGCTTTTTTTTCAACATCTTGGAAGCCGCAATTGAATTTTTAAATTAGTATTCGATGTAATTACTTTCTCCTTTGTTTTTAGAATTGAAAAATTAATTCATTTCTTTAAATGAAAGCAGAAAATATTGACTACTGAAGGTGTTTGTATCAAATTAGATATATAATAGTTATCAACCAGTGCGTTGTTAACTTAATACAAAAGAAAAAAAAAAAAATTTCATTTCAGTAAATCTATACGTTTTAAATGAAAAATTTGTGCAAATTTTTGATCATAGCACCGTTATCCTAGGTTTAAACGTTATGTGTCGCCTATGTGTAGCTAATGTTTAACATCATACGGCCGTTTCGTTTTCAAAAATCTCATTGTCAATGCAGTTTACTATTCAAAAGTAGAAATCAATCCGGAAATATATGATGGGATGGCTCGTCACTTCAAATGAACAGAAAAGTAATTAACTACTAACGCAGGACAATGTAATGAATAGGACGTCAATCTGTTGTTTTCAAAGTTAATGTAAAAATGTTTAATGATTTTTTTTTTGTAAATCATTAAAGTCATCATTTAAACTCGATTTAACGCAAAGCTCTTAAGTTGCGTTCATCAATCTTGGCAATGATTTTTTCGACCATCGAATATAGTGCAGAGAGAATGTTTTTCGAGATGTCAGACATACAGCCGTCCCACCAATTTTGATAGAAATTATGCGATGCGTATGCTTATATAAGTTACAATAGTTTCATCGCGCGTTTACGATATCCAATAGCAAACTTAATACTCAGCTTTATTAAGCAGATATTTGTAGCTTTATGTGTCACCACAACATCGCCACTAATACATCAACATCGTTAGCAAGTATAACAACAACAACTTCATTATCGCCAAACAATATCTATGACAAACTGTAAATAGAACGTGACATCTTAATGTAAAGAGATGTAAGCCATTGACTACGAGTGACAGTTTACAAGTAAATGTTGCGGAACGGAAGGTTGGAAAATAAAGAAAAACTAGATTTTACTCTCAGTTGTCTGTCTTTTTTAAGGAAAATGTAAAGGAAATAATAAAATAAATGAAAATTCATGAATTATTATATCCGAGAGTTTGCTTAGATTGCTTGTTTGCTTTGTTTGTTGTTGCTGTAATATATTAACCACATGGAATAATCGAAAGGAAACGAAACGATATTAGTTTTTGTGCTTTTTTCATTACTGACAATTTGTCACACCTTTCTCTTAAATCGTTGCACATATGAACTTTGCAACTGATTTATAATAGTTACACGTAAGTACCAAAGCCGCAACTCTAACTATACAAAATGAATTTCTGTCTTTAGCAAAAGAGCTATAACAATTTTGTAATCTAAATGAGTATACAAGTCTGCAAAAGTGATTGCTTCTTACGCTCAGATTGCAAACATTTGGTTGAAAACATTGGAGAATAGCAGCAATAAAGGAATCGAATGAAAAGAAAATTTATTATTAAATATATTTATACGCGTCACGAGAGAGAGAGAGAGAGAGAGAGAGAGAGAGAGAGAGAGAGAGAGAGATAGATAGATAGAGAGAGAGAGAGAGGGGAGAGA
>KK351170.1:422522-445022 GCA_000671755.1 Glossina brevipalpis | reverse complement strand
TCTGTCTGTCCGTTGAATTTTTCATTTTGTTTGTAATACTTAGAAGGAAGCTTCAGAGATCCCACAAAGTATATTTACTCTTGATTAGCATTAAATTTAGAATCGATTTAAGCATGTCTGTCTGTCTGTCTGTCTAAACGATCTGCTGGCTGTCTGTGGTAGACATTCTCTAGAGCGTAAAAATGAAGATATCGACTTCAAATTTGGCAGGAAACATTGAATGTTCTTGATTTGCGTTGGGTCAAATTGGTTACAGGATACGTTTACAGTCTAAAATAAATCGGAAACCTGTATGCCTTTTTAGGTGTTTTGTTCCCTACTCATAAACTGCACAATAAAAATTTTCACGATATTCTATAAATATAGCAAAAATCTGTCACTCCCACCTATTAAAATGTAGTTTATCTAGCTTTTTTTTTAATATAAAGTTTATGGATATAAAAGATTCGGCAGGGCCGAATTATTTACCTCTTTATACCTCAAATTGATTTTTTTTTTTAAATATATAATTTACATTCTATTGCAGGTGTGTTCTTTGACCGATTTGATTTATTTTCAATACCAAACCAATACCGATAGTGATCGACTTAAATGTCGATATTTTCATTGTTGCGACTAGAAGCATGTTTAAGGTAAACATTAAACAGACAAACGCACGTACCTAATTCAATTCAAAATTTGCTGCTGATCAAGTAATATATACTTGATTTGTATATATAATACACTTTTCGGAGACTGTGAAGCTTCTTCTGGGTGTTTGCAAAAGTTTTGCTTTCTTCGGTGCTACGAGAATACAAACGCATAAGTATTATTAATATATTTGAAAAAGATTATAAGCTAAATGAAAATCACAAATTTAAGACTAAACATACATCTTGCGAAAGAGAATATTTGTATTGTGTACAAGGAATAAGATATTGTGTCTAAAAAATTCTGAAAAATAATAAAGACAATTTGATTTTATATCTGGACTTACCTTATGTAAGAGCAATTTTAAAATGAAACTTTCCTTTCTCTTTCTTTGCCTTTTTACAAACATTTATTAAATTTTAATACTTATTTATACGAAGTATATATAAATTTTTTTTTCCTGTCTTTCTTTTACAATAATTGAACTTTTACATTAATGTTGTTTCTGTTTTTTTTTTGCAAAATTATTAAACAATAACACAATTTCATTTACTTGTTATTAATATATTGTAAGTATTTCTTTACAAAGAGTTCAGTTTATGTTTCGTTTATTTTTTAGTCTTCATAATAATTTCGATATATATATATATAAATATAAATATATATAAATATATATACATATAAATATTATTGTTACATTATTTCTTTTTTTCTTTTAATTTAGTTTTATTATTATTTAGCTTCAAATAGAGGTTAAAAAAATATACATATATATTTATATATATATATATATATATACATATATATATATTTATATATACATATATACATATTTATATATACATATATACATATTTATATATATATATATATATATATATCGTTATCAACCAAATATAAATATATACTTTAAGTTACTTACTTCGCATTAATAAATTTATTTTTGAGCGAATTCTTCATGTATTTAATTTAAAATTCTGTTTATATTTTATAATAAACCAGTTCTAAAAATTAACAGCCATTCATTTAGATTTATGTATAAGTAGATTTATATATATATATATATATATATATATATATATGTGTGTGTGTGTAGATTTATGTATGCATATATGTATGTAGACAATAATATAAAGTTACATCATTTTGATATAATTTTGGTTTTGTTTTTTTTTTCTTTTAAATAATTTTTTACAATTTTCATAACAATTAAAGCTTATTTAATTATTCTTCTCATTTTTTTAAATTTCTTTACATACAATATTTACATTCTGACAAATAAGTTCCAGGAATCGTTTATTAAAAAGTCTTGTTTAGTCGGTAAATGCCAAAAGGATTAAGTTTCTGCGAGCTGATGGTATTTTTCAGAGATTGGTTCCTGCTTATATTAATTGTATTAAAGTCAGTTTTTTGTTTTTTTTTTTCGTTTTTAAATTTTATTGAGAGAGAAAAATTTTATTGATTAAGAAGTTTGTTTCAAGATCTCTGCTTTCTCTGCTGGATTATCCTGTGTATTGCAATACATGCACGATGGACAGGCTTTTTCAAATTCACGCACATATAAACGATATAAAGCCCTCAACCTTATGTCATCACGAAAACAAGGCGAAAATCCACTCAATGGGATTTGAACGATATTGCCATTTAAGCTAGTTAAAAAGAGAGCTAATTCATGGACTGGTGCTGAATATGTTTTACTTGTTTGTATAACCAAAAGTATATCATCATCGACTAAATATCGTATGCGCGTTCGTTACGTTTTTGTACGATATTATCCCTTTTCCAAAGTTCAATGCCCCGTGAAAAACTATTAAAATCTCGTGAAAAGGAACTTGTGATATATTTTGAAAAATAAATCTATAAAAACTCTTTCGTTAGCAATGTGAACCGTTGTCTTGTCTTGTTGTGTGTTGTTGATTCACAATGAGCTTATGATGAAGGAAACCATATAAATTTGTTGGTTTGTTGTTTTTTTTTTTTCGCAATTTCTTCACATTCCGATACTTTTTCGGCAGAAGATATACATAAAATAATGCATTCTCCATTTGACAGTTCACAAACAATTGCAAATAATGAGGCATTGATTACTAGTAAGATGTCATATCAATTCTGTGGCCTGCCAAATGGAAGCTCAGTTTATTAAATTAGTTGGCATAATAAGAGATTTGTGTTTAATTAAATTAATTTAAATTTCTCTACACGTTCATTATATTTATTTATTATATTATATAATATATATTTTTCTATTTCTTGTTGTGTTTTTATATTATTTATTATATTATTTATTATATTATATAATATATAATTTTCTATTTCTTTTTGTGTTTTTGTGTGTACCATACATACACATATTTATCTACAACTTAATAATTGGTAATATTCACTTTGTGTGAGTTGAAATTAACTTATTTGATTTTAATTGAATTTACTCTAATTGCATTTTACCAATCGGGTGGTTAGAAAATTATTTCAATAATTAAACATAATTAACATTAACACTCTATTCATATTCGTAACGTATTGTTGGCATCTTATTTTCAGATGGATTGAATCGTATTTTAGAAATGTGTTTCAATAAACTGTGAAAAAAAAGAAGACGACAAGAAAAAATCGAATTTAATATATTTGAGCTAGAAATTAGTTCACTGAGTAATAAATAAATAAATAAATCAATTATATGAAAGCAAAACTACTAAGAAACATCATCATCATCAATAAATGTATATTATATGTATATTATATGTGTATGTGTATATAGTGTACCTATATTGTACGTATAATATACATATATACGTATAATACACATACATTATACGTATAATATACATATATACGTATAATATACATATATACGTTTAATACACCTATATACGTATAATATACATATATACGTATAATATACATACATACGTATAATATAAATATATATGTTTAATATACATATATACGTTTAATATACATATATACGTATAATATACATACATACGTATAATGTAAATATATATGTTTAATATACATATATACGTTTAATATACATATATACGTATAATATACATATATACGTATAATATAATAATATATACGTATAATATATATATATATATACGTGTAATATACATATATACATATAATATACGTATGTAATAAATGCTATAAAGCAAAAATCGAATCAACCTTGCCTATAGTTCACAACATGGGACTTGAGTTCGTGCTCCACATCTGGCACTATGTCGGGTATCTATATTTGTATTATTTACTCAATAAGATCCACGTGTTCAAGATTTGAACATTGCAGTTATAAAAATAATTGTTTCACTGTCGACAAAAAAGTTTGTTAAATATTAATATACGTGCGTCGGTCTGTCAGTTTGTGTGTCTGCTTATCTATGTAATGTCTACGATAATCATTTTGCCATTTAAGACATCTGAAAGTGCACATATGACGTTGTTAAAGGCGGACGAAATCGTTTAAAGGACACGCCTCAAAACGCCTGTTTTATTACTATTTTGCTCACTACTCATAAAGTATATTAAAAAAAAATTCCAGAAAAAATTTCTAGTTAGAAAAAATATAGTTTTTTTGCTTTCTTTTAAAATGGTGGGTGATGAATATAAAATATTTGGTAAATTTGGCTGATAAATAATTTTCTCACTTGTTCTAAATAATTTCTTCAGATATCTCAATTGAAAATTTGAATATGAATTCAAATTTCCCTAATGATGTGGAGATAAACGAAAGCCAAAATATTACAATAAAACGGAAAAGTACACATGAAATCAGTCAAAATAGATTCAGTGCTATAATGATGTATTATACCGATCAATAATTCTTGAGACTAAATATGAAAAATAAAATTTGTTTCCTTTTTTTCCATTATTCGAATTTATTCGTTAACGTAGTCTTCTTTATTAGTACATACATTCAGTTCAAGGCTGGTCCAACAATTCGATGCCTTTTCTATAAAACAATTTGTCGATAGCCTTAGAGTATGTTTCAGTTTCCGCATTTGATTTAATTTTTTTAAGAGCAGTATGGTTGGTATTATAATTCGAATCAGTATACTAGTATTCCAAATCAGTAAGGCGACAATGATTTTGTTCTATTGCGAATGTATAGGGTACCTTCGGAAAATAGTTTTCTCTTATCCAAAAGTTTTGGAAATTATTGACTGATGTTTTTTCAAAGCATACTATAATACATACGCAAATGCTAACAAGATGATGATGTTGCGTAACTCCAAAAGACTTTTCTCTATAACCGTTCAGACTGTATTCGACTGAGAAATGAAAACTATGGACATAGATGTTTACTGCAACAACTCCTACACTTGATGCTGCAAATACTTTGACGAGTTTAATAACATGATTTTAATCAAAAATATTTGTGTATACGAAAACATAAGTTCGATTATTCCATCATTAGTGCAAACAAATAATGTGTTCGAAAATTTCTATAATAAGGCCATTATCCGAGCAAGAAATTCTGTTCAATAATCTCACTGTACTTGAAAGCATCGTTTTCCAATTTTATTAATTAGCAATATACTTCAATTTAAAAAAAAAAAAAAATGAAAAAAAGCATTGTAGTGACATTATTCACATTAGTTTTCACCTTTTGTTTCTCTCTTTTGCTGTTCTAAGCAACGCGCGTTTTTTATTTTTAATTTCGTTTATGAAGTTTTTACCTTAAGTTTTGTTGCCACAATTTTTAATTATTGTTTCATTTTTTCTTTTGTCGAATTAACCTTTATTGCTGTTAAATTATCCCTTGTGTTTGCCAATCATTTTTGATATAAAACTTTATGATGAATTAATATATTTCCTATAAGATTTCATTTGTTCAAGAATATCTATCTAATAGCATATATTCTTTAAATGTAAACGTGATATTCAGCCCATACTTTTCGAACGCGGCAAATCTGGAAATATCATAGACGTAGCAATGATCGAAACATTTCGAACAAAACGAATAACTATAAAAAAAAAGTTTAATGAGTTGTGAACGTTATTGTGTTTTTGACTACGATGATCGGTTCGATTTCCTCATGTCAATTCATTAAATTTTCTCAATATTTATTATGCAATATTATTGTGTTAAATGTCAAACAATTTACGCTTTGCATAATTGTTTAATATCTTTTGGATGCTGTTGATGTAAAAGGCATACACAACCGAGGCCTCCGATAAAAGTCTTTTAAATGATTAAATGTTATTTTTGCTTGTTTACGTAGAGCATTTATTTACAATAATAAGAATTAAAAAAGAAATTAATGATTGAGAAACACTCAATAGAAATTGTATACGGCTTACTACGAATTAGTTGATATCCACTACGAAATGAAATGTTACATAACATAAATAGTTGGAAACAATTAATTTATTATTCTTGAAAAATTTTGTTCATTTTTGCGTAAATCTACACAATGCCTGAATTTTGAGATTCAATCAACAAAATAGGTTTTGATATCAAGGTGCTTTTATATATACGATTTTTTCTTTTTTTTATAAAAGCAACAGTTATCTCAACAAACATAACTGATTGCAGATGACTTACAACTAAAACGATTCGATTATTTATGATAAACACGAATATATTTATAGCATACTTTATGGCGTCTGCGATGCATAACAAGCTTTTGTGCAAATCTAACATACTTGATGTGGTAAGTACAACAAAAAAAAAAAAAAAAAAAAAAAAAAAAAAAAAATTGTAGAAAAATAGTAAAAGTTGTTACTCAAAATGAAATGGAATAGTGAAGAGGAAATATTCTATGTGTTTATTTGCCTCGCATATCGTAATTAAGGGTGTGAGTGAATGAATAAAAGATTGCTTTTGCTCTTTACATTTACTAACACATAAGCGCGGACACATTGCTGCTTATAAAAACAGAACACTACATGAAATTACACATTAAGCCGTAGTTATGTGGTTAACACACTCATTATTACCACCTACATCTCTTACCGTCATCATCATTATCATAATCATTATTATCATCATCATCATCTAGTAAGTTTAACATATGGCGGCTGCGAAAGCCATTTAAAATATTTATGAACATGAAAGTTTATAAATAAGAGAAAATTAAAGAATTTCTTAAAAAGGTTTTTTTTTTTTTCATTAAATATATCTTTTAGCAGAATGTTAATGCTCGGCATCGAAAATCTTGTAAATTTATTGTTTCATAAACACCACTAATAACTGAATTTCTTTCATTCTTCAGCAAATGTAATGTGAATTTCCTCTTGACATCTTTTTGGTTTTTTTCTTAAGAGTAAAAGTTGAGATAGATTTCATAAACTGTGAATTGTATATGTAAAGCTAACTTTACACTTGAAACTTTAAAAAGGACGTATTTCTTTCATAAAGTTGCTTTACAATAATTGAAAACTTAAAAATTTCAATCTAATTGCATTAATAATTGATAGTTTTTATGCTAGATATCGATTTAAAATTTGGCAAATTTTAATTTGTTTACCTAAATTTTAACAAAATGTATGAATATGCAAGATTCGGTCTAATCTATCCTATCTACGTTGCATATAACTTTTTTTACTTTAATTTATTCAGATACATTTTTTTTTTAATATAATTACTCGTTCTAAATATTGCTGAGAATTATTATATGATTACATGATAACATTAAAGGGAGATATTCAAGATTTTAAGGTATAAGGAAGTTATATTCAAATCTTGTATTCGGAAATTTCTCCAAAATTAAAATTTTTAATAAACTTCTTCTTAGTGCCATACCCATCGGCAATTTTGTTGGCAACTCGGGGTTCCTTACTGCTTAGATTTATAGGTACAATCGTAAAGAAGCTATGTATTTATGTATATATTTTATATATATATATATATATATATATATATATATATATCTATATATATATATATATTATCTATATATATATATTTTCCAATTACACTGAAAGAGATCTTCAGTATAGATAGCAATGGTGTCTATTGAAATGGAATTTATTTGAAAACACACAAAGGATTATACACTGAATGTCTAAAAATTGTTTTCAAAAATTTTTGTATAAATTCACCGAAAATGAAACAAAAATTATAGAATTGTATACGTTATGCAAAGCAAGCTTCAATCTTACTTACTCTCAAGGGTCTTTGCTTAAAGTTATGAATTCATGAATGCGTTAAAATATTATTTCTTTTCTAAAGCATATATAGCTGAGTATTTTTCACTTAACGTGGAAAACATTTATTTAAATATGGAAACGTAGTTTTTGCATATTTTTGAAGAATTTGCGAATCTCTATGAATGCTATTTTTATTGTTGTTGCTCCTCTTTATAAAAAACTAGTACAAGCTAAGAGCACATGTTGCTTTCATCATCTTTCATCTTTCATCAGCAAGGGATGCTAATATATAAAGTTTATCATTCATTTCGTAACATTTCAAATTGATGTGATGAAGAATTCAAGTGCAAATATAACATAAATAATTTTACAATATTTTTCTCTTCTCTCTTAAGTATTTCAGAAATTAAGATAAAAATCTTATGCGAATTAACTTTTTAGATTTGGTTTGAGAATAAGAAAAAATAATTACGGACCGTCTATTAGTTTACAGCATTTTCATAGTGAGGATTGGAAGTGTATACGATTCGAATCAATCCATTTTTTATGGGGTTCTTCCTTGAATCAAATCACATCATTGTATCGAATTCCATCAAAATTTTCCAAAAATAACGACATTTTAAAAATATAAAAATATATAGACACGCATTAGAAGGACAGAATCGGTATAACAAATATAGGAACATCCATTTTGTAGTAAAAATAAATAAAACGTACTTCTGATTGGGATTTGGATTAAATTTTTTTTTTCAAACCTATCGTTTGAATTTTGCCACAATTTGTGGAATTCCACATCATTTAAATCATCATATCCTTTACAGGATATGTTATGGATGCTTTTCAGGTAATTTCCGATGACGTGTATGCACTAATAGCTCGGCCGTAACTAGACGGATGTTCGTTTTTAAAATCGTGAAAGATTATTCGTCTAAATTCGATCCTTTGTGTAACACCTCAGAAAAAAAGTCTAGCAATGAGAAAACACACGACTTTGGTTACTAATTCACATTACCATTCCGGGAAATTACTCGCCTTTTTCGAAAATGTACGGACTTACTATGTCTCCAGATCAAATGCCACATCAAACAGTGACCTTTATGGGATACAACGGTTTTTCGACAGTTACTTCGGGATGTTCAATTCACAGATGCGACAATTTTCCTTGTTGATATATTCACCTAGCGACACATGGGCCTCATATCTGAAGAAAATTCGATGCGACAAATCGTCATCCAAACACTGTTGTTCGACTAAGTAATCTTCTACGCATGGCATGGTTGGCAGGATTTAATTCTTATTTTTGCTGTATTTAGTAATGATGCAGAAACACAAACTCAAATGGAAAATACGCCGTAATGGGCAGTAAGATAGGTCCAAATTTTGGGCGCGCCGTGTAATGGATAAATTTAGATTTTCTTCGACATTTTCATTAACAGCATTGGTATTTTCGGTCGAACGTACGTTTCGGTCATATGTGGACTTTAACAAATCTGTTCCAGATCCAGTTTCGTCAAATTTTGGATGTAGTGTAGTCAGATGGACGATTATGTCAACCACAATCTGCTCATAACTCACGAAACGTATCTGCTACAGAATCAAAATATTTGCAGGAAATCTTTACCAATTTAATATGCTCAGCGATTGATAAACGATCCGTATTGTAAAATGGCAAATATTACAATAAATAAAAATTGTACTGGATGATAGTGTAGTTTCAGATGTGTCACTGAAACAAAGTTTCCAAATCCAGACCATAAAATGGATGATCCTATATAAATAAAATACAAATAATCTCAAATCATTTTAAGTGTTGAATACACACACACACATTTACACAAAGCTAATATACCTTATTTCAAAAACGTTGTAGGGTATGGTTAAGAAGATTTAATTTTTTTACATTTTCTGGTAAATTTGGACAACAGGAAAAGGGTAGTCAACCTCTATTCTTTTCTTATAAAGATAAACAGATAGTGAAATAAAAGGCGGCAATAAACCTTTTAACCATTTGCACACAATTCTGATTCTGTTTCTAACCGATGTGCTTACCGATGAGGGCATCCAAGTATTGCTATAAATAGTTCGCATTTAAATGTAAAAGAAATTCTGTGGATTCATTGAGAAATCATTGTTTTTTTTTTTTTTTTTTTGAATATATAGAGAAAAATTGTATTTAAACAAACTTATCGTAAAAATAAAAACTTTTTCCAACAATTCTTACAGGTTTCGATTGAAAAGTTAAAAATTTTTTTATTTTTTATTTGTTTTTTATTTATTTAAAACTTAGCTTCGCTTCAAATATTTTATTTTTTTATTTACTCTTTCACTTTAATTGATTTGATGTTATTCTCTGCTTTGTATCCATTACCCTAGCGTAAGAGTCAATTAGGTTCGACTTTTCGTTTGTAACGTTCAAAGGTACCTATTGAGGACTTTAGAACAAATTCACCGCCTCACCGTAATATTTCGAGTCGCGAAAGTGATATTCATCCGTTATACTTTCTTTTTCCGAAAATCCTAACACCGTAAATTGTTAATTCAGGTCCGGAAATTAAATTTGGAAATGGAAATGCTTTGTCGACGAAACATCAAACCTACAATTTCCGAAAGTAGATGAAAGCTACTATCAATTATTTCGAATTATATTCGATTTTTATTTAAAATTTGGAATATTTGGAAAATTTTCGAAATTTCAAATTTTACGATTTTCATACCTAGATATTGTCTTGCCTATATATAGTTCCCCTTTAGAATGATGTGATCTTAATGTTTTTACTTTTTTATATTTATTTTATTTTCAGATATTTGGTTAGAATGGTTTTAAAATTTATGAATAAACTGCAAAATATTTATAGAAAAATTCCATTCTAAATATAAGCCAAAGGCAAATATTTTAAAATTGTTGCCAGAAATTGAAAAATATTAAATTGCTACGTAAATAATATTAAAAATTTTTGAAAAACATGTTTTTAATATCAATGATGTAGATTGCAGTTAGGTGCGGGTGCAGAATACCTGAACACTGAAGACTATAAGTTTTTATAATTTGTTATTATTGCTAAACATAATTTCGATTCCCCGTATTATGCGATGCAAAATTCAAATCTAGCCAAACGCGTTATGTTAAATAAACGAGAACTAATATTAACATCGAATTAGTTATCGGCTTACTCCTATTTCCCGTAGTTTCAATGACGCTAATTGCAACTAAGCGACCAGATCAAGAAGTATTTTGAAAAGCCACGAATATATTACGAACATAATCGATGAATATTAATGTATATATTTTTTATAAATTAAAAAAGATTGACTGACTTTATTGAAACTTTGATTTTTGTTTTGTTTTTTTTTTTTTTTTGTATATTTTTTACTTACCCTTTCTCAGTCGCAATATTGTTTGTTTTGCTCAGCGTGAACAGGACTGCATTCTATCTCGTTATCTGTACGAGACTCTACTATAGTTGAGACGACATTGCGTGAATTATTAAAAGGAGTTTCGGTGAAACGCGTTTCATTTGTCCTGTCATCATTTGTAAGTTCATCGTGATCTTCAGTTTGATAATTGCGATGTTTACGTATATCGGTATCGTTTAATAAAATTTCTACTTGATTGCAACTTTGAACTAAGCAAGTCGCATTAATACCTCCACCCACGCTAGTACCAATAGCAACAACTCGTTCCAAGCATGGTGACAAAATGCTACGCCCATTACCACAGGGAGGTTCTCGTGGTATTACTAATAATTTTTCTTTCGTAGCCGTAATGCAAGTATCTTGTGTTATTCCATTCTCATCATCATGATCATAATTATCTATGCTGCTACCGCGAGTATTAACAGCACCGCCCCCATTGCCGTTATTACCGTGATGTAGACGAGGACCGCATGTATTACGATCTGAACGATTATAGCCGCGAGTAATTAAGTTGTTATTGGATGGGTTAAAACAGGGCAAAACATGTTTGAATTCCTTACGGAAGTTTTCATTTAGCCAAGCATATAGAAACGGATTGTAGCAGGTAGAGGACATAGCTACGGAATGAGCCACAAAAAAGAATAAAGTATAAAAACGCCATTCATTCGATTTTTCGTAAAAATCATCGAAAATATTAACCACATTAAGTGGCAACCAGGAAAGACCAAAAACAGCCACCATGGCGATAAGCATACGATTTGTACGTTTTTTACGATCTCGATCGGCCTCCTCTTTACGTGAGGATTTTGAACCTGGTTTAGCTTTAGCACGAGCATTTAATTTCATTGATATCCAAACATAGCAAATCGAAATGATAACAAAGGGCAAAACGAATTGCAATATTGTGGTAACGGAGCCAAACACTTTACGATAATGTTCCGATGGCCAATCCTCCTCACAATAATAAATAGTGTTGCTAGTGCTGGATGTATCCGTTCCGTTAGGCATATTAATCGAACTTAGTATCTGCATATAGGCATCATAGTTGCGTTGATGAGCATTGGAGGAGTTAGCAATGGTCGTTGTAATGTTTGCAGTTTCCCAAGAAATATTCGCATTCAGGTTTACCCGTGTCAGCATTTTCATGTACATACCATAAGGTAGTGTAGCCAAAAGAGCAATCGTCCATATGCTAATTATAATAATTATACAAGTGCATAATTTCATACGTGGATGAAACGGATAAATTATGACGAAATAGCGGTCTACGGCTATAGAAGTCAAGGTGAGGGTGGATATATAAATACTGCAGCCCTGAGCAAAAGATACTAAATGGCAGAGGGTGTGACCGAAAGCCCAACGACCCATAAAAGTGTAAAGAGGAGTAAATGGTACGGCCAGCACACACAGGAGTATATCCGATAAAGCCAGATTTGTTATAAAAATATTGGTGACCGTTTGCATCGCACGATTCCTAAGCACCACAAAACAAACTAAAACATTACCAAACACACCCAACACAAATACGGTAGAATACAATATGCAGAAGAAGATCTGCACAAGTTCGTTGTCTATTAAATCGGCGGAATCGTTGCTCACTTCTTGGGATACGGGCAACTCTACACTGGCATAACTGATAGTGGCAGCATTATGTAGTTTTTGCTGATCATGATGATAATAACGATGAAGTTGTTGCGCATCATTTTGAGAAATAGTTGCCGAATTATTCCTGAAGTTATGGCCGAACCAATTAGACCAGGTGGGTGTAATCGGTGTATTAGTTCTAAGAGTTTTGGTGAGATTAAAGTTGGGCATATTTAAAAATATATTTTTTTTTTGTTAATTCTTATAAATGATCGTTTTAGTTGTCTCAAGATGTATCTTCTGCAGGCCTTGGTAAATTTCCAATGTTTTCTGATTTTACCTTAAAGAAGAATTCTTCATAGACTTTGTTTGCATTCAATGTGTTTGTTTCTCATTTCATTCCATATTCTTGTCTCTAAAATATTATTTTTTGTTCAAATGGCGTGACTGTGATTGTGTTAAGATTGCATTTAAATGTTTATATGAAAATTCAAGTGCGTTTTATTACCATTTGCTTTCAAGTGCGTTTTGAACATATTTTCAAAATCTTGTTTTAACGTTTTACTGCTTGTGATGCGGGGGCGTTTCACTTGTTTTACGTTTGCCTGTGGAAGTCTTTTTTATATCTTTCTTTTCTGTTATTCTCTTCTTTTTTTTTGTTTTTTTGTTTGTTTTTTATTTTCTTTTACATTACCATGATATCCTTAATCGTTGTACTTGTCATATATCGAAGTCAAGAGTGAAGCTGTAAAAGAAATTAAAATATGAGAAAGTAAGTTGAAAGCATATTTATGGTCAAATGAAAAACAAATAAATAGTCTGATGTGAAAAACATTGTTCACTGACTGTTAGCGTTTACCTATTAATCATTCAAGAATCAGCTAAAGGCAAAGAATAATTATAGGAATAGAATGAAAGAAGTACACACACAGCATCATTTTTAAAAGGGAAACCAATTAAACCCTCATAATGTTGGTTTTCCTCAAGGAGCATTTCATCACTCGTGTATTCGCCTTTTGAAAAATTATCAACATCGAACATATTAAGGATGTTAAAGGATGTCTTTTCATTCCAGAGTAGAGTAATCGAGCTATGGATCTTAATCTATTCATAGATGGTTATTGAAAGTTTCCTCTCATCATTCTTACCATGAAAACATATGAATGCTCGAGAATAATTTCGACAGACAATCAGTATAGATGGATTTTATTTTTATCATGCTTAAGTAATGGTCTGATAAAGTGCAGATAAATTATGATTAGCATTTAAAGATACATGCAGCATTCTATCTATTTTGACTCAGTCATCTGCCATAAAACTAAGAGCATGTATACCATACACAGATGGACTAACAAGCACAAATTACTGATTCTTTCACATTCAATATGTGCCTGGAAAAACAAAATTTAATAAATCTCTTTCCTTTGATGGTGGTAAGCTGTAGCAAAAACATCGTATTTTGAAATTGTTTATTTGGCATTTGTATGGCAAGATGATATTGTATTATAAATATATTTGTTAACAATTTAATAGAAATGATAAGATGTGGCTAGCAATAATCAAAGATTTTCATTACATTTCATAAACATTACTTAATAACTTATTCCCCTGTGTCAAGCTACAGACAACGCTATTAAATGTAAGTAAAAATAAAATTAAAAATGAAAATCAAAATTTGTGTATTCTTCTAGTTTTATAGTAAACGTAAATAAAACAAAATTCTGATAGATGTTTGGATCAAATTTTTTGGAGCTTATTTTTGGACCTTGTGAAATGCGACGATATCATTTAAATATCCTCCATGTTTTCCCTGCCATCTTACAAGACTGAATCATTTGGAGGCAATAGCTCGATTGTATCTATCGGTTCACACTATCAAAACTTTAAAGATTGTTCGCTTAAATTGGATGCATTACGTTCCGCAACAAAAAAAGGCTTAGCGTTGAGAAATCGCAAGATCTTGGTCTCCAATTCGTCCCACTAAAACGTGAAATTAGACGTCCAGGAATTTTTCCGCGTAAAAATGGCAAGACGCGGAGCGTTGTGTGATTTTTAGCACTATCCTGTTGAAATTACTTATCTTTAACATCCATAATTTCAATTTCACGATGAAAAAGAATTGGTAATCATGTGGCTATAGCGATCAGAATTCTGTAGTCGCCATGTAATGGATAAATTAGGATCTTCTTCGACACTTTCATTAACAGAACCGAAATTTCGGTCAAATGTACGTTTCGGTGATGTGTGGATTTTGAAAAGCATATTGCAGATCCAGTTTCTTCAAACATTGCCTGCAGTGCGGCCATTTGGACAATTATGACGACCACAAACTGTTCGTAATGCACGAAATGTACCTACTACAGAATCATAGTAAGTCTTTACTATTTTAATACGTTCAACGATTGTTAAACGATCCGTACTATAAATTGGCAAATACTACACTAAACATATGTTGCCCTGGATAACAGTTCTGCTTTGCGTATGTTACCGAAACAAAAATGGCAAATTCGTACCATGAAATGGATGACCCTATATACAGACAGACCTTGTATACTAACTTTAATATTACAGGTATTAGAAATTGTGGCAATTTTTCATCCCCTTCACAGGAGAACAGGGGAACAGAATTATTTATCGGAGTAACTTTTAAATCGTGACCTGCTTACACACACGTTAATAGTAAGCAAAATACTGAGAAAAACGCGAAAAGAAGCGAACATTTTACAGCATTTTTATCAATAAAATTTATGAAACTACGTTTTTACTTATGCTCGTCAGAAACATTTAAACGTTCGGTTCAAGCTTGGGCGTAATCAGTATACCAAAATAGTTATAATTCAAGAAAAATTTTTGAATACATTCGCGATGATACTTGCTTTCTCGAATGTAACAACTGTTAAGGAGTCTTATAAATCTATTTCACAAATAGACAGACAGACAGATAGACAAGTGTAAATCCATTCGGAAAATGATTTTGACTTGATCGGTGTAATAAAAGGTGGATGTATAGTAATTACTTCTACATGCTACATCCGTACTACTAGTGATGTAAAGTGTAAAATAGTTTACGTTAATAGGTAAGTATGTAAGTATGATGATTGCACGAGGGTTTTTAAACCAGACACAAACTTCAATACTTGGCACGATTATATGCATAAAACTACGATTTTCAGTCAAATTTACATGATGTATTCTAAAGGAAGTTGTATCATAATTAGGGAAATAAAAAAAATCATTCGTTCAAACACGTTTATGAGAAATCGTGTTCATTGACATCGAAAATAACGTTTTGAGAAAAATGCAATTTAAAGTTTAATGTAGTAGTAGTAGTGAGATGTTGTAGTAATAGCAATTTCCAAATGGTCTCTTTCTCCTAGAGTTTTAGTTCGATTAACTTGGAGCTTCTAATGTATATTCTTAATATGTTCGATTTTTAGATGAAAAAAAATCAGATTGATTTTTTCGAAATTTCAAAACCCATTATCATTTTATTTCACTGCTTTCCATCTAAGAGACACACGTGCGATAAAAAAGAGAATTTTAAAAGTTGTCAATCTGTTAATAACATAAATACTTGTTTAGATTACACAAATAGAAAGATCTAAGTAGTATGTTTACAGAAAGATAATAAATTAAAATGAATTTACAAATGTTAAAATTTCACATTACATCTAAGCAGTATGTTTACAGAAAAGTGATAAATTAAAATGAATTTAAAAATGTTAAACTTTAACATTACATCGTAATAGTATTTTTACAGAAATATAATAAATTAAAATGAATTTAAAAATGTTAATATTTTGCATTACATCTCACATTACATTTAGCGAAATGTAAACGTGTTCTTTTTATCACAAAACAAGGAAAAAAATATCGCAAAAGTATAGAAAAAAATTATTTATATATGCGTAAAGTATATATTTAAATTATATATGCAATATACGTGAACACGAACCTGACGAAGACAATAAAAAAAAAAAAATTGTAAAATGTGTTACTTTTTCTTAATATAATCTTGTTTTAACTCGACAGATTTTTTCAAGCGATTAATAATAGTTTTGATTCACTTTTTATCTCAAAATGGCGTTCATCCGGGGACTACACTTTTTCACTGTTGGCCAGATGTTTATCCATGAGTCGTTCTTTTCAAGTGTGAGAAAAAAAATCGGATGAACAAATATGATACTCGGGGAAGCCCTTCGAATTTTTACTTTTCAATTATGCTTATCGGAATAATGAATCTGAAAATTTGGTTTTTTTTTTTTTTTTTGGTTTTGTCGAACACTGCAATTGTTTGGATAATATTTGACGTTGACTGTTTTTCTTTTTTTTGTTTGAAGGCAGGCACTGAAGATTATTCTATTCGTGTCCCAAAAAATTGAATCTAAGACACCGTTGTGGACAAATACAGTTCTCTGCGACTTCTTTTGGGGACGCAATTCTTAACTTTCAGCTTTTTTCCTCTTTTATCCATGGTTACGATTCAATGTAAAAACTAGGCTTCGCAGATGCGAAAGATCGTCGAACACTCGATTGAGACATTCTCAAAGCGCGTTGCGCCATTGTAAGCAAACGCTGAATTTATCGTGCACACAGCTTTTTTATGGTTAAATATTCAGTTAATATACGATACTCAGTATTTTTTATATACTAACTCAAGCACTTTCACTTGATTGTAATATAACACAACTTTGACAATTTTCGTTATCATTATATATAATGTCGTGATTATCTTCTTCTTGCCAGCACGAGGGGGGTTGCGTTTAAATTCTGTCATCCAATATTATATCGTTGTATACGAATAACAAGCGCCATCTATATATCAACCCACATAAATCTGAGAGTATTCTCATACGTACGCACTGTTTTGTTCATATATGAGAGTTTTAAAATGAAATCTTTTTATGCAACATCTGTGTACATAAGAATATTGAGCAAACGTAACATATGCGATACAAATATTATAAACTTTTTGAATTCTATTCTTTAATTAAAAAAATATCCTGAACAAGTGTCAGTCACTTAGTATTAAAGTGATTTCTTATGTTCTTGGATAACATATTAAAAAATAAATAATTAAGTAACAAAAAAAAAAAAAAAAAAAAAAAAAAAAATTTTTTTTTTTTTTTTTTTTTTTTTTTTTATATTATTATTTTACAATTAATTCTGTTCGTGTGTGTAGTTAATAATTAATGCAAGGGAAAAGGTGTCAATCTTGGTCTTATTATTGTCACGATGATATTAAAAAACATTTATTTGAATTGCGTAAAAGTCAAAGCTTAATTGCTATCGTGATTGAAATGTTGGATACCATTAATTTGTTTACGAACTATAGTTGAGCGTACTTGAAATATGTCGACTATGTTAAAAGTACAACTATGACCTTTAACTTTAGCGTAGTTCTTCTGAGTCGGTCCTTTCTATATAATATGCTTTTTATCGTAATTTAGCATTAAAAAAAAAAAGCAAATAAGGTAAAGTAATAAAAAGGTTGTAATACGCCCTGATCAATTGTTTACTCTATACTTTTCCTTTTGTGTGCAAGTCTACAATAATAATTAACGTATAATATACAATATATTAAAGGTGAAGTAAGTGATGTGTTAATGTTTTAATTTCCTCCTTCTCTCAACCGTACGCAATTTGATTAGTTTCGTTGTCGAAAACACCTAAATTCAAATTTAGTGCTCTAAATAAATTAACGAATTGAATTTAAGAAATAGATGAGTTTTTGCTAATTGTCTGAACGGGTTTTTATAGTGGAAATGAAACTAAAGTAAATTTATTATCAAGCATGTTGTTCAAAAGAAAATTGTTTACACACACACACACTCATGCACACGTATATATATATATGTATGTATATATATATATTTATTTATCTATACATCGGTTCAAATGAATTTCAATTTAATGCTGATAAAAATATATTCATATACGTGATAGGGTATCGGTTACAAACGATTGATTTTAGTATATTCGGTAGGAATATAATTAATTGTGAAAATATTTCACATTTTGGTTAATTAATTTTTATAAAAAATGTTTTACTTTAAAAAGCCCAAAAACTTTTGAAACAGTTTATGTAGCGTGGACTTCCGTTGCATTGTACCAATTAACTGTGTCAGGTGATAATTGTGTTGTGTGCAAATATATATATATTTATATATATTATATATATATATATATATATATATATATGTATGTATATACAATTACGAATTGTTTAACAATGTTATCGAAAACATTTTTATTTTATCTGAAACGGTGGTTGTATTTTGCATTTTTGAAATTTCTTTTTGCAACGACCTTTGCTTTGAATATTATTGTAAAAGTTTGCTATTTATTTACATGAAAAAAAAAAAGAGAAAAACATAAACTAACACAACATACACGAGATACTCAAACGCATCGTTATTGTTTTATATTATTATTTATTTTATTCCTATTTTTTTCCATTACTATAAGATAAACAAATATTTTATTTATGTGTTTATTATTTATTCTTATGTGAAATATTTCAAGAGCTTAAATAAAATATTTGTTAACATATTGTTATACACGAGTGAAAATTTAACTAATTAATTTTGGTTTTTAAATTCCAGTAAAAGCATATTTTAATTCCACTATAAACGCTTAAGATAATCATTCATGATTTTTCCCATTCCTTTGTCTTTAGAAAATCTTTCTAGTTATTGGTTTTCATAAACACAATTAAATCGTAGAACTAATCCATGAAGTTTCAAACAAAAACAAAACTTCTACTGGGCTTACTATATGTGTGTTTAGTTCACTATATGTTTAGTACGCGTAAAAAGGTTACTTTTTTTGTCTCTACTACAGTTACAAAATTTACAATATCTTATAACTAGAAGCATACCATTCGCCAAACCATGATGTGTGTGTGATAGGTATATTATACATTAAACTAAAATAGTGTGCTGGTGAGTCGTCGTAAGTAGTCGTCTTCCAACAAAATAAAAAATGTGAAACAAGCTTACGGCAAAGATTTCTATTTGTGTGAGTAATAAATTTCGATGGTTATATATGAGAGAAGTGAATACCGAAATGAGAGAAATGACTGGACTCAAGTGGCCCGATGATGCCTGAAGTGGCGCCCCGATGATGCCTGAAGTGGCCCGATGATGCCAGAAGTGGCGGCCCAATGATGCCTGAAGTGGCGCCCCGATGATCTCTGAAGTGGCCCGATGATGCCAGAAGTGGCGGCCCAATGATGCCTGAAGTGGCGCCACTATGATCTCTGAAGTGGCCCGATGATGCCTGAAGTGGCCCGATCAAGCGAATAAAGTCAAAATGACGGAATGGCCCGAGGAAGTGACTGAATGGGAAAATAAGAGAACAGAACAAGATCATGAACATTTCGCATTCGAGTATTATTGGTGACAATGACTAAAATCTCCATATATATTGTAGATGTTGTTAAAGTCAACATCACAGTATGTTTAAATAATAGTCTTTGAAAAATTTTTAAAAATATATATGAAATTCGAACAAATGTTACGGTTTAATCGTAAACGAGGCAAATGGAAAGGATGCCTTACTGTGGTGTTATTAATTAGAGTTTGTCATCTCTAAAAATATGTTACAGTTATTTATTCTTGTTTAAAGCCTTACGGCTTTGCCTCGACTTAGCCTGTAGGAGTTAGCTCAACAAATTGATTCATAATTTAAAAAAAAAACTGTATAAATCCTATACAAATATGAAAGTTAAGAGTTCGTCTTGTGGTGAAGAGTTTTCTATCACCCCCAACCCATAAATACATAAAACTTATTGTATACATGCACAGTTGATTAAATTCTGTATAGATGTTAGAAATGATGCAAAATTTTTGTTTTACGAATAAAAATAATTATGTCCATAGTAAACAAAAATTATACATTATTATAAAAGATGAGGAAGAGGAAAAAAGGATATTTATGAAGAATATGAAAAAACTCTTGAAAAGAACAATTTTTTTTTTTTTTTTTTTTTTTTTTTTTAATACTCAGAATATGTTGCTTATACGCATAACAGGGGCATTGTCAGAAGGTAGCGAGGAGAAGGAGGAAGGGATTGGCCACAAGATATGCCCGATCGTGTACATATCATATGGTTTTACGGACCGTGCAGTCGCTAATGCTCGCTATAGTTGTTTGTCGATTTCTTAATCTGCATTCCATATAGAATGCAACAAAAACTGCTACTACTATTTTATAAGATTATGGACCTATTAACGCAATTAAATAGACCACGTGGTAGTCTAATAAACAAATTTAATACAACAGATTATGGGCCGTATAAGGCGTGTATTTTAAACTAGTGGTAATGATTGTTGAAAATTTCAAAGAAAATCTGATTGTTCATATTGTTACGAAAATTGGCCTTTCGTGTTTTACCTTTAAGGCACAGTTCGTATCTCTAGATCGCGAAAAGCTTAGATTTTGGTTATTTGCAATTTCCTTTATTTATTAACAAGTATTTATAATACCAATTATTTTACAATTTATTACAAAGTGGAATTTCCACCCCTAGATTTATCAAATTTGTGATAGTTGGCTTTTATTAGTTTGTGATTTTCGTAACAATACGGTAAAAAATCGACTTTTTCAAGACGCTAAATTTTATACTCAAAGTTCGGAAAAAGAAGTTCGCATCACATGTTAAAAATTATAAGCAGAAAAAAGAAAAACCCCCATTCAGTGCTACAATCGTAAAAAGTTAAGATGCATTTCCGAAAATTGGCAAAACTAACACAACAATAGCAGTAGCGGTAAGCCGAATAATAAAAACGAAAACAAAAATATTTCATCAACACTTACTGCGTCGAGCAGTAACATGAATATTTCTACGGACACAAGTGACCGTTACAGCAGCAGTAATAATTTCATGCGTTGGTATGTTGACCGTCGAGCTAGCAACACACAACATAGATAACAAAAAAGCGTTTGTCGTCGCTATACAAAAATGAATTACAGGTTGCATGCGTTGGTGATGTCGATTTAAATATTTTGAGTGAAGAAAATAAAACGGTAACGGTAAAAAACGTTAAGTATGTACCTAATTTGTGAGCAAATCTCCTTTCTGTAAGGCAAATGACTCGAGAATGCAAAAAAATTATGTGTGGGGGAGAAAAATGTCGCTTTCTAAATAAAAACGATACACTTGTTACTTCTGCTGCGGCTTAAAACGACTTGTATCGTATTAACAATGAAGACCAAATGAAGTATAATAAAGTTTTTGTTGCAAAAAAAAAAAAAAAGGAAATTGATTTATTGTATAGCGGAATGCGCCACATTTGTGATAAAAATTTGAATGAAATTCCAAAATTTTCTTTTGGTATTCATTTTGAAAATAAATATGAAGAGCCTTATGTAGCCTGTATGAAAAGGAAATAAACGAAGAAACCACTTAGAGATGATATTTAAGCCATAAACTTATTAGAAATTGTGTATTACGATATTAGTGGTAATTCATTTTCTGGTACACGATCCTTAGTCACATTTGTGGAATTAGAGAATTTTTTTTTTGTGCAATTGAAAAGAGATCTGATGTTTTTCGAGCATTCGTCGAATTTAGCTAAATAGTCGAGAATCATGGGATTAACAAAAATAAAAATTTTAAAAGCAAACAACGGAAGTGAATATGTAAATAAAATTTTCAGCCTTTCTTAGAGTACAATGGCGGAATCATTCACCAAAAGTATATATATTAGTATATATATTAGTTTGGGGAAAAAGAAATCCATTATTTTTATATGAACTTCAGGACTT
>KK351170.1:362749-419378 GCA_000671755.1 Glossina brevipalpis | reverse complement strand
TTATCTCTTATCTCTTATCTCTTATCTCTTATCTCTTATCTCTTATCTCTTATCTCTTATCTCTTATCTCTTATCTCTTATCTCTTATCTCTTATTTCTTATTTCTTATTTCTTATTTCTTCTTTCTTATTTCTTCTTTCTTCGTTCTTCCTTCTTTTTTCTTTCTTCAAACATTATCCAGCGACACTATAAAAATCGACCAATTCCAATCAATCAATTTTTACTTACGTTTATAATATAATAGTGGACATGAAAGATGTGCTTCAAGGCGAACTTAACTTTCTTATCGTTTACATTGTGTTTATTAGTTGGCAGAAAAGTTTTATTGTCTCTCCGTTTATTATTTAATGAGAAATTTATTGATTTGCTGTTTGCTTTTGATTTTCGTTTTCGGTTTTGTTTTGTTTTCTGTTTGGATATAAAATTATCAAAGAACGCAATTTGTTACAGGGTCAGTAGAACTTGAGAGAATTCATTATGCAAACACGTAGACAAACACTTAACACTTAAACAAACACGCAAAGAAAACACTTTAAAAAAAATGTGTTATTAGAAATGGTCTCTGAAGTGAGGAATAAAAGAAGTTTTTAATCAAAAATATATTTAGTCAACCAGAAGTAATTATTTTTCCATTCTCATATATAACAGACATAAATAATAAAAAACCAAAAAAAAAAAAATGAAATATTATTAAACTGTTTCTCGTATGGTGTTAACTAAGGCAAAACGATTTGAATTAATTTGACGAATTACAATGGACTTGCTTCCCAATGGGAAAACATTTCGGAGAATTTATCCGAACATAATGGCACGAATTTCTAAAAAAAAAAACTTGGCAATGACAAAGTTTTACCTTAGGGTTCCAAAAAATAAACAGAAGAGAAATTATGTTCAGTTAAAGTCGAACTTGTTATACCAATCGCCCTCCACACATAGCTTATAGATGAAAAGTAATCGTTATCGACGTAGAAAATAATGTATACAACGTGCAAAAAATTAGAAACAAAACCTAACTGGGTTATCATTGTAAGTAAAAAATATCTGAAAGATAGATAGCAATACTATTGTCCAAAACTGTTTATAAATGCTTTCGATACCAACTACAAGAAATTTTGACATTCTTAGGTCAAGTTCGAAAATCAATTAAATTTATGCAAGGATTTATCCAAAATTACGAAAACATAATGTAGACATACTGCGAAAGATAAGAAGTGAAGTAGATGCGAAATTCGATGTAATAGTGTACTGTGACTATAAACCACTAACAGTAAGGGGTGGTTTTTATTATATTAATTTCATGGGAAAGTTTGTTAATAAACATTTTTTTTTTTAGATCTAAAAGTTTGCTTTTACAATTTGCTTTTCATCATTAAATATTTTCTAACTGTAGTACAGGATTATCCATTTCGTGTTTCCAAAAGTGAAGGTAAATAGAATATATTTTTGACCGAGATTTCGATTAAATGTTCTTTCAGTATATTGTTTTGAATTTGCCATTATTTGCAGAATACGACATCATTCAAATATTATATACGGGACATTTTATATGATTAAATTTTTTCGAGGTCAATTTCGATGACTTGCCTGCATATAGCAGGCAATACCTCGGCCACAACTAGACAGGGATGTTCATTTTCAAAGCATGAAGGATTTTTCGTCCAAATTCGATCGTTTGTGTAACACCTCAGAAAAAAAGCTTGACAATGAGGAAACACACGACTTTGGTGACTAATTCACATTACCATTCCGGGAAATTACTCGCGCAACAATGCCAAAGCCCAGCGTGTTGCTTTTGGCAACGCCCAGTTGAAACCAAGTATCTTCAACATCCGTGTCTTCAATTTCATGCCAAAAAAAATTGGTAATCAAATGGCTGTAGCGATTAGAATTGACGGTTTGTGTCACACACTCGCCTTTTTGGAAAATGTACGGACTTAGTATGTCTCCAGATCAAATGCCACATCAAACAATGACCTTTATGGGATACAACGGTTTTTCGACAGTTACTTCGGGATTTTCAATTCACAGATGCGACAATTTTCCTTGTTGATATATTCACCTAGCGACACATGGGTCTCATACCTGTAGAAAATTCGATGCGACAAATCGTCATTCAAACACTGTTGTTCGACTAAATAATCTTCTACGCATGGCATGGTTGGCAGGATTTAATTCTTATTTTAGATGTATTTAGTAATGATGCAGAAACATAAACTCAAATGAAAAATTCGCCATAATGTGCCGTAAGATAGGTCCAAGTTCTGTGTCGGTGTTGTAATGGATAAATTTGGATATTCTTCGACATTTTCATTAGTAGGAACAATAATTTCGGTGATATGTGTACTTTAACAAGTCTGTTATAGATACAGTTTCTTTAAATTTCTTTACAGCTTTGCCTGCAGTGTATTCAGATGGACGATTATGTCAAGCACAAACTGCTCGTAACTCACGAAACGTATTTACTACAGAATTAGAATATTTGCGACGTACCCGTATTGTATTGTAAATTGGCAGATATTATACTAAAGATACGATGCCACTGGATAAGAACTTTATTATTGTGATTGAACAACCCCATACAGTCTATAAATTGAATAATGATCTATAATTGAATTTATAATTGAATTTTTACTTATTATTGTAATTGAGGTGGTTTTCTCCTGTTAACAATGACTTATTTTGTTTCATTTTACTAACCAAACGGTTCCATGAATTGTTGTCTTTTCTTTCGTAAAAGTTCAATAAGGGCTGACGAATAGTGGGACTAAAGGACATTTCCAAGTTGTTTGACACTCTACCGTCTATGAGGTTGAATAAAATAAGAATCAAACTGAGAAAGCATTTCGTGAATCAATTTCCCTTCAAATAAGAATAATTGAAATGAAATGAGAAATAATAAATAATAAATAGAAAAGCTTCTGATAATGTCTGCCTCAATCTTTATACAATAATGAAAATTCCATTCGTAATGACTTTCAGCAGACATCGTATAAAGTCATGAATACTTATGTTCATGTTTTTCTTAGGAAAAATCGAAAAGTATTGCAAAAGAAAATTTTCCAAAGTATTTAGTGGTTTTCAATCTTATTTTTAGTTTTCATACGTAAATCTTCGTAAATTCCGATATTTGTTTGTTTGTTTGTGTATTTATTTTTATTTTTGTATTTTTTTTTTCATTTATTTATTTCAATACGTGCAACTTGCTACAGTTTTTTTCAGTTAAGTATCGTAACTAATATAAAACAAGAATAAACCGTAAATATAAGTAAGTTACGATTAAATTATTTCTAAACTTATTTATAATTTCTTAGAAGTAACTGTGTTAGCTATAAAAATGCAACCCTGTTGCTGAGAATAAGTGAGAATAAAAGTTATACTTAATTCTATCAATTAAATCTGAGTATTAATCAAAACAATTACAAGAATCGTTCCGAATAATGTATGAAATAGTTGAATATATGTTATTATAATTCACATAATTTGCTCGGCATTGCGGTAATTTAATATCGTAATTTCTAGTAGCGCTTGTTAGGGGAAATGAATATCAATTTCATCAAGCAGGAATAAAGAATTCACACAATTTTGTCAATTTGGAGGCAAAAGTAACCGCTACCACCATTGTGCATTATTTGCAAGGATGTTAGGTCTTCAAATGTTAAAGTCTATGCTTATAAAAGAGACAGATTTATTGGGAATTTCCAACTTACGGGAATTCGAAAAGCAAATAACAAAATGTTCGTTTCTGTACTGATTCGATATAAGTGTGATAACTTGATAAACAGACAATAAGTGAGTATTCCCATTTCGAAAGCGATTTTATGGTATTTAAGTAGGTCTTGATATAAACGTGAACTATTGTTTAAGGTGCAATAAAATGACGAAATCATTACAGAGAACTGAACATTATGCTCATAATTGTCAATAACATACTGTGTTGGCGGAGTACTAATAATTCAAGTAAATGAAAGTTTATTACATATCTTTAGATAAAGCGACATTCAATTAATAATATAACAGCCATTCAAAGCAAAGGATTCAAGCAAAGGAGTTCAACGCATTCAGTCGAATTAGTTTCGCAGTGGTGTTATAAACATGTTAGTTCTTCTTGATTTTTCGACGATTGATCGATAAGAACTTAGCGCTTCTCTAGCATCTAAATTTGCAGGGTAATGAACAACGAACCATTTGTTGTTGCTGTTGATTTCGATAAATATGCTTATCGATCGTAGTTAATACAAATTTTTTCGTAAGTCTGTAAAGTTGTTATCATCATATAAACGAAACGATATTGAAAAATATCGTATCGAATTGTATGATAATTTTGGTGTAATCACTATTGCCTGACTTAACAATGAGTGAACAATATTTTTTTAATTATTTAAGGGTTACCATCTATCTTATACATTTTATAATAAGGTTTGATAGGCTTAGCGTTACGCGATTTTAAATTCATTTATTGATAAAAACAAGAATTTTAGTTATTTTTATATTAAAAGACAAAAAGTTAACATTTAAATAAAAAATAAAAATTATTTTGTGAGCAAAATTAATTAATTTCTGACAAATATATATTTACTGGACTGTCAGAAATCTCCTTTTACTTACGCGACTTAGTTTGTTATTTTTGAGGTAATAATTTGTTAAAATAATTACTGAAATTACTAGAATTGTCTCATCTTCTTGGCCGTAATATGATGAGAGTGGATGCAATTGTTGGTTATTGTGGTTGAAATATTTGAAATGAAATCAAAGATTTAAATCTTATTTAAAAATATGAATCATATTATAAAAGCCTATCAAATAAATACAAATATTGTTGATAACGAATCCGCTATTCTTCGTGATCTTCGTATACGCCAATAAATTATTATGTAGCTGAATTAGTAAAATGCGTCATGACTTTTCCGACAAGCCATTTAATTGATTTGTTTACATATACTATCAAAACTTGTTGCCTTATTGTTGTATATTGTAGATGTTTAATTAATTACTTGAGAATCATGTTTTGCTAATAAATAGAAAGTTCTAAAATTTCTATTAATTACACAGATCCTCGATGAGCAAAAC
This sequence comes from Glossina brevipalpis, assembly GCA_000671755.1. Lineage (NCBI taxonomy): Eukaryota > Metazoa > Arthropoda > Insecta > Diptera > Glossinidae > Glossina > Glossina brevipalpis. Next base: position 414,311 of record KK351170.1, on the reverse strand, counting down.
TGTTAGTCTTTCATTTGAGTGCACATTCAACATGTTTTTCAATTATGTTTATGTTAATTCGTGTTTGTTTACAATAAAAATTTATTACGCTATAAAAATTCAAATAATAAAATTATTTTTATACTCATACTAAACTTACTAATTCACTTGCAATACTTTTCGTATGAACAAAAAAGCAACAAGGGCCTTTCCTAAGCTACACAACTATTTTGAATGGGGGGATTTAGCCGTCATTTTACGATTTGTGATTGTCTTGTGATCGCAACTATTTGTAGTTTGAAGAAGATATCACTGTTTGCTGTATGTAGCCCCGTATTGAAAACTAACGGGGTTAACTAACGATTATATTCTTAGACGTTAAATAATAAAAGAAATATAAGAATATACTGTGGAATGTGAAATGCTTTGAAATTCGAAAACAATTTGACCTTTGGTAGGGGAATTTCGCGCTTCACTAAACCTTTACTTTACTTTTGCGGGGGGTAATATTATATGAATCCAGCAAGTGGGTATCCAGGTCTCGTCATAAAATAGACATAATTTCCTTATTTTTTTTTATTTTTCTTTTAATTATATTTTTTATTATAATTGCTGCAATAACTATAAATAGTTATTAGGGTAACTTTATTTAGTTTATATATTTTCGACTAATACAAGACAGCCATTTAGGATATAGAAGGAGGCGTACGGGATTACTTATTTTATGTAGCTTAAATTTAAATTAATATCTATTTCATTAATAATAAAAGCAGGAAACTTTGTATTTTATATTCATACGTACACGATATCTGTTTATATGATTACTTTATGGAAAGTAGTTATAATTCACATTACGGTGAGTATAACTGATTCCGCTAATCGAATCAGAAAGGTTATAGAATAAATGATAGGAATTATTAGTGTTTTTAAAATCAACATAATAGAGGTTAAATAGGTTTATAGTTAAAGCGATAGAACGTTAAGTCTGTTGGAATATAATTCCTCGACACTCGCTGGAGGTTATTATTAACATTAGTGTCACTACGCAAAATAGGTGAAGAGGATACACAGTATTAACCAATTAACCAATTGAATCATTAAGTCAACTCCAAGTGTAAACTCAACTTATGAAGACTTGGAAGATTCATCAATTCCAGGCGTTTAATGTATGGAGATAGAACACGATTGGGTCTTTATTCTAGACATTGTACATCAAATCTAAGAAATTATTTTTGGGGCAGACTCTATTATATATCCATGTCACATTGTGAGCTTGAGGAGAATAGATACTATAGACGGGTATTGAAGAATTGGTTTAATCAACGCAGTGAAAAGACTTTCCATTATGAACGAATCATCAAATTCACAAGATCATCTTTTTATAAATACCAGAGGAGTATATCTGTGGCTTTATTTACAATTGAACTCATATGTGGATGGAAGAACAGTTTCCGATTAAAAGCAACATCTAAATCTGTGAAACATGAAATATCTTTTATGGTCTGCCGAAGTATATTATAGTTCGGCGGTATAGGCGAAGTTCTACAAAGTGGCAAGATACATGAGACGTTTTGTTATATAAGCTCTTAAAAAGCTTAGGTACAATATTAATCATGGCTATAGCCCAATAGTTTTCTACGTCATTCTTGCAGCCATTCTTTAAATTGGCAACACGGCTCCAGAAAAAATATCAGTTGTTAGTGATAAGTTGAACATATGGGTGAGGGGTCGAGCAATAGTATCACAACAATTTATGAGGATATAAGAAGGTACCATCATTTGGACCAGGGGAAGAAGAATATTTTAAGAAAACGAAGCCATCATAAATGAATTTCTAATTTGGATAAAAATATGCTAGAAAAATAAATTATAGGAGGGAATACGGTAGTTACATTTTGATGAGCAAATATTTTTAGAATCAATTTGCTCGACGAATATCGCAAACATGCGGTTAAATAGGCTCCATTAAGTCATCTCTATTATAATGCATTTATGTGCGTAAATACAATACATTTTTGTCTTTCTCTTATGATCCATGCAAAACCAGTAATATGAACTTCTAAACTGAATACATTGCCTTTTCATATTTTTGACATAACAGTAATATCTACGAAGTTCATTTTTCCATTACCAATAATAACTATGGTATTAGGATTTTTTTGATATTTCCTCGTATAACCACTTCTTTTGGGTGTATGACTAACCTCCTTTAAAATCAACAAACCATCAACAATTCGTTATTTACGAAAGAGCACAGTTGCGATAACACTTTTCCAGCCAAATATAAATTTGACTGGTAACATATATATATATTTTTCCATTAAAAAATGTTTAATTAAGAGGTGCCGCCTCCGCTGTATTTAGAAAGAAAAAAAAACGCTTTGGAGTTTCTACAATATGTGAAAAGAAATGAAAAAAGACATTACACAAAACAAATTTTTTTTTTCAAATTTTGGCTTTGGGGCACTTTTGTTCTGTGCCGCTAACCTGCTCAAATTGGATATTCCTCAAGAGAATGGGTCTGCTGTTGCTATTTTTTTTTTTTTTTTATATATTTTTCATAAGTAATTGCTTTTTTTTTTTCTATATATTTTTTTTGCTATTCTACTACCTTTTCTTCCATGTGGTGTTAATCGTTAATACATGAAATTCGGATTTTTCCTTTACTTTGAAAATAATAAAAGTAGCATCACTAAAACAACTGCTGCTCGCAAACGAATGGTCTAAAAGCTATGAAATTTTGACAGACATTGTCTGAGGGCAAGAAGTTTTTTAAAAAGTATTATGGAAATATAATGGATTTTTTGTTAAAGGCAACATCTAAGCGCCGTAGACGACGTGCTATGCACATTATCTCCATAAGCTTTCTGAGATAATTTATTGCGAACGATTCATACTTTTTTTTTTTGTTAATTTGGTTATAAAGTTTGAAGCTTTCTGCGATACGATAAACACTTCACTTTTATTTGTCATCTTTACGTTACAATAATTAAATGCGAACAACAGGTAACTGATGCGTAAACCAATTCGCTGGAAGAATAAACAATACTCTCAAAGTAGTATTGATAAAACGTGTAGAAAGTTTGTTTTTTTTTTTTTATTCGCAAAATCTATGCTTATCTTTAAGTGAATCTTGTATACAAACCATCTGCTCCTTAATCTTGTTAACTGAACTAAACCCATTAATGCCTGCCTGTATACATGTCTTAAAGTTATGTAAACTTGTATTGTTCTGAAGTTTAATATCGATAGTAATTGTGGATGTAATTACGTTAGAACGGTGCTATCGAATTTACTATGAAACCCTATTTGGCGGTAAAGCGTTCGCAAAATGTCTCTATTGTTACTTAGAAATAAGGATTATCATTACGTTTAAATGGATGGGTTTTTTTTTTATTTCTTTTTTAAATGTAGCTTGTCGCTTGTGCTACAGTGGGCGGTAAGCACGATATGAAAAATCGCATGCTGGTATTACCACATACTGTTTGGGTAATCGCGTTATAGAGTTTATTTGATTTGATTTTATTTTCTCTTTTATTTATACTTATTTTTACAATTTGTTTTTCATAAAAAATTCTACTCTTTATTTTTACATGACTTAACAAATGCCATTTAATGACAATTTTCATGGATTGTTTTCTTTTTTAGCCTATTAATGATGGATACATTTATTGCAGATCTATGTAAGTTCTTTGCTTTTCATTAAACAATGCTGATGGGGGTTTGTAAATATCTACGATATTTTCATAAGATATCCCTTAAGACTGATCTGTAAAAAGAGAACTACTCCTACTACTACTACTGCTACTGCTACTACTACTACTACTACTACTACTACTACTACTACTACTACTACTACTACTACTACTACTACTACTACTACTACTACTANACTACTACTACTACTACTACTACTACTACTACTACTACTACTACTACTACTACTACTACTACTACTACTACTACTACTACTACTACTACTACTACTGCTACTACTAGTTTTCCTGTTGTCATCCCTTCACTTAGGCGATGTTTAGCTTAAGAAAACTTTAAAATGTTTATCCTCAAAAATCATATCATATCGATGAACCGGCAGTTATTGACTTATTTTATACTATTACACTTACTATTATGCAAAACAAGCAATGAGATGGACTTTGGAGCGCTATGATATGATATCGATCTATAAACTTCGTTGGTAAGTTGGTATGACTGTCGCTGAGAAACAAAGAGAGTGAATTGTTTAAACAACAAAAGACTGCTGTTGCTGTTGAAAAATGAAGCACTTGTCTTGAAATTTATATCGGTTGTTCATAAGAGATATATCAAACCTACTAAAATAATATACACATCAATATCAGCGCGGGTATTTAAATAAAAATACAGTCTCATTACGTTTTGGCCGCTATAGCACATACTTCATGAAAGCGAAATGATAAAGTTGTTGTTTAAAAATCCAAATCGATTCCTGTGATTTTACATGTATGTTTTCCTTTCTTTCTACGATATATATGTATACTACTATATATATGTATATATATATCCTACTATATATATGTGTATATATATACTACTATATATATGTATATATATATACTACGATATATATATAGTATTCCAACTCAAACATAAACACCAAGTGTAAGGGAAAGAGAATTTTTGCTGTTTGTCATTTCTTTCTTTTTGATGATCGTAAGCTGAAATCTTTTTTTTTTTAACCTTTTTCGATAATAAATCAATAGTTCTCAAAACATGCGTGTAGTGTACGTTTTCTATAAAGAAACGTTATTAAAGTGATTCGTCTCTCATGGCCTAAAAAAGAAAAAAAGCGTTCGTGGATTAATTCAGTTTTTTGTCGAAAAAAAATTTCAAATAAAAAAGTAAGATTCGCGCACGACCAAAAATTCTAAGTGTATACACTCCAAAATGTGTCAAACTTTACGTTTACGTCTTGAAATTTTATAATATTTATTTAATTGTTTAATTATTTAATTTTTATAAAAATTGAAAAAAATATTCTTTAATATAACATTTCGAGGCGACTTAGTTACCGCTTCCTATCCATCTGTCCGTTGACTAAAAGTATACTATTGGCAAATTTGAAATCACAAAGCTAAACGAGAAGATAGTCGGTTTGATTAAAACGTATTGATTGACAATTAATGGACAAGTGAAATTGGCGTAGCTAAGCGAATATATGAAGTTTGAATGATATTTTATGATATGTAATGTTACGCTTACTGGCTCAAAAACAAAAAATATTATTTATAATCTTTTTTACAAGACTAATAACAAATCAGTGATACTACAGATGTCTATACCTATATATATATATATATATACTTACTTGTTTTACTTACTTTTTCTTAGAGGTCAGCAACTATAAAGCAATTCTTTAATTATCCCTTACGCATAAAATGCTTAACATTAGTTGTTTTAGCAGTAAATTTAAAAATGTTTTCTTTTTAAATAATACGTTACTTATATTATTAAAATTTTTTTAAATAAAAAAAAAAAAAAAAAAAAAAAAAAAAAAAAAAGAAAAAAAAAAAAAAAAAACTCTTTTTCATACCTTTTATATTAAATTGGAGACAATGTGAAAAATTCTTTCTTCCTTCTCTGCACAGATTTTAATTGGGTATAGCGCACAAAGATAGACCACAGAATTTAACATAATTACACTCGATAAACCACTTAAGCACGTAACACACACAACATGGTTTTGTTATTGCTTCCGTTTTATTATAAAAATCATTGCCATCGCATAATCCACGCAATGTAAGCTATGAAATCAAATCATGTGGGACCATAGAAGAAAAAAAAAGGAAACATTGATGTTCAGATCATGAAAGTTAAGTCGAAGAGTATATGAATATGCACACAAACAAATGTAATCAAAAATATTTTTAATTAATTTTTATTTTGTTTTATTTTCACTCTTATTTATTTTTTTATAATTTAATTTAATAATATTTTTTATATAATAATTTTCTTATATTGTTCATCTACGCGTATGAGTGATTTAAAAAAAATTTTAATTTTGTTATAAATTCTTGCGTTTATTACATATTTATTTATTATATTTATTCATTCATTAATGTTTCGTTTCTATTTCGACCGCCCTAAACAACCGCTTACGACGAGATTTGGTTAACAACTAACTTCAACAAAATATTTTGCTCGTATGGCTTCATATAACATCATCTATTGTCGTTAGTGTTAGTGTTTCAATGCTGCTGCTTTTAATGAAGAAGAAATTTTATACGGATGCTTTTTAGAGAGTACATGTGTGCATATACACGCACGCACACACACACACACACAAACACACACACATATATATATATATATAAAGGTGTAGAGGGCATTGCATTTAAAAGTGGTGTAAGTATAATTTTCTTATATAAAAAAAAAAAAAAAATTGACTTAAAATGAAATGAAACTAAGAAAGTAAACAGTAGAATTTTTTGATTTGTTATTATTACACTTTCGTCATCTGACTATAATTTTCAGATTTAAACTGAAAATTTATACATATTTTGTCTACTAGTAAATGCCCCAACGAAAATATAGTCAACTTTATAAACGAAAATATCGAGCTAATGGCAGATTCTCAAAGTTGATTGAAGTCTCAATTTGATTGATATCTACAAGCAATGCTCACAGGTAACGCAAGTGCGTCGAGTACTCCTACAGTATTCCAGAAATCTTTGAGCATCAGCGTACTTTAAATTGTACTGTGCTTATTCTAAGCTGATATATTTTTGTTAAAAATGTTCTGCAGAAATAAAAGAAATCTCTCTTTTAATCAAGTCTTTCAATAGAACTCCTTGGCTTTCTTAGCGTTCTAATCCATTCGTGTGTATCGTAGCAACTTGGCACACTTAGAAAAATCTGGTTACATCACAAAGGGCTTATGTTGGAGCTTCGTGACTGCATTTAGGAAGAGCTTGGACATAGTAGAGAACTTTGTTTCTAATAACTTAATTTTTTTTACCGGTTGTGTGATACGTTATGCTACTTTGTTAAGGCTACATGCTGAAATTTTTTTAATATGTCCCAAAAGTATAACATAGAAAAATCCAAGTTCTACTAACGGTCAATTCGTTTCATTTTCCAATATCTTAACAGAAAGGTTTGCAGCCTGGTCTCTACGCCTTCTCATTTTTAACTGAAATGGTCAAAGCTTTTTTAATAGGGAAATGGAAGGTATGGCAAATGTAAACATTTTTTCGAAAGCTTATTCCGATATTTGACCGCATTTACCCAAGTTAAGTGTTAAATCTCAAGACTAGCGTATAATTAGGACTCAGTTTTTCATTCTCGTACTTTATCTGCTTAGGAAGTCTTTTGAGGTCAAATCAAAATCACAGATCACAGCCTTTCCATTTATGGAATTTCCTGAAACAAATACTATATACTACCTTTCATCATCTACATAGCAAATAAGCCTGTTTTTGCTTCTATATACATTTTCTTTGTGTGCAGTGCCATTTTTTCAATTAATTTTAATGAAATTCCTTAAGTTTCTGTCATCATTCCGCTGATGTTTTGTTATTCTTGAAGCATATCCATTGTGTTGCTTTAATGCAAAGGCAAACGATTTAAACGTTTTTTCATCGACCGTTTTGTATTGGTTTCTAAAAGCTGTACTCATTCTCCGCCCTCTCATTGTCATTCTTCCCACCGATACACCGTTGACCATTTTCGAAAAGCCCTTATAGTTTTCATTTGAATGTAGTAGCAATTAACGTTAATGCCCTGTTTTTGTTTTTTATTCATAATTCAAAACTTTTTTCAACTGGTCCCTCTAAATGTATAACTTCATAGATGAATAGAATTCTCCACAACGAAAACCAAAAGTTGCTTCTGCTGACGTTCAATAAACTCAACCGTTTTTTTAATGGCACCCTAGTGAACTTAAAATCATCAAAACCAAACATGCAGTTTGAAAAAAAATTTCGTTTTCGTACGATCGCTTCCTAATCTGAGACTATTACAGTTTGAAATATCAGGACTAAATTAAAGATATTACCTCGACGAAAAGAAGACATCTCTATGATTTGCAGACTCTTACAGAGAAGTACATAAAATTCCGCAATGTGTTAGATGGAAAAGAAATTTTAAAAATATATATATATATATATATATATATATGTACATATATGTATATATATATATAAATATAAATATATTTTATATTTTATATATTTATATACATAAATATAAATATATTTACATAGTAATATATAATTTATTAAAATCAAAAATATTATTAAATTTCATAATCATATACCGTTTTGATATGCAACGGCACACATATTAGCGTTTTTCTGTTCCTAGAACAACAGGTTATTTTACATAAAAATGCAACGAATAATTTGTATTTCTAGTAAGAGAAAATTTTAATAAAATAAGTAAAAAAGTTATATTCGGCTGGAGCCGAATATATCGTATACCTTTCATTTTATCACATCACTACTTTATGTCAAGAATGTATAGAATCGTTGTCAACATTTTGTTTTGTTTGCCTTATGGGTAATAAGTAGAAAATGTTAAAAAAGTGAAAAAAAAATTAAAATTTGTTGACTTTTAATCTTGTGTAGGTGTGGCCGGTTTTTTCCATTCTTGAACATGAATAGTACAAACCCCCTTAAAATAAATTTAGAATATTTCAGTTTTCCATAATTTATAAGTAATAAGCAAAAACCCACAAATTTGCGATTTACGCATTAATCTGGACGTGCCCTTTGACAAATTTTGGGTGAGCTGCAATACCAACCTATGTTCAAGAATTTTGAATGTTTCTTTCAAACTTGAAGTCGATATTTTCATTTTTTGCGACAAAGAGAGTGTTCACAATATACATACACACAAGATAGATATACACAAAGGAGGACAGACATGACTAAATCGTTTCAGAATTGGACGCTGCTCGAGTATATATATATATATATACTTTATAAGATATACGAAGCTTCCTTTTGAGTGTTACAAACACTATGAATGAATGAGTATATCAACATCCTTTGATGCTGCCTATAAAAAGAGAAATTTGAACATTGAAAAGAGTCGTATGCTTGGAATGCAAGAGAGTAAAAATTCTGTTAAAAGGGCATAATATTGAAACGTTTATATTCAATAAAGCAAATGTGCGAATACAAATGAATATTCAAAATACTTATCGAATTGTATTTTCAAAATATGTTCTCATTGATATATTATCCTTCGTTACCAAATTAGAAAAAAAAAACAACAAAAAAAAAAACACAGAAATATGGTTAAGAGTTCCGGCGAAGCAAAAATATGATTTTATAGAGAGAATTGTGAAATATTTAATACAAATATTGTGCTGCCAAAATTTTTTTATTGAGAAAGATTTTAGCAGATAAATTCAAGTCAATGTTACAAATCAATTAGACAATCAATTAAAAATTTTCAAATCAAATATTTTTCTTCTATTTCAGCAAAAGGGAAGAATGCAAGGAAACCGAATAGTATGCAACGAAAAGAAAAGAAATGGAAAGCAAATTGATAAATAATAGAAATATGGTTGCGTTTATGCTATTATCTATATGTGTTATGTAATTAGGATTCAAATGAGTAAAAATTTAGAAAAAGTGAAAAATTTGTTGATCAAATTTTTTGAAGGAAGAATTTTTATATCAATATATTATACTGGGTGACGGAAAAACTTCTTGAATTTTTTCCTTATAGATTGTTTTAGAATCGCCTAGCATTATCAAGCTTTACTGCGGGACGTAGCTGTGGTGACAGTTCATATATAATCAAAAAAAAAAAAAAAAAAAGAGTAATTGCCTTCAAAAAATTTTTAAAAAAATACGCATCCCTTAACTGGTTTTCTTCTAAATCACATTTTTTCAAGTGATAATAGTGGTTTCAATAGACAGATGTGAAGATGGAAAAAAATACGAAGATTCTTAATGTTACAAAGGTTTTCACGACAAAGTTAAATTACAATGTCTGTTATATTGAGGAGGCTTGGCCGATCCGTTTCATTGTCGTAGAGATATTAGAGAATAGGTTGCCTCTTACAAGTGGAAATTGAGATATCTGCTATGGTTTACTATTAATAAAAAAAACAAAAAAAAAATAATAAATCAGAGGTGTACTCAGTTTATGCTGTACTGTGGGCGTGGTCTTTGATCGATTTGATCCATTTTCAACACCTGCTTGCGAAAACTTTTAATATTTCTGCCAAATTAGAAGCCAATATTCTCATTTTTGCAGCCAGAAGAATGCTTATCATAGACATTACACAAACGGACAGACGGGCATGCTTAAATCCATTCTAAATTTAATGCTGATCAAGAATATATGTACTTTGTGGGATCGCTGAAGTTTCTTTCTGTGTTGTTTTGTAATATACCTGCATCCTTCGGTAGTGAGTATAAAAATAAATATTATTTCATTAAAGTACAAAATTTTAATAAACTTCGTTATCCAAGTTCTACTACTTTCAATATATATTAAATCTTCATACGAATTAATACGGAAAATCACACAAAGGATGGCATAGTTAACTAGAAAATTCGAAGCGAGATATAGGGTTATATAGGGTTATTCATTTCGTGGTCCGAACTTGGCTACCATGTTTCGTTAACATATGTAAAACAGATTTCTCACCGCTGGACTTTTTTTTGATGGGATTACGCAAATGATCAAGTTTAAGCGAACAATCCTCAAACGTTTTTGGCCGAGCTATTGCCCGCTATATGCAGACATGTCATCGAAAATTATCTCAGAAAGATCCAGTCTTATAAGAAGTCCTCTAAAGGATATTTGAATGATGTTATGTTTCATAGATAATGGAAAGTTTCAAACAATATATTGAGGAAAAATTTGATCTAAATCTCAATCAGAAGTTTGCATTATTTACGTTTATTACAAAACTGCAAAATAGATGACTGCATACATGTACATGTTAAAGTAACGAATCCTTTTATATGTTGAAATCAAAATTTGCTTAGTACAAACTTTTCACTGGAAATTGAAAATCATTCGAATCTATTTAAGGGTTTAATGTAAGATTTTTTGCGCAAAAGCCTTATTTCGCTTAAATTGTTTTAAGTCTAGCTTAAGTCTAGCTGGTATTTTTTTATATCAGTTAAAGAGGCATTAACTTATCAAAAGTCTATTACTTTCTTCACTTCGCGCTTTGCGAACCCTTTGTTTATTTATTTTTTCTTTTTTTTTTTTTTCATTAAAATTTCCCTCACATTGCTTTACAAAACACTTGAGCTCTTTCTCGTCGGTGTTTTAATCGAGCAACTAACAATCGAATGTCGCAGAAAACAATACCCGCCGCCATTCTGCTCTTTTGCCAATAAAACGAAATATGAATGAAATTTTCAATATATTTTCACGATATTTTTTTAACATATTTTCGTTCATAAGATAAAGAGTGAAAAGAATTTTTAATTTATTCAAACTATTTATGCCTTTTTTTCTAGAGATGATCGAAATGATTGATCGACTAAAACTTAAAAACATCGAAATATAAAAAAAGTTGAACAATTTTGACATTTTTGCCTTTCAAATGATCGTTATTCTTGTGTTCATAAATTCAATCGTTTAATCTATTTCCCAACATACTTTCAGATTTGCGAGTGATTGCGCTCTGTACTATTGTGAGCGGAATATTTTCTGTTTACTTTTCATTAATTGTTTTAATCGAAGGGAATATAAAATTCGCCGTAAAACAAATATAACTTTATTGCTTGGTTTTATTTGCAATTTTTTGAATATACTTTTTTTTTTTTTTTTTTTTTTTTTTTACGAAACACACTCAAACATGGGAAAATGTCTGCTTGTTTGAAACAAATATTTGCAAATAACCGCAGAGTCCATACGCTTTCATAAAACAAACAGAAACAAAAAAAGCAAATAAGGAAAATTTAAATTCCCGTTAGAGCGAATTTTGGTTATTCAACGATTGTAAGAGATGTACGGCCCTCTAGCAATTCCGGCGGTAGAACGAACAAGTTTATTTAAATTTCAAATTTAAAAAAAAAATTTTACATCATTCGGGATGAATTTTGTTTACGTTTTTGTTTACGAATTTTCATGGTCATACTAACAAAGCGACAGAAAAAGACTTGATTGAATCCATATTTAGTCAGTCATGAAATTTGATATATTGAATTAAGAAGAAAAATGTGAGTGCATTATATAAAGTATCTGAGAAATAATACTTGATGACACTAATCACATGAAAAACTCAACTTACCTTCACAATCATTCTAGTTCGTCTTAAATACGAAACAGACGATGAGAGGAAAAGTTTAAAAGAAAGAGATTTATATATTTATACGAAAGTTTATTTTATCGGTGACAGTTGCCGAAAAAAGGAAACATCACAAAAAATGAATAAAATAAACAACAATTTTTGCATTTATACCCATCATCGGAACGGTGCACAAATTTTTCCAATTTCATCATCATCTAGAACATTTTAAATTAAATCTTAAAGATTTTATATCATACATAATAAATCCTCGATTGGTCTTAACTAATTAATTCATCGCACTTAAGTTTGAAAATTGCAAAACATATGTTTTTTGTTCATACTCATTAATGGGAAATTGGAAAGCAGGTTGTCATTCGACCATAAAAACGACTACGATTTGTAAAACAAATGAAAACAAAAATAGAATGATATCGCGCGTTTTAAATCATTTTATAATTCGAAACCAATACTTACGATAATTGAATAAAAACTGCGAAGCAAATATATCTGATACCTATGGATCTAATAATATATCAACAAACAACATAAACGTTTGTGATTTTTTTATTCTAGCTTGAGATGATGAATATCCAAGTTCCGCTCTAATGCTATTATAAATTTTGTATTTTTTTTTTTTTTTTTTTATTACACATACGTATAAGAAATTGATTGCGCAAATATCCACTATTCACTGTTATTGTTATTATTATTATTATTCATTAATATTTTCCAAAAAGTTTATTTGTATTTGTATTTAAGTAGCAGAATAAATATAAATATGTAGCGAACATAAATAAATATTAGAAAAGATTTCCTTGAAAATTTTCTTTGCTGAACTTTAAATTGCTTTTTCTTATGAACTTCATATCATTAATTTCATGAAATATGAGCAAAAATGTAATAATTTATAATAAAATGAATTTTATATATCAAGGCAAAGATGAAAATATTTTTTCATGAAACGCTATAAAAACTCTTTTTTTTTTAGTTCAATTAAAATAAAAAAATGAAAAAAAAAATTAAACTTATATTCGACTTAATCTTATCGTTTTGCTTACATTTCACTTACACTTCATTTATTCGAAAAGTATAAATCAGTGTCACTTGAACTTCCTTAACGCGAGAATATCGATCATATTTTTATAAGTGAAACCCCAAAAATATTCATTTTATGTGGGTGCGCGTGCCTTAACAAATATTTTATATTTTCCTCTACTACTACTACTGCTCTGCATGTCAATATATTGATTGTGTGATACAATTTTTTCATAAAACTTTTAGATAATTTTGAAAAATATTTGTACTAAGTTCCGTATCTCTATGTTTCCCAAACCTTGTAAAATGTTAAATAAAATATTTCAATTATTTGTTTTTTGATTTGAATTTCTGGTATTCTAAGTATATCATCTAACTTTGCTATGTTCATTTCTATGGTCTTGTTTCGTGGAACTCAATTTCCAGATTTATCTCTCTCTCTGCATTTATTGCACTGCATCGGAATTTTTTTCAATAACAACGTTTTTCGACGAATTTCTTTTTTGTCACATGGTGTATAAAAACAATTTTTTTTTTTTATTCATATGAAAAATACTTGACTATATATTCTGCATAGGAGATGTCAAGAGGCTTACTAGCTATGCCTGATTAACTATCTGGAGAGATAGGCGTAGTAGTTTTGACTGAATACAGGCTTAGGGACAAATGCTGTAGCCTGTGCCGCTAATTCATATAGTTGATGCCGTAACACAAAGTTTTATTTTCTGAACTATGAAATGCGAAGTAGAACGAAGTGAAATGCGAAGTAAAACGAAGTGAAATACGAAAAAAGTAAGAAAATTATATAAGCGGTGCGCCGTATCTCTTACACCAATCATCGATCATGTTAAAACAAAATAAAAAAAATAAATAAATTTTAGTAGGTGGGCGTGTCAGATTTTTTTTATCTTTATAGAATACCGTGAAAATTTTCATTGCCTAGTTCGTAAGTAGTGAGCAAAACATCCAGAAAACAAAGGTGTTTTCATCTCATTTTATACGGTAGGGCACGATCTTTGACCGATTTCATTCATTTTCATTAATTTCTAATGTTTCTGCTAAATTTACAGTTGAGATTTTCATTTTTGCGGCCAGAAGAATGTTTATCACAGACATTATATAGATAGACGGACAAACGGACATGCTTAAATCGATTCTAAACTTCATACTGATCAAGAATATATACGCTTTGTGGGTTCTCTAAAGCTTTCTTTGGAATATTGTAAGCAAAATAACAGTATGAATATACGTCCATCCTTCAGTGATGGATACAAAAAAAAAAAAAAATGAGTGGAAAATAATAGAATGGAAAACCGAGAATAATAACTACGGTCTGGGATTTCCCCATATCGCTGTACGGATTTTTCGTCATTACCCTCTAAAAGTAATTAATCCGTCCATTGTAAACCAGTGTTCTTAAAGAAAAAAAAACAAGATTTAAAGAACCAAATAGGATCCAAAAATTATTTTATTTTATGCGTTTCTTTGGAAAAAAAACTTCTAGAAAGGCCTTGAGTAATATCTAAGCTAAAAATAGCCGTTACAACATGTCATTTTCTTATGATAAATTTTTATTTATATTTTTCATTATTAGTCTACGATCCCAGGACTGTAAAACAGCCCTTCTAAGTTCAAATATTCCACATAAACATGCGTTAGTCTCACTTCATCGAGAAGTGAGTTGAATAGAGGTATGAGGTTGAAGGTGCTTCAAAAATTATCAATTTTTTTGTTAATAAATCAAAAGTGCCTCATAAAGATTGATGATATTAATTATGAATTCGTTTATAGAGTTATATATTTTCTTGATCATTTTTGACAGTTACACCAACAGCGGTCCTTTCTAGTATAAAATCTTCAAGGAAAGAGAGAACAAGGAAAAATATTTGAAATTGTAAGAGCAGTTTTATGCTGCTGGGATTTCAGATTACTGAGAGAAAATAATTAAAAATTTATTATAATAAAAAAAAAAAAAAACATTTCTATAAAAAGTTTTAAAATTTTAAACGTGTTTTTCTCGAGACACATTTTTTGTAAATGATCTACACAGAACTCCCACAATTTTCATCCAGTTTCGATCGAATGATTAAATTAACAAAATTTTTAAAATGAAATTCTCTAGTGCAGTACGTAGGGGATTTTGAATTTTTGTTGGTTCCAAATTGAAATTTTTATTTCAAATACTCGTCAATTGTACAAAAATGAATATCAGTCAACAACCTACATGCTGCCATAGGCATTAAAATTAAAATTTTCTTTTTTTACCATAAAATTTTATACCAAAAACGTGTGAGCCGCCAAACCTCTTAAGCGTTAAAGTGGGCTTATAGTGTGTGTCACCGTATTTTAATATATTTCGAAAAATAATATTTTTTTTTTTTTTTTTTTTTTTTTTTTTTTTTAATTAAATATATGCTTAATCATCTCCTTGAATGTTATTATTCCAAACTTCAAAGACAAGCGCACAAGAATAGTAAATAAAACTACGGTTAATTAAAAATAAAATTAATAAAAAAATTAATTAAAAAATATTTTCAAGGACAAGATGAACTTTTAAAATAAGACATATTTGATGAAAATTTTTTCATTATTAGAATTTTCATTAAGCACTAAACAATTAATTATAATTATATAATATAATATTAATAAAAATACGAACATTTTTTTTGTTGCTTTTTTTTTTTTTTTAAATATATAAGAAAATATAATATTATATTAAAAAGATTTTTTTCTTATTGTTAAAGAAAAATCCAATTTATTTCATTTATTTTTTCTTTATTTTTTCATTGTGGTTGCAGTAAACAATCAGTATTTCCGTTAAACAGCCGTTTAAGATTTTGTTCAACTTATGGATTCTTAGCAAATTATTCTTAACAAGATTGAAGACAAGGCAAGCAAATAAATTTTTTCCACAAACACAGAAAGAAAAAAAAAAAAAAGAAAAAAAGAGAAGCAAACGAAAGGAGAAACAATTCTTTACGTAACCAACAAGTTTCGTTCGTAATTATTTTAATGACAGAAAGTTTTTGAAATAAACCTCAACAACAAGGATTTGTTGTTAAACTTTTTCGTTAACGTTTTTTTTTTTTTTTTTTGTTTTGAACAGATAACCATTAAAGAGTTTACCTTTATGGGTTGCTCGTAAGTTCATTGCTTGTTCGTTTTGAGAAAATTGAAATTGAATTTCGAAAAATTAGTATACATGATAAACAAATAATAGCATTGTGTGTGTGTGTGTGTATGTGTGTGTGTTAGCTAAAGGAATTTAATTCTACAAAGTTAGTTAAGGGAAGCAGACGAGGGAAAAACGATTTACGATTTACTAAAATTGTTGTACAATTCGTAACACGTACACAACATATTAAAAAAAAATATTTTGTAGGGACCACGTGAAAGCTTGATCTTTTTTCAGGCCATTTATTATATTTAAAATCGTCTACGATATGAATTGAATTCAGATATTTGCAGCTATCAAAACGTAATTAAGAAGAAAATTTGAACGTGAATGCAATGAAAATGGATTAAAATTGTTTTTTGAATAATTTTTTTTTTCTTTTATAATTTTTATTTTAATGAAAAAAAGTCCATTTAATTTAACAGATTGAGATTATGTATGATCTTTGAAGCTGTTAATTGCAGAGCGAAGCTTATTAAGTCTTTAATATGCTAAGTTAAATAAACAATACGCGACATAGACTTCCTTTTACTTTCTATAGATAGCAGATATTTTTGTCTAGGTATTCGTTGGGTTTTTTGACAGTAATTGCGAAATAAATTAAAACTATAATTTTTTGTGCTTACATTACCCATAAATATGAAAAATATTCAGTTATGTAAATAAATTTATGAAAATTCTAGTACAAATTTCTTCTTCTGTTTGTATACAAAACTTAACAAATGATTTGAATGATTATGTGAGCAAAAACAACCTTTTGATAGACATTCATCGTAATTAGCGTTTAAGATATAAAATTACATTCATTCATGCATGCATGAATTCATTTTAAATAGTTTGAATTTCAGGTGGGTAGTGAGTCATAATGGTTTGAATCTTTTTAAAATCTGAAATCTAAAAATAACAATAATGGCCGAAGCATTAGGCTCTTCTGAACATTAAGTGTGAAAGAAGAAGAAGAAGAAGAAGAAGACGCAAACATAATATTTACGAAACTTTTAAGTTGAATAAGGCAAAAATAAGCAGCAGTTCATGTAAAAAACTTGAATAAATGAATTATATATTTAAACAGAAAAATCCAAGAAAATTATGTTTGTAATAATAAGTGTCCTATATGTATTCTTAAATAGAAAATCTCTCTCTCTCTCTGTAAGCACAACACTACCTTAAACGCACGCACACGACAAATGCATTTCAAGTAAACCACATGCCTATCTAAGGATTATTTGGGTATATTCTCTTCTTTTTGTTGTTGTTGTTTTTTTTATTTTTATTTAATTTTTTTTTTTTTTTTTGCTACTGAAATATCAAATTCTTTGTATTGTGCAGACGAACGTGACTTTAATTGTTAACAAAGTATCTCAGTGAAGATTACAACTACTATTGCCCGAAGGGTTTCAGTTGAATTGGATTTCTTTGATTTTTATTTCAAAAAAAAAAAAAAAAAAGTCAGGTGACTTTTTGTGCGTATAATATGAAGAATATTTTTTAAAGAAAAGAGGAGAAGAGAAAAAAATTCTATAAACCAAAAAAAAAAAAAAAAGAAAAAAATTATGCACCACATGCACTCAAGAATTGAAATTTATAGTTTTGCCACGTTTCGATGTTGACTTTCGGCATGTGGCCTGTTACGGTTGCTTTAAATCCTTGTTACATAACAAAAAAAAAAAGAGTTAAATTGTCGACATAAGATCAAAACAACATATTTCGATCTCAGTTGAAGTAATTGTGAACTGGATGTAATACTTTGGCTAAGGACATTTATCAAAACTTAACACTTAATTTGAATTTTAGTTAAAAAACCACCGCTTGTCCATTCACTGAATAACCTCTTTAACTGTTTGTTCATTCACACACACGCACACAAACATTCGTTTCTTAATTTTCATCTTTGCCTGCCTCACGTTATCATTTCCTTCTTCAATAATCTTCTTCCCCTTGATGGAATTCTAGCCTCGATATTTGCATTAAGACAAAAAATTTAAAACCTTGAACAAGTTCAAACGCAAGAGAACTAAGTTTAGAAATAACTGTAATCCACACCAACTAAAGCCTAGATATGACTTAAATTTTAAAACCTTGAATAATTACCTTTAAAGGAAAAAAAAATGTAGATATGAAATTCGTTTTAATCGTTTCATAATCGACTATCAATAGTGAGGTTTTTATACCTTCTTTTTTTTGTAAATATTAAAAGATGGTTGTGAAATACTTCCCAAGGTCGATATAGTTTTTTTCTCTTCTTTCAATATTTATACGTAAAGGATTTTGCAGAATATCGATAAGGACCTTTTACTTACTTACTTAAGAAGCTTAACAAGCTTAAGAAGCTTAAAAAGTAACGAGCTCTCAAGAGGAGCAATATTTAGTATTTAAATTCGATGAATTCAAAATATTTAAGTTTTTCACAGATACAAAAATTGAAACACAAATGCCCTTAGATATTTCCCAAATATAAAATAATCCAAAATATATCTTACAACTAAAAAAAAAAAAAAAGAAAAAAGAAGACACATAGACTGATTTGTCATTTTCGAAATCAATTTATTAAATCTATCTGTATCCGCAGGTTACAGTTTTGAAATGTTTTGATAAAATTTGATACAAACTTTGGATAATGATAAATTTTGAAAGTTTCGTTTCGAAGTGTTCTAGAGCTTGTCCAACTATCAATTTGTTTTTTGTTTTTTTACTTTCTTCATCCATATCGAACCAACTCTTATATTTATGTTTCGTTAGTTAAAGGCGAATACACAATTAAGTTAAGTTTCCCTAATTAGCATTTAATATTCAGAGCGAGAGTTTGCCAAGATTTACGCTGAAATGTTTTTTACTTTTTTCACTTGTTTGTTGATAATTTTTACATTCACATTCACATTCACATCCAAACTCGATTAAACGTATAATAAATAATTCACTTAAATACTGATGGCTAAATGGTGATGCTGATGCTGATACTGGTATGCTGATATACTGGTATTTCATCAAAAAGTTTATCATTATATTTTAAAGTCACACAAATATGATCTTCGAAACAATTCTTTATAGATGTAAATTTTTAAAAAACGGACACACATGCAACTACTAGTTGCAGTAGTTGCAGCACGAGCTTAAACATTTTTACAAACAAACAATCCATGTAATACTCGCAAAGAATATGTTTTCATATACATTATGTCCTGATACCAGTTCATCGCTTGTACGTGAGGGTATCTATTGTGTAAATTCAAAATCCGTAAACGGTAAATGGAAAAGAATTTGCATTAGTGTGTACATTGCATTCTCTCTCTCTCTCTCTCTCTCTCTCTCGACAATTTAAAGTTTAAAAATGTTTTTCATAATTTCACTTAGACCATGACGTTAACAAAGACTCTATGTACTATTTTTTTCTTTTGCCCTAAGGATCCCTCCTCTCACATGTTATAAATTCTTTTTTATGCTTTTTATGCATATTTAAGAGTATATTTGAACATTCTTATAGTATTAGTTTATGTAGTGTAGGACGACATTCCAGAAAAGAAATTCAACACGACAGAGTATTGATAATAAAAGACCATAAACATTTCTACACATACACACACACTCATAATAAAAAGTCATTTATTTAGTGAACTAAATACACTCAAGTTGTAGCACGTGTCACGTTCAGAGCCAGTGCATGCTGGTTGTTCTCTCTGGTCGTTTTTAACCAAAAGGATTTATATCACTATACCAGTAAAGCTTTTTCGTCATCATATATTGTAAAGCAGTTAGGTCACGCTTACGCAGACACTCACACTCACCCTCCCACTCCCACTCCCAGTCGCACTCAAAGCAACTAAAAAGACTTGATTTATTATTTACACTTTGCACAAGTATACGTAGAGTCAGTCATGTGCACGCAAAGAGTCTTTGCTGCAGATAATAAAAGAATTAACGGTAAAAAGGCGCCTAAAACCCAGCAAATGTTTATTTTTTTTTTGGTTTTTTTTGTTTTGATATTTCTCCTGAATTCTAAATATATACTTCTTGTTAAGTTAATATGATTTCTATGAGATACAACAGGTAACCGGCTTTTGCTGTTTATCGATAATTTGCATAAAAAAAAAAAAAGAAAAGGTTTTTCGAAACTTATACATAAATTCCATTTAACTGTAACGTAACGTAGAAGTTCTTATCCATCTAAGTTAAGTTCTATTGCGGGTGACTGCATTCACTTAATAGACAAATCAGATAAGCTTCAAGTCTTGCAAGAAGTGTTTATCACATACGTGCAACTATACTTTTCAATTCATATTGCTGTGATTGTATTCTCTCTCTCTGCTCTACTAGAATATAATCAAAAACTATTTTAAATTCACCCCAAAGGCGAATATATAGATTTTGTGGTTGTTTTTTTCTTAACTTCATCAAGAATAGCAAACAGTTTAACACATATTATACGTTATGCATTTATGCTCTTATGGGGAATAAGTAAAGGTAGATATATAGATAAGGGTTAGGTCTACCGCAGAGGTTTTACAGGCACCGTAAGGCAATCGTAAAGTTCTGACTGCAAGAAAATTTGCATTATAAAAACAACAAAATTAATATCAAAACACATACACACACACACACACAGTCCTTCGAAGAAGGGTTTGAACAGAGGAAGAGTGATATGCAGTTTTTAAAAAGTCCCTACTCTATAATAATTTGTTGTTAAGGATTCAATTTTTTTATACTTCAATACTTTGTGTATTATTAATGAAGTTATTTAAAATTTTTAATTTATCGCTCCTTCTAATAATAGCGATTGCTTTTAATGATGACTAATAGACTCACTGATGTGTAGAAGATAAAGTTCTTATAAAAAATTTCATTTGAAATACTTTCTATTCTGAATATGATTTCGAAGTAATACCGCTTCAAATATATTTCAAATATTCGTTCGAATCATTTGGAATATTTGGGTTTGAGTAATGATTGTTTTCTTTCAATTTTTCATTATTACTAACTGCCCAAATGAAACGTTTCTGGTTGGAATTCACCAATAAAAATAACATGAAATTCCCAAAGGCAAGTTAAAAGAATGTTACCCATCTCGTACATCCATACACACACATGAATGCACATCAAATATTGCAAATATTGCTCTTAAATTGTATCTACAATAAGCTGAAAAATTGAAATCATTCTTTGTCATGTTAATAGATATTCGTGTATATACTAGTAAGCGTTTGTGTAGTTAAACATTTCTCAATAAATGTTGTTTACTAAAGAGGCGAGCACATGTCCGAATATTTTCCAAATTAAAGTAACAAGAAAATAAATTTATATGAATTGATGTTTCAATAAGAGATGTGTTTTTCTTAAATTTATCACGCAATATAACGCGATACTTTTACTAGCTATGTGGCGGTTGGTATCGATCTACTACAAGTAAATGTGTTTCATGAATATTGGTAGTAACAATTTTAGGCGTTAAGAAGCTAACGAATATTTTTGGGTAACGATCAAACTATCAAGTCAAAACACTGCCATAAAACTCTCATTGGTTTACTTCTTTGGGATGTTCCAAGACACTAAGATGCGATAGTTTTGTTTCTTTACATACGCACAGACAATTAAAAAGGAGCCTTAATACTTGAAATTATTTTCTTTAAAAAAAATCCTAATATTAACTACCAGGTGAGCTGAAAAGTTCGTAGGCTGACACATAGATGGTACTCTACTAGTATTAAATCTATGTGGCTTTTAGTTACCTCTAACCTTCAAAAGACAAGTGTATAAATTTGACAGCTGTTGCACTATTAGTATGTGAGTTATAGCACATATTTAATGAAGCAACGCTTTAAAGTCGGCCGCTTTAAGAACGGCAGTTCACTCTTTTTGCATATCAAAAATACTCATTTGCGATATGTCCAACAGGTTTCTTTGATATCTTTAGGGTCTCAGCTATTTTAATCAACTTCACTTTACGGTTATCCGAAATTATTTTGTGGACTTTTTTGATGTTTTCGTCGGTAAGAGCCTCTTTGGGGCGTCGATTGCGTGCATCGTCTACGGTGCTCATTTCGCCTCGTTTAAATTTAGCAAACCACTTCTCTACGCTTGATTTTCCTAGTGCCAAGTTCGAATAATGTTTATCAAGCCGAGCGTTGGCTTCAATAGTATTTTTTTTTTTCGCCAAAGGGGAATGGTTTATTAACACACGAAATCCCTTTTTATCCATTTTTTCAAACTAAGAAAAGTTGCTTCACTAAAAATGCTATAACTCACATACTAATACTGCAACAGGTGTCAAATTGATACACGTGTCTTTTCAAGGTTAGGGCTAACTAAAAATAAAATTTAATAAATATATAGATTATTACCAGAAGCGCCATCTATGTCTCAGTTTACGAACTTTTCCGCCCATCTGTTATTTCAATGCATTGTCCAAATGTATATCAATCCAATCAATTTGAAAAAAAACTTCCACTTTTTATCGATTAAATCGCATCTCAATCGTATGGTGTGATAAAAAAAATGAAGCGAAATTTAAACAGAGGCGAGGAGATTGGAACTAATAACTACGATTCATTTTAAAGTTATAAAAATTTCTATAACCACCAACGATTCGTTATACATTTCAGATAAGATATGAGAATAAGGAATTTTGAATCTATTTAGTTATGAATTTTTAGCATTTTTCACCTTTGATCTGATTGATTATAATTCTCAAGGCGATCGTAAATATTTCAATGTAAAATTAAAAGCTGCCAGATGTGTTAATGTTATCGATTAATTATGGCGATCGGGTTGCAATCAAAAAAAGTGTATGTGTGTGAAATCTATAAAAAGTATTGACTTGAAGCAAGTTTTCTTAGAATCAGATGAATGACTCGTTCCCAATTTAAAAAAAAAACGTTTACGATTTTTCTATATTTATCTGAAATAATGTAAAGTTATCGATAAAATTCGTTTCAAGCAGACACTTTCATAAACACTTTTTCTCAACTCTAATACGAAGCAAATTTTCTGCGTATATTTTCTTAGAGTTAATGTGCTTCTTCAGGTTTTTTCTTTTTTTTTCTCTTTAATGTTTCAATTCAATTGAACTATTTTTCAATACTAAAACTGTAGTAGGCCCCTCCGGGATAGAATAACTTCAATAAACAATGAAAAGTCAAGTATAACGAGGAAGAGAGATGACAATGTTCACTTAAATATAAAATTTATTCAATCTTGTGATAAACGAAAGCGTTAACTCTTTAGAAATTTTCTTCTTCTTTTTTTTCTTTTTTTCAAACAAAAGAATTACAAGAAAAAGTGACTCATGAGTGAAATTATATTCTTTTGTTTAAAACAACAACATCAAGTAATAATATGCAATTTACACGCTTGTATAAAGAAAGTTTTCTACAAAGTATGCAACTTAATCTGTTGTCTTCATGTTTTTCTTTATTTATTTATTTATTTATTTTTTTTTTTTTTTTTTGAATTCTTGAAAGGTTCATTGAGAGTGGAATGGGCTAGATACCTTGTTTTACAGTTATGTCGAATGAAATTTAACAAAAAAAGGGTCTTTTTTCTTTTGTTTTTCCACATTTAGAGATAAATTTAATTTAAAACTTTATCTTTTTCCAACCTTTTTTCTCATCTTATTGACTGACAGGAGATACAAAAAAAAAAAAAAAAAAAAAATTATGTAATGAGTGTATATATATAAATTTTCCAACGAAAATACAAAAATTATTTTGGATAACAATCGTTTTTTCATCTACAAATCGGAAGCAATTTTTGAGATTCGATGTTAGCGGCATTGATCTCTAAGATGCATTACGTTCTAGTCATGATTTGTTATCCATAGAGATCGGATGCGTTTGCAGCAAACTCTTAAGAATTATTTTCAAATATTTTCGATTTGAAATTTTCACGATTTATGTCAAATATCATTTTTTTTTCTTTTTGTTTTACAGAATTTTATATTTACTTAAGGATACATTTTTGGTCAAGTTTTTAAGTTAAGTTCTTTAAGAGCATATTATTTGAAAATAAACTGAAATTTACTTATCCTTACTGCCTTACTATACTTTACTTATCCTATTTAAATAATTCCATGTAATGCCTTTTTTAAGCAATTATTTAATATAAATTTTTATTTATTTATTTATTTATTATTTCTAGCTTTTTTTTATATTTGTGTTTAAACTGCTGTGCTATTAAAAGTAGATTTGATTGATTTACAAATTTATGATCTGAAGAAAATGATAGCAAAAATATCCTTTATTTTAATCTTTTCTTAACACCTCTTTACAAACTGGGCTAAATCGAAGTTGAACAAAATCTAAAACAGAACAAGAATACTTATACTTTAAAAAACGGAATACACGTTTTTTTTTTTAGTCGTGGGAAAGGAAAATAGTAAATAGGAAAGAATAACGAAAAAAAAACTTTAAATGTATGTATAATAAAATTCGTCGCAGGTGTATATTTATATGCATTCATATGTATTTTTATACCGTACATGATTTGTGACACAGATTTTTACGTGAATGTACATATACCCAGAACACCCGGAAATACTTAAAGTAGACGAATCTTTCACTATATCGAAGGACTCAGTATCATTTCCTGAAATTTTCTGTCTTAAACTTGGTTATCTTCCTGTCCATGTATTTTTGCGCTCTATTTGTAGATCTATTTATAAATATTCCGCATACTAACGGGTTTCAGCCCAACGATAAACGGTATTGATTGTGCGGATTATATTGAAACATTTTTTGGGACCACTTTCCGTATAAAGCATTATTTTGAGAAATTTCTTTGATGAAAGTCCTTTGAAATTTTCAAAATTTCTCACCACAAAAATCTCTCAATAATAGTATTGTGGCACATTCAATTGTAATGGAAAATTTGGATCGGATTAGCTAAATTTTTGAACCTCCTTCAACACAACCATTTCTGAGAACAATAAGCCTTTCTATGCATAAAGGTCTATTTTTTTTTTTTAAATTCCATCCTGAAAATTGAATCATAAGATTTTATTTGGCACAAAAATTGACTGCGCCGAATTGTGTGGACCCAATTTGAATCAATTTTTTTTAAATTTATACCATATAATGCCTCTTATGAAAAGTACACCTTCTGATGATAAAAAGGTCTATTTCTTAATATTTTATAATGAAAATTGGCCTATATTAGCTTGACTTGCTATAAAAATGAACTCTGCAAATTTGGATTACAAAAATCTATTTTTTACATCATACCTTACATAAGAGTTGTCATGAAAAGTGAAGTTTTATAACCCAACAAAGCTTAATTTATATTCTTTTCGTGACAAAAATAGTTGAAGAATAATAAAATCCTTGACAAGAAAATTAATTTTGCAAATTTAGACAACATTAGTCCAAGATTATGGGCGCGCTGTCATATAAGGGCTCCCATGAAAAGTATACGTATTTTATCATGAAAATAAACGAAGTAGTGTAGAGTATTTAATGACCGGTCTTGCTTGACAATAATGTTTTTGCATGTGCCTTGTATATTTGGGCCTTTGATGATACCAGCTAGCAGCTACACATACGCAAATAACACGCGATAGCATACATCAATTCAGTTAGCATTCAACGGAAATGAAATTTTAATGTACGTGTGTTAGCATATGCATTGTAAGTACAAGGCTATCTCACCGTTACCGTACTCACACAAACAACTGTATTACATCCAAAGTTTGGGTTTTGTGTAAGAGCTTTTTTTTTTTTATTTTTTAAGTTTATAGTAGTATTTGCCAGCTGTTCTTAGGTTTTGATACGAATATGACAATCTTCGTCGATAGCACAAATCAACTGATTTAATTTTGAAATTCTTTTTCGCACCGTCGCTGATATGAATGCAAACCATTCCAGCGTAACCATCTAGCGTATTAGTAAATAAGTAAAAAGACTATAGTTGGGCAAGGTCAACTTTTAAATACTCTATACTATTCCGCCTAATAAAATTCTTCATTTATTTTCATTATAAAATGCGAATAATTATTAAAAATTTTAATGTAAATGTATTTGTGGTCCTCAAAACTTGAACTAATGTGATTAAAAATTGACAAAATTAATTTTCTTCGTAAAGATATAATTAGTCTTTAACTATCTTCGTCATGAAAAATACTACAAAATTAGTCTTTGCTGCCTTATAAGAGCTTACTTTTCATGAGAGTCCTTATACACTGTGAGGTCCAAAAAATGAATGAATGAGTCACTTTTTATTAGAAATCGCTGTCAACTTTCATGATAAAATATTAAAAATTTTAGATTTTTGCTATACGAGGGCGTACTGCTCAAGAGAATCATTAAATGAAATAGATTACAAAAAATTAATCTAAATTGAATCTAAATTGGTGCAATTACTCTTTAAGATCAATTTTCAGGATAAAATATTAAAAATAGAGACCTTTTTGCTATATAAAATTATATGGTAGGGATTTCAAAAAATTAGTCTATCCGATCCAAATTTTTCACTTCAATTTAGTTTAGTGAAATACTATTATTGCGGACTTCATATTTCGAAATTTTGTTAAGTATACATTTTTTGATACAAAGCCATGTGGGGAAGTGATCGTAAAAATGATACAATGTAATCCATTTTTAATAGGATTAATCTTTAGACCAAAACTCGTACACATCAGAAAAATACATGAACAGACATCACACGAATAGATGGATAGAAAATCTTAAAGATAATAATCATGATAAAAACGAGTTACCTGTAGAATTACCTGCATTCACACAAATTGAAATATCTTGCACTACAATATTTGTATAAAAAAACATCTCAGAATTACTCGAAATATTCTTAAAGTTCACTTTGCTGAGATGATTTTAACACACAATTCGAATTTACTTTTACATTTACATTTATATTGCCTAGAATTTATATTAATTAAAAATTCTTATCTAATATAAATATATTTCTTAAACATAAATAATGAAAGCAAAGAAAGTATTTATTTTTTTTTTTTTTGAGAAAATATTTCAACTTATGTTTAAGAAACTAATGTGAACACACAGTAGTTATTCGCTGCATTTTAATTACATTTTCAAATATATTTCTATAGCATTCGTGCTTAAAACACACTAAGATTTTATATGAGAACTAGATCCAACGTCTAGTAATTTATGATGAAAATTGAACCAATATAGGTATTTTCATTATAAATTTATTGCGCCTTAGTTCGATTACGTTGGTGTATTTTTTCATCTACTATCATAAAAGTATTCTTAAGAAAAATAATTCTCTTTTCATATAGCAATAAGAACTAATTGTTAGTATTAGCAGTATTAGGGAGTGGTCATAAAATCGTTTCGATCGAATTCATTTGCAATAGGCATCGTCTTTGTCCTGAAATTGATTAGTGAACGCAAGAATAAATGGACCGAATTCAGATAGAACAGCCAGATATCAGATAGACGAACAGATAAACGAAGAGATCAGCTTAAGGTTGAGAAAATGATTCCGAATGGATTGTTACATAAAAAAAAAAAAAAAAAAATATTGGTAAATTCTTAAGCTCTCTACATTAAATTAATTTGATTTTTAATCAGATACATTGTTTCTAGAAGTAGTTTGAAAATTGATGCATATATATATATGTTTATACTTACTCTGATAATGTAAGAATATGTCACTATAATATAGAAAAATTTGAAAAGATCCAAAATAAATAAGAAAATGATTTTTTTTTTAAAATTTGTTTTCAAGAGATTTTCTTTAAAGACAATTTTTTCTGAAATAAAATTTTACTTAATTAAAAATCACGTATTAGATGACTTTAGAATCAGCACTTAAAATACGCAACACTCAACTTTATTTACCAACATAGTCCTTATGAAGAGTGCTACAATTGCTTTAGTGCTTCTCCAATATTTTAATGCTTGCTTGTAGAACGATTTTTCATGACTGTCAAAATGTCTCAGCTTCAACTTCCGTAATGAATAAAATCGAATTTTTTCTAACAAAAAAAAATGAAAATATGTTTCTCGCTTAGTCCCAGCATTCTTATTGGTTGATAGTTTATTTATAAAAACGCATTTACCTCAGTTCCAATTAAGGAACAAAGATCCCCAAGAGAACTTATTTACTGTTAGCTTCAAAGCTGTTATTTGCAACGAAATTTTCTAATTAGATTTTTTGTTTTTATTGCTTGTTGCAGCAGCCCTCCCGTTAAGCAGAAATAGTAAATTTAAAAAGGGTTTTTTTTTTCTTTTCTTAGTATAATCAAATACAAGAAATTCTCTTGAAATATTAAAGAAAATTGAAAAGAATAATGTTTTGTGATTAATGAGACATTACCACGCTCGATTATGACGATTAGTGTTCCGGTATAAATAATTTCATATAAAACGTGTGAGAAAAACAACTTTTGTCTGCTTATCTTATATTTTTTCGTTTATTATTATACTTTTATTATATATTTTTGTATTATATTTCGTTATTATTATTATATAACTCGACTTTTGTATCGATATGATTTTGTGATCGATTCGAATGCGATATGGTTTTAATTATAACAATAAAATAATGCTTTGAATTACTTATTTATGCAATTATAATACAAATTTATCTCATGATTATAAAGTTTTTAGAAATTTCCTGTTTTTGACAACAAATATTTATTCGTGGTTTTTTTGTATAACCTCACTTTATTGCTATTATTTAGTGTTTTGTCTTAATGCCTATTACATGTTCATTGTGGTTTACAATACCTTAACTAAGAAGATGCGAACTTTTCTACTCAATGAAATTTCAATATGATTGACTTTGCCTAAGAAGAAAGTGTAGATTGGCTGTGGTTTCTTAAAAATAAATTAAAATAGTTTCCTTAAAGCACCCAACGACAAGCTACTACTTACTAAATGCTAAAGGAATGAACTAATGTATAAACATAGATATATAGATAGATAGATAGATAGATAGATAGATAGATAGATACACAGATAGTAAAACATCGCGATTAAGTTAGTTTTCATCGTGAAACACAATCATGTCAAACGAAGAAATTTGCTTAGCTTAGACATATGTGTGAAAAGTTAAGAAAAAAGAAAAAAAAAAGGAAGAAAAAAGAAGAAAAAACTAAATTAAAATATTATAGTTGGGCAAGGCCGATCATTAAATATTCTACACTACTTCGCTTACTAGAATTCATAGTTGATAATTTAATAAAAATTAATAAAACTGGTTGTTCGTAAAAGTTCAAAGCTCGAACTGACGTGGTCCAAATTTAGTATAATTAGCTTCTTTATCATCATTTTCGGAGAGCGGCAATTGTGGTTGAACTGTTAAGAAGTGCCTTTAGTAAGTTAGTAGACGTGGGTTCAAATCTCATTGGGGTAGAGTTTTTTCATAAAATGAAAAAAATTCAACGAGCCGCTCGAGCTGCTTATCTCTCTAGTCTAAAAATTAATTTCATTAGTCTAGAGTATAATAATAATAATAATAATAATAATATAATAATCATTTTCATCATAAAATATCTCATTTTAGATCTTTTTGTCCTATAAATGCTTACTCTTCGTTAATACCCGTATACTCTTATATAGGAAGGGCTGCGAAAAGAAACAAATGCGCGGGAAATTTTCTTAATTTATGCATTAAATCATGGCTCTGGACAAATTCTTATGATAAAATACTAAACTTTTGATTTTTTTTTATCACATGAAGGTCCTTTTCTTGTAAGAAGAGAATTCATAAAATTGTTCGATCATATCCTGATTTTTCACTTTCTTTTATTGGGCGTATAAATGTGAGATGTGAGGAGTTGAAGACCAATTGGGTTACATCATGTGTAGAGCATATACATGTCTGAAGATTGATTTTTTTTTTATAGCTTGAACGTCTATCAATAATAATCAGACACAATATGAAGTCATATCGCAACGCAAAAATATTTCTTCTAACAACAAAGCAAAAACAAAAGCAAACAAAAGGAAATGGTTTTTGCATTGCATCGTTACGGATAATAAAAAGATTCATGGACAGACGCAGATATATCATCCATATAGACAGTAAGGTTCAGAAGGGAGCGTTCCATTAGGAGCTGCTAGTAAGAAAAAGCACCAATTAATCGATTTGAATCCTTTACTGTTGAAAAAACATCAGTGGTTCCGTTTTCATAAAATTTAAGGTTAAACTCGAATTTTATTCGAATTAGAATTAGTTTATTAGAAGTGATATTAGTTATTAAATTTGCTTACTTTAAAGTCGTTACTTATAACAAATTCTCCTCATTAGATATTGAATAATATTTCAAGAAATTTTTTTTTATTTTGTGCCCCTCATCTTCGGTGTCGTTTTGCTTGTAACTCGAAGAAGGAAACTTCTGAGACCCCACAAAGTACATATATTCTTGATCAGCATAAAATTTAAAATCGATTTAAGCATGTACGTCTGTCCATTTCAATGTCTGCTTATTTGCGCAATATTTGTGGTAAACATTCTCCTGGCCTCCTGAAGATATCGGTTTTAAATTTGGCAAGAATATTCGAAGTTTTTTCACATATGTTTTCGTTGAAAATGGGTCAAATCGATCACAGGCCGCGCCTACAGTATAAGCTGAAAATTCGTCCGTCTTCTGGATGTTTTTCACGGTACTTCATGGATGGCTGTGTTCCAAGGTATTCCATAAAAATAGAACAAATCTGCCACGCCCACATATTAAAATTTAGTTTTCCTCCCTTTTTTAAGATAATGGTGGTGGGTATAAAAGATTCGCCACAGCCAAATATAATTTTCTTAATTGTTTGTTTTAGATTGACATTTTTACGATCTGTCAGATTACGCCTAAAGAGATATCATAAAACATGGTTTTTTTGCGAGAACTGTGGCGATGTCATTTTGCTTTTAAAAATTATTAAAAAATTTTTGAAACACCTCTATATACATGTGTATAGCATACGTAAAAGAATTGTGTCAATAAAATAATTGGTCTTTTGTAGGTAAATAAGAGAACATAGCCTTGAAGACTATTAGTTTATTTTATTTAAAATTTTATAAAAGTAAATTAAACAAGGGAGAAAGTTATATTTGACTGAGCCGAATCTTTTATACCCATCTTAAAAAATGGGGAAAAACCAAATTTTAATGAGCAGGCGTGGCAGATTTTTTCTATTGTTATGAAGCTCTATGAAAGTTTTTAATGAGCACTGAGCGAAATATCCGAAAAACAGGCGTGTTTCCTGGCTTATTTGATATT
The DNA here is from genome assembly GCA_000671755.1 of Glossina brevipalpis. Classification (NCBI taxonomy): domain Eukaryota; kingdom Metazoa; phylum Arthropoda; class Insecta; order Diptera; family Glossinidae; genus Glossina; species Glossina brevipalpis. The sequence continues at coordinate 382,688 of KK351170.1, read as the reverse complement.
GTAGGCGAGGCCTGTAATCGATTTGGTCCATCTTCAATAGCAGCGTATGTGATGTTTCTCTCAATTTCGTAGCCGATATCTTCATTTCTGCGGCCAGTGGAATGTTTACCACAAACATTACGCAGATAAGCAGACATGCAGATGGATAGAAGAACAGACGGACAGGACGTGTACATCTAGTTGGATTCCGAATTTGATACTGATCAAGAATACATATATTTTGTGTAGTTTCTGAAGCATCTTTCTTATCATTATACGAATTTTCACAAAAATTTTATACTTCAATATTCTATTATATGGATCCTTCCCTATGGGATAGCTAGCGCAATATTTGTGATAACATTTATAGATCTGATTTATGAGTAATGAGTAAAAAACTCAATTTTTTCTTCTCTTAAAAGCAGAAGTGTTCTCAGTTTACGGTGTACTATGGGCGTGTCCTTTGGCCGATTTGACCTATTTTCAATAGCAACCTGCTTGTAAGAACTTCCAATGTTTGCGACAAATTTGAATATTCACCACAGATATTACACAGGCGACAGACGGACATGCTAAAATCGATTCTAAAATTTGATGTTAATCAAGAATATATAGATTTTGTAGAATTTCCGAAATTTCCTTCTGAAAGTTACAAGGAAAATGTTAAAATGAAATATATCCCTCACCATCAGTGGTGGGTACAAAAAAAAGCATAATAATGTAATTATTAAATGAGATCATGAAAAATATATGAATAAATTATTCAATTAATTTTAAAAATAATTTAATATGAAAGCTGTATAAGATAATCGAAAATATAAAGTAATTAAGGTAGATATTATCAAAATATATAGTAGTAATAATTGATATAATATCCTGATGAATATATAAATTCTTCGAGAAATCAAATGAACAGTTAACTGGTAGTTAAATCGAGCTGCATAAATTCGTCGACAAACCGATAAACGGTATATGAAGTAAATATTAAAAAATTTATTTCTTCTGTAATTATAAAGAAATCGTAAAGTCACAAATAGACAATTTTGTACCGTTGTATGGTTTTTATCGTAAAAAAGGTTTATTTTATACCTTATGGTATGTTTGCCTATTCTTAAATGAAATTTTTTTAAGTTAAAATGACTTATCTGGAGTGCTACAGGTATTTGTTATATCATTCTACATATTTGCTATACAAAGCTCATTCATATAAGAGATTTATTTATATAGATGTTTGCGTATTTGTATTAGCAGCAAGTAGCAAACTTCAGAGATTATATAAAATATATACGTGTTCGATCCGTATCAGCCTTTAATATGCTAGCGTAGATGTCTGTGATAAACATATTTGCGATCGTAAAGATTAAAATATCGCCTTTAAATTTACCACAAACATTGAAGGTTCTTGCTTTCGATTTAAATGGCTCGGAAGACACTTCCACTACATCAAACAAAACTATGAATATTTGTTTTTGTTCAAAAATTAATAATTAAACTACGACTGTTATAATAAGAAGAAATTCCACATATATTCCGTGGATGATCCTTCAGTTCCTATACAAAAATGGATAAAATCAGCCAGATATCAAATTATTATTTTTTCAAATTCTTTTTTTTTTTTTAAAGATAAATGTAGTTAATATAGAAGATTCGGTTCCAACCGAATATAATGTTCTTATTTGTTTATTTTCTTTTTTTTCATTTTGCATTTTATGAACGGGTCAATATATAATTGACACAGATTGCAATGAAATTTCGTACAGACTTTTTCAATTTTTAATTGAATGACAGTCGTTAGGATTATTTAATTTTTACTGTAAAAAATTGCGGCATATGCGACTAAAATAGATAAATTATGAAAATAAAATTCATAAAATAATAGCGTATTGACAATGTTATAAATTAAGTTAATTAATAATTGATATATAAATGATAATAAATATAAAAACAAATTGAAAAATTAAGAAAACTATATATTTGGCTATAAATGAAATTTTTTATACTCCAGTTTTATCTTAAAAATACTAAAAAATTAAAGAAAAAATTAACGAAAAGTGTAAACAGTACTACCATTCATATTATTCTCATGTTAATTCTAATCTCATTTCACCATTGTATCCAACCAAAGTTCGCTTTAGGGGTGCAATTGTAATTTACCAATGGATCCTTAAGAAATCGACTTCTTCAAGTGGCGATTGCCTACGAAATCTTACGATTAAATATATATCTTATGAATGCCGAAGCATTTCCACAGTTCGAAGATTAATATTTGGAGCATCTAACCCTATGGACATCTTGAAAATACCGGACGACCATATTATAAATAAAATATTCAACTTTTATTAAAACGACTAGCTTGTCTAATCACTATCATCTAGCCCACGTTTTTTTTGGGAAAAATGGAAACGGTAGTCTTAGTTTCTAGTGCTTATGCTAAGTCCAAAAATATATTTAATCGGTCTAAATAATTTATAATAATAAAGTAATAAAGTAAATGTTGATACTTCTTCTAATTTGATCAAGAAAATTCTTCGGTTTTTAGACTCCAATATGGGTAGAAGGGTAAAACAGATCTTGAGGGCAAAAGCAGACATACGATCACAAAGGGTTAATATGAATTCGAATGCTGCTGCAGAATTCGCTCATGTCACATAAAAAAAATTTCATTTTATTGTTGGTCATAGGTTGTGTTAATACTCAGATAACATATTTTTCCCGAAAAGTATTGTATTGTATATTTTTGAAAATTTATATATTAATAGCAAATAAAAGATATCGAAAAAAATCTGTTGTGTAAATCGATCTTAATTACTTTATATTTATTCATAGTTTGTACAGAGCAGCGAACGGTGAACATATACTAGTTTAGCTATTATGTTTGGTTAGGTCGTTGTTCTTTCAGGAAACGTGACATTTACAAGCGACAATTAAAAATTGAAAAGAAGCAAAAAACGAAAATATAAAAATATTATTGTGGTATACGCGGGTTAAATATTGATTTAAAATTTTTTACAAATATTTACCAAACTCATCCAAACATTTAATGGGGGAATTGTGATTGCAATCTATACATAGTTACAGTTAACGGGAAAAGCTTTGCAATTATCCACATAGCAATTGTTCAAGATAAGTCGTATGGAAAATTGAACTTTGTTTTTTTTACGTTATTTTCTTTTTACATATTTTTTTAAACTTAATACGATTTATTTATTAAGGAAATATGTTGTTAACGCTTTAAAATTTTTTATAAGTTAATATAATCAGTTTTACTAAACGATACTCGTCCTCTAATAATTTCATCCTTGATACAAATTTTTAATGAGTTTTTTTTTCTTTATATATATATTACATAAGGATATCTGCATAATTTTATTTCTTTTTTTTTTTCTTGTTACGAAACTTGCACATGAATTATTCAACCGAAAACTTGCAATTCCAGGTGACAGCCTTAAAAAATACAAAATGCAAATTTTGTTTCAACGTCATTTCGTAAAAGTTCCCATTAAATGAGGTAATTAATTACGTTTCAAAAATAGAGAGAAAGAAAGTTCAATAAAAAAAACGAGAAAATTTTATTTGTCTTCGGGCAAATGTTCAGTACTCAACACTTTAAGTAAAACTTTAAAAATCGAACAGTTTCTTTTTAACTGTCTGTCATCATGCCAATTAAACCAAACTAATAAAATTTCTATCAGACTTCTAAGTGCCAACTTTCAGACCAAAATTTGATATGGTTACAAGTTATTGATAACGATATTTAAAAATTTCGAAAGCATGAGGGAGGGGGGGAGGAGGGATGGACGGGCTGTATTCGTCCCTTTATTCGATCTGTAGCACCTAGACGATAGTTTCAGAAACCTTGTGACGGTCAGCGGGAAATTGGTCCAACATATATTTATCAAAATGATCTTAATCATGATCTTGTTGGTCTATCCAGGAATCGACCCTTTTTCGCATTTCTTCAACTTTCTGGAACCGCATGCTAGCCAAGCCATGTCGCATCGATCTAAGCAAGTGGTAACCAAAAGGCGGTATGTCCGTTGAGTCCGCTGGACATGACAGAAGTTTGCATTTGAGCTGAAACAATTTATCCTTGACTACTCTTGCAAAATGTGGACGAACTGACATTTTCAGTCAATTCGTGTTGTAGCCATTTTCAGCCTTTGGGGCTTTTCTAATTCTAAACATCTAGAAGCAGTTAATTTTTCAATTGCTAAGAGCTGTTCGGAGGCTCTTTAAGAGTTTCAGCTGAGATTCCGTTGTTTTCGAACTTTTTTAGTCTTCGAAGCCGTTCTTCGTCCTTGACACCGAAATCATAACTTTTCAGCAGTCAAAACCAAGATCGCCAATTGCAATATAATACGTTAGCATTACCATAAGCTTCTAAAAGCTTTTGATAGACTTTTCCGTCAGATTTTTTTCAAATCATGAACGTTCAAAATGATTGTGGAAAATGAATGAAAAAAATTCAATTTTGAGCATTCCATGATTAGCGGATGTCTACACTGAATAATTCAATAAAACTAATTGGAAAATCATTATTTTAGTTAGAGAGAGGTCAAAATGATCGAATTCAACCCTTATGTACACTGGTATTTCCCGTTACCCTATCGCTTTTACTTGTAGAAGTTCCAGATCAAAATTTTTATAAGATCCTAATAGAAACATTGAATTACATATATTTTTATTTACACAACGAAGAACAAGTAACAATAAATCGTTGCTGTCTAGTGACTCGGGTTAAGCTTGAAATGGTTGGAGGATTTCCGTAAACCTTATTATCGACATCAACCGTTGCAAACCTGTTGTCGCCATAGGCCTTAGTTTCATCTAGTTTCCCAACCACTGGACAGTATATGATTTCGCCGTATTGACGATGCGTTCTCCACCAATTCACTTTTGACGACAAAACCTTTCCTCAAAGGCCTTAATTAAGTTTTGCTAGGAAGATATTTATGGTAATCAATTGCAACAGTCGAATTAAAAACCATTGAAGGCACGTAAAAAATACGTTAAGCATAGAAATCTTAAATATGATGTTGTAATTGATTGAATTAGAATATTATTGTCACAATATCGCAAGCTCGTCAATATTTCCCTTGTTGAAAACATTGTTTACGTTTATTAACCAATACACAATAAAATAAAACACAAGCTATTTGGTTTTCTTTTAGATCCGGAAGAGAGTAAGTGTTGTTTCTAATTAAAAACCAATAAGAAACCTCAATTAGGTTGCGCCGAATCTTTTATACCCACCACCTTTATCTTTCAAAATATGTCGAAATAATTAAATATCAATACTCTATAATACTAGTTAGGCGTGGGAGAGTTTTTTCCATTTTTTATGAGGGGTACATTCGGAGACCCTACAAAGTGTATATATTCTTGATCAACAGCAAATTTAGATTTCAGCATTTCCGTCAGTTCATCTATCTGTCTAATGTCTGTCCGCAAAAATGAAGATATTAGCTTCAAATTTGGCAGAGCCATTGAAAGTTCTTGCACATAAGGTGGTATCGAAAATGGGCCAAAACGACCACAGCACAACGTAGACTGGTTGGTTTGCTCTGGCTATTTTGCACCATGTAATATGGTAGGTTGTAGTTCCCGGTATTCCATAAATATAGAAAAAATCTGCCATACCCACCTGTTGAAACTGGGGCTTTTCCCCTTTTTTTTTAAAATGAAGGTGGTGGGTATAAAAGATTCGGCACAGCCGAATATAATTTTCTTACTTGTTTACTCTCACGACTTCACTCACTTGGAAAAGTAATTTCATTTCGATCTCAACTGATCCGTTTTTGTTTTGCGATTCACCGTTACTCTTCCTAAATAGCAAGACCTCCGTTTGGCGTATTGGCTTTTTCAGACAACTGGAAAACGGACAAAAATATTAGTTTGGGGAAAAAGAAATCCATTATTTTCCAATTCGAAATGTTAAATAAAGTCCTGATGTTCATATAAGAATATAAACAAAATCTAACTAGATACACGTCACCACCTCATAAGATATACATAGTTTTGATCAGCATCAAATTTTGAATACCTGTAGATACGTCCGCCTATTCGCTTGTGGAAACATTCTCTTGGCGTCGCAAAAATGAAGATAGTAGCTTACGAAGAAACACTAGGAGTTTTTACACGCAAGTTTATATTGAAAATGGGACCAATCGGGCAAAGGATGCGCCTATAGTCCAACGTAAACTGACAACACCTCCGTGTTCGAAAGCCAAAAATATCGAGTTTTTTGCTCTCTACTTATAAACTATAGTAGAAAAACCTATAAAAATTTCTACGTACACTCTGTTGGCTATCCTGTACCATCCATATGAAAATAGGCGAAAATAGAGTATTGATATTTCAGTTTTTTTGTAGAAACTTTTAGAACATCAACAAAAAAAAAATGCTTCAAAAATACAATAAAGTATATATATTCCTGATAAGTAGCAAATTTAATTTTCTCTTATCAAAGAATTTATTTTTATTCAACTATTCCAGTCATAAAGTTCTAAAAATTCGACTTTGTTGCCATATAATGGCTTACTTTTCATAAGAACTCTTGTATGTGATAGATGCCAAAAAAATAGACCTACCTGGTCAAAATTTTGCACAGTCGATGCTAGTGTCATCGATAATTTTCGTAATAAAATATTAAAAATTAAATCTTTACGAAATACAAAGATTTAGTCTTGGTAGTAGAGTGGGTTAAAAAATTGATCCATTCGAACCAAATTTTTCATATCAATTTGTCACGTCGAAATACTATTCGTCACTCATCATTTTTTCACTGTTTCACAATAAGTTTCTATAGGGGCAATGCGTTCTAAAAGTGGTTCGATCCAATCCATCACTAATAGCATTTGTCTTTGGACCGAAACAGGTCAGTATACAAAATTCATTAAAATATTTGGATGATTGCGATCTGCAGGTTGAACAAAAAATGTACGGGCAAATGTCAAAGAGACCAACGGGCAGCTAAGAGTTACTAAAAGGTCAATCTATCTTAACTCATTTCTTTGCATTGCACATACTGAAAACATAGAAAGAAAAATTTGTAAACGTTTTTAGGCATGAATTGAACCGGTCCACTGTGAAACGGTTTTTAACCTAAGAACGATGAAACTAAATTAGGGAGCATGCTATGTAGCCCACTATTACCTTGTATATCTCAGTGCGGAAGATATCTTCATGACCTTAAAAAAATATTTATCCTCAAAGCTTTCATGTTCTCATCTTAAAGCTTTTTGTAAAAGCTGGGTCTACGTTTTTCTCTTTAAACGTTTATGAAAAGCTCATACATTTTTCTCCCTTTCTTTTACATCTTTAAAATTTTACAAAACGGACTTGAAATTTTTTTTTTTTTTTTTTAGATTTTTATATTATTGTTGCCACTCATAACAAATGCTATGCAGAGTAATTTATCAACTCTTTGTGGCTGTGGAATAACCACAACGAATTTTTATATTAAAACGTAAAAACGACAAAATAAATGATTTCTTACGGTTTTATTGACTTGAAATGATTGAAAATCAGTCAAGTGGAAAATTTATGCATGAAAATGCTTTTCAAATAAAATAAATTCAAAATAAGCAAAAAAAGTTTATCTTTCTTGCTTATAGCGGTATTTCAATATTCATCGCATCGATTTTTATATTTAGTAATTGTCGATCAGGAAATGAAGTTTAATTAAAACCGTAAGTTATTATTCGAATATTTTTACTTTCAGTTCTTTAGTTTCAGCATTGCGCGTAGATTCGCTAATTTTCGAAATAAGTTTACGAAATAATAAAAAACAAAGCAATGAAATTATAATTAGTCAAAGCCGAATATTAAATACCTTACACCACATCCCCTAATACAATCTTTCATTTCATTCTAGTGATATATACCAAAAATTATACTTAGTTTCCATGTAAAGTCATAGTTTTCGTAGGAGAGTAAGGCGTTTAACTTCTGTCAAATTACTTTTCCTCACCCATTTTCTTCATAATATATATTTCAGTTACTTTACTAAAAGTTAGGACATAAATGGTTATTTTTCATAAGGATAGGGTTTAAAAAATATATCTACGTAGTCCAATTTTTATCATGTAACATGAAAAATTAGATTAGATAAAAAGACTTACTTCTCATGAGAACTCACTCCTATGACAGCTGGTTAGACCTTCGTGGTCAAAATTTTCTGCGGTTAATTTCACCAATTTTTTTTTTCAATACATTGTTTGGACTTTACCCTTATTTGTGGACATTCTTGTGGACATCTGACATCTTATACGATTGGATGCTTTCGAAGTAATTTTCGATGACCTGTCTGGACCTAGCGGGTAACTCCTCAGTGATAAGTTGATGGATGTTTGTTTTCAAAGCGTCAAGATTTGAGAATTGTTTGCATATATTCTATCTTTTGCGTAACCACATAAAAAAAAGTCCAACGATGGGAAATTGCACGAACTTGGTGACTTGATGATGAAACATTTTGATAATGTATGTGCATGAACAAGTCTGTAATAGGTCCTAAATTTTGCTCAGAAACGTACCTAGAGGCAAACATTACACACTAAAGACTCGTTGCCCTGGATGACAGTTCCGTTTTACAGGTATTACCGGTTGCCAAATCCGGATCACAAAATGAATGATCCTAGATATACTAAATATGTTCGTCTGCCTATTTATGTAATGTGTAATGTGTGCGTGGGAAACTTTATGCAGATCGGAAAATAAAGATACTGGCTTCAAAGTAGACAAAGCCATGAGAAATATTTGGAAGCAAGTTGGTATTGAAAATGGGCTAATGAGTTCATGGGTACCCCTGGAATGGAACATAAACTGAGAACATTTCTAATTTCTGGTTTCTTTATTCCTTACCATCTGTTTTATTTTTAAATTTTCATACCCAGATTATAATATCTCTCACCGATACCTTACGGAATTTAAAGCATTAATTTTGTGAACCGCATTAAATCTAATATTTTTTTAATATTCGTTCTATATTCTCCTTTATTACTCTATTACTTCTCCATACAAAAAATACGTTTAATCGGCTTGCGGTTGGTTTGTGGTCATTTATTGATTTGTGTGTGTATGTGTGTGATTTCAAATAATTTAACTTATTTGCTTTTTATGTGGCTAACTTTACAGTTTCTATTTCCAAATTGTTTTACTGTCACTCTCTAGCTAAAATCAATTCGAATGAAGAGCTTTATAGCTATTTAGTGAGTATAATGTCTTATCGTACCATTTGTCCAAAGGATCGATTGTAATAATTTTATTAAATGTTAATGATTCGACGACACTTTGATTGAGTTTACTGAACTATTGATTTTACTATGTTATCTTTGTTCGTATTATAATTTCTTATTAGATATAATAGGTTATAATAGGGTTCTCTTTAGAACATTATTCCTTGTTTTGATCTATTTATTTGTAGGTCAAATTTCATTTACTCTTGGTGTGATATCAGGTTCTCTTCATTCGAAAATAATAAATCAATCGTAGCTTCCATGTTTTCATTTTTTCTTGTACGAAAATCCACCTTATGAAAATAGGTCATAAACAGTTCATTCATTCTTGTACGATATGTCGTAGATGTCATCATCTTTATATCTTACATATACAACGCAACAGCCAATAATTCCTGGGACTAAGATAAAAAAAACAATTTTTTTTTCACAAAATTCGCATTTAATCATCAGAATAATCTTCTTCAAGAGTTATATATAAGCAGTCTCACGCTTCCTTAACATTTTGATTCCTTTTTGATAGAACAATTTCTAAAGACTTTTAAAAAGCAATTCATTTTTTCGTAACGACTCCTTATTTTCTTCAAATCACTTTCTCTGGAGTATCCTTTTAAGATTTGTAAACAGAAAATAGTTGCTAGAACACAAATTTAGAATTCATGCAATTATATCATTGTGACCATCGATTTGTTCCACTGTGAGTTAAAACGATGCTCACTGGCATCCATTTCTTTTGGCCGTCTATTGCCTTCAGCATCATCGGTGTTCATATAATCAGCGAACTGTCGACAAATTCTGTTCTGTCCAACATAGATAAGCTGCTATAACACTTCTTAAGCGAATAACATTTCGAATGCTATTTCATCAAAGGCACAATACTTAATCAATATAGAAAACTTGAAAATGACAAAAATAGTAACTAAAATCGTATCAATTTATAAACAAATGAACGCGAAATGAAAGGACTCTTGAAAGGCGTCATTTGAAGCCTGAGACTTTTTTATAATAAAACAGTTTTATTTTATTAGTGATGACAATCATACGTCTGTCCCAGGAATTGTTGACTGATGTCCTATATATATAAATATATATATATATATATATATATATTATATGAATTATATATATATATATTATATGAATACATATATCTGAATGTATATATATATGTATATATTGACTTAATCAGAAACTTTTGTTTAAATTTGATCAACATGAATACATAGCAGATGTTTTAAATGCATTTGTATGTATATGCATGTATTTGTAGGCGTTAAAAAATTGACTATATTTTCATTGCTTTTTTGTTTTTGTTTTCAATGCTTTGTTTTACTTTCTTTAAAGTTTATTGAACTCTGAACTCGTTGTTTTCAACTTATGTTACTTACAAAGGTTATTATTGTGCCCGTTGCTTCTATTTTTTTTATTTTTTTTTTTTGTCAGAGGGAGTATGTCTGTATTTGCTTGCTTACTTAAGTTTCTGCCTTTGTTTTCTCGAAGAACTCAACATGAGCGTTCTGTAACTAACTTCAAAAAAAAAAGAATATATATATAAGAGCAAGAGATGTGTAAATATGAAAAAGAATTTATTTACAAATTAAAAATAAAATTTGAAATACGTACTGAATAATTAAATACAAATACAAAAACAGTGTAGTTCTATATGTGACGATTTTCGCTAATATATAATAGGTTTTATACGCCCCTATAAAGTGCATATCGTACGTAGAATATTGTTTTGATTACTCCATCTCAAGGCAAGATCGTGAGGCTTCCATTTTCAAAATCCTAATGCAGGTTATGTTAATCGTTGATTACAATTCCAATACGTAACGTCAAAGATTAACTAAAAGTTATTTATTATTAACTGCTTAACCCAAACAATATTATAGAGAAGTAATCCCAAGCTGCACTTCATGATTAAATAATAAACAAGAGAGCGTAAGAACAAACGTAAGTATTGTTTACGTTATCTGCTTCGATATTTACATTACGTTAGTGATATATATATATCTGAGGTCTTACTTAATTTTTTTTTTTACGATTAACTCATATAATTGATCGGGTATTTCAAAAAGTATCTGTGAGTATTGAAAACGAAAATAGAAAAAAAAAAAACGAAACCAATATACTTTCATTCCGTGAAGGCTATAAAAATAAATCAAATCGAGTTCACTCGAACTCATAAAGCGCATCTTTCACAATATTATTGACATAAATATCGCACAGTTTTAGATAGCGGGAGAAAACAAATTTATTTTATAAACAAAACTGTTGATTGAAGAAGCTCTTCATTTATTTCCGACTTATACGTTGTGTGTGATTGGAGCCCTTTGCACCATTTGCATATTATCGCGCATTATTTCATTTAACTTAGAATAATTTGATAAAAAAAGAAGGTGAGTTCATTGCAAGTTTAACGTAAATTAAAATGTTCAAAAGAGGTAAATGGATTAGAGGTTAACGGATATGTATCACTGCTGCATATAATCCTATTAAGGATTTTAAATTTTTCTCTGATAATAAACAACACCATAATGAACACAATCTAATACTCTAACATGCATAGATGCATAGAATTAAGCTTCGATGTAAGTACTTACATAATAAATAAGCGAAAATGATAGAAAAAAGAAGAAGAGCGGCGAAATCAACTACAACCCTACTAGGAGGAGGGTGAACGTCTGAAGAACACAAATTTACATGTGAAATAATAACAAGAAGAAAAGCTTTCTAACACAATTTTATTGTTCTCCTATTTTTACACTGAAATAAGCAAAACCTTGCAATGGGAATGTATTGCTGTCCCTAATGAAGGGCTTTTTTTTCTTTTTTTTTTGTTTTTAAATTTCCTCTCAACATGAATATCAAATTCATGTTAAGTAAGGAACCTAGGTACACTGCTTGTCTCATTCAGTCAACATTTCATATGCAAAACATTACGAAAATTTTAACGTATTTACTACACTAGCTAAGCAACGAAAAGCGATGACAAAAACAATAATAAACTTATCATGTGCTACATTTGCAACTAAAACAATAGTGTTACGCATTTGCTTCCTGTGGCGAGTATGTGAAGATTGTCGTCCACGTGAAAGCTTAACATAAAACAACAACGCATTAGCATTATGCATAATCCTGGTATAGCATTTCAAATGCATAACAACATACGCATGAACGTATTTGCTTAATTATACCCACCAGCGAAGGATGGGGGGTATATTCGTTTTGTTATTTTCTTTGCAACTCTTAGAAGGAAATACTTTAGTGGCCCCTCAAACTGTATATATTCTTGATCAGCATCACATTTAGATTTGATCTAAACATTTCCGTTTGTCCGTCTGTCTTTTTTAAAAATTCTCAAAAGTAGATTTGTATGAAAAATGGGTCTAACCGATCAAAGGACACTTACTACGTACATTGAGAACAACTCTGTTTTTAAGACAAAAAAAAGAAGTTACGTTTTTGCTCATTACTCATAAACCGTATCACAAAGATTTATAAATATTCTCCATATATATTGCGCTAGCGTTCCTATAAAATGGAAGAGATCGACCACATTCTTGATCAGTATCAAGTTTGGATTCCATCCAGATTATTTGTCATGTTTACGATAACAATGAAGACATCTCGACAAGATTTGGCAAAGATATTGAAAGTTCTAGCATTTATTCTGGTATTGAAAATAGGCGAAATTGTTTAAAGGACGCATCAACAATATAACATAAACTGAAGCCGCCTCTGATTTCTGAGCATTTTGCTCACTATTCATAAGGTACAAGAAAAATTTCCACGTTGTTCCATAAAAATGGAATAAGGGCATGGAAATGTCATGCCGATCCAATATTATGCAGTATCAAAATTTAATTTTCTTTAATCTTTTGTTTGAGATAAAGGTGATGATGGGTATAAAAGATTCGGCAAAACCGAATGTAATTTTCTTACTTGTTACAATTTAATCTCATTGGAATGGTTGGTTATGCGTCGGTGCATAATAAAATCGAGGTGCATTAATTAGCCGCAGGATACGTCACGTACAAATTCGTAAAGTAATAAAAGCTATGTTTCATACAAACCAATTACACATTAAGACATACATATTCACTTTAAACCATTATAAAGGAGAACAAGTGAGAAAATTATATTCGACTGCCAATGATTCTTTTGTACTCACCATTTTTACCTTAACACTATATATTATATAGGGTAGGTGTGGCAGATGTCTTCTATTCTCGTACAGATGCTACAGGGTAGCCAATACAGTACACGTGGAAATCTTTATAGATTTTATTAGCCCATTTTCAATACCAGCCTACGTGCGAGAAGCCCACATCCTCATTCTTGCACTCAGGAGCATGTTTATCACGGACATTACGCAGACGGATGTGGTTAAATCGATTCTAAATTTGATGCTGATCAATGGGGTTTTTTTTGCTTCTTTCGGGTTGTTGCAAACGAATTGCAGAAATGAATATATCTCTATCCTACAGTCATACATACTAGAAATTTTGATTGTAAGATAGAGCAAAGATCAATTCACTTGATCATATGTCATATACTACGATATATCTGTGTTGTTGTTGTTGTTGAGACCAGAGAAAAAATGTGTGAAGGGTTTTACGTGAGTACCTGCCTTGAAGGGTTAACCCGACGGTGCCCGTTGGCACATGGATTGGGACAGCACGACCCACGCCTCCCAGGGTGTAAGACCTCAAGATTGGAATGTCATACAGAGTTTCAGTTTTAGAATAAACACATATGTATGGTATGTCTTTCCCTCTGACAGAGCGGGGCCTATCTAACACCTCAAATATTTAATGCTCCCGCGATCTTCGGAAGCAACCACAGCCACCACGAAACTCCCCGAAGGACTGTTCCCAGCAGTCAGAAAGGAGATCCATTATGCAGATTCTGCAACAGTAATCACTGTAGCCAGCAATTCTACGCAGTACGAATCTCCTGGGCTTCCTGACCACCGCGGTACCCTACTTATTTTAAAAGTCTAGGGTCCGACATTCCAGTTAGATCCTGTACTAGAGAGACCAGAGAAAGATATAATTTGCTACTAGCTGCTAAAGTCTGATGAAAGAATTTATACTAAATATCATTAACATTTATTAACTGACTTGAATCGTTCGCTATTCATATATATACACGATAATTTCTTTACATGACAACAAGTACTTCAAGTAATTCATTCTTCCATATGGCAAAAATAATTCGCAACACATTGGAAGTAGTCAACTAAAAAGTGCTAAGGAATATGACTTATTCTTCAGACTCGGGTTCTTCTGAGCACAATTTGTTTACATCGATAGAACACGCACTTGCTAAGTAGGGTTTCGCTTCTTGCGAAAATGTATGAAAATGGCTCGATGATAAGTTTGCCTTAAAAGAACAGTTAGTTCTTTTTTTTTTTTTTTTTTTGTATGGCATTCTCAATTGTCAAACGTTAAATGTATAGCTAACGATGGACAATATTTCGAACGTAATATTTTCTTTTCATTAATAATACAATTAATGTGTATTTACTAAATAAACATCCGATTTCATATTTACGTACCTGTTGTCCTCAGTAATTAAGCCATAATCTCAAAGCATTTAGTAACATCACGTTGAGATTATTGTTTAAACTATTAATGACTACAAAGATATATCCCGTCAATATTAACCGCAAATTATGATGCTTTTAAATGAAACTTCTTTTTTTACATTTTTTTTTCTTTTTTTTTTTTTTGCTTTGATAACATTTTTCAATATGCTGAATATATATATTTCTCTGTTTGTATGTATGTACGTTGTAATATTCATATACATATATATATCTATATCTATATATATATATATATATATATATGTATATAGATGACTATATAGAATTATATATTTTATTATATCTATACTATATTTTAATACATGATTAATAAACAAAATGAATATGAGTATATATAGCTGCATACATGTATATTTATGAGCACATATGCATAACATCGATGACAATTTATTTACCAAAACCTACACATATAAATATATATATCGTTATTATAAATATATTATATATATGTAATATATATATATTTATATTTATATTTATATATATATTTATATATATGTACACATATTGATTTATATACATATACATATATATACATATATAAAGTTGCTTATACGGTTGCTTATATAAATGAACTGTTGTTCATATACATTATATATACAATATATATATATATATATATATATATATTTCATGTATATTTATTATTAGATGTATTAGTAAGTATTGATTATAATTATTTCATAAAACAAGTCTCACAATATTAATAAGATTTTTAATGTTTAGATTTATTGTGTATTTAAATTTATAAATTTCCCGTTTTTTGCAAATAATAACATTAAAAATTATTTATTATATATAAATGTATGTATACTATCCAAAAAATTAGAAAATCCTATTTGAGTTTATTATTAAAAAAAAAAAAAAAAAAAAAAAAAAAATTAAATATTTTTATACCCACCAAAAATAGTCTCGTCTTAACAATCCCTTTTTTAATAATACGACACGCATATCGCAAAGTCTACGAATATATGCGAATACATTCTTGATTGGGGTAAATTTTAACTTTGTCCGTCGATGATATCGTACATTTGTTTCTAAAACTTCCAAAATTTGCAAAAAAAAAAATTTTTGAGAGAAAAAAATTGCACTTGAGTATATATGTGTCTTTAATTTAATCCCGTAAAATAGATTTTAAGATGGAAATATTGTCGTTTAGAACTTACAAGTTATAATATGTAATGAGTTATTGATTAAATGGAAAAAATACTTAATGATCCATTTTTGATACCTAAGTCGGTATCCAGAAGAAAAATTTGATTTCAACGCAAAGATGGTTCTGATCATTTAACAGACAAACTTTATATATAACACAATTATTATATATTATATTATATTTTTACTCGGAACGATGGGTATATAAATTAAGTTAAGAAAAAAATTCTTTCTCGCTTTATGTAAAAACATAAAAAGAAATTAAGTAATTTTTTCAAACAATTATAAATAAAATTATAAATAAAATTCATTTAAAAGGAAAAAATTCTATATTCGTTTCATTTGTTTCTAAGAAATTTATAGTTTAATAGTGAGGTGTGACTTCATTTTTTTTTTTTTTCTTTTATTTTTTTTATTAATGCTTTCTCAGAAAAATCTGCATATTTTCGCTTTATATACAAATCTTTTCTTTATATAATAAAAAAGAATACGTTTTTGTTTTATTAGTTTTCCGTTTGTAAAAAAGAGAGGG
This sequence comes from Glossina brevipalpis, assembly GCA_000671755.1. Taxonomy (NCBI): domain Eukaryota; kingdom Metazoa; phylum Arthropoda; class Insecta; order Diptera; family Glossinidae; genus Glossina; species Glossina brevipalpis. Next base: position 366,172 of record KK351170.1, on the reverse strand, counting down.
GAAGCGTTTTTAATTGTCTACGATTTCTAAAATTTTGTACAATTACTCTGTTGTTCTATGCCGTTTTAAAAAATGTTTTTCTAAATTTCACATCATTATTTAATAAACTAAGATATAAGCAACCAAACAAAAAAAAAAAAATAAAATAAAAAACAAACAAATTTTTCAATACAGAAAGGATCGAAAGCATACGTGTATACCATATATTAAGTTCTATTATCTTAACTATATATATTTATATATATATAATATATTTTAGTTTAACAATTTTTTTGTTTATTTTGTTGTCAATCAAATTGATTTCTAGCGGCCTTTGAAGGGCATTTTGAAATTTTTACTAAACATTTTTAATATAATTTGTTCTTTACAGATTTTTTTTTCTTTTCTTTTTTCTTTTTTTTTTTGGTTATTAAACAATTTTAGGATTTTTTCGGCATATATTTCTTTTCATTATTTAAAGCTTGAGTTAGGTTGCTTTGCTCTTATGCATTTACTTAAAGTCTAAAGCTTGATCATGTATATAAAAAAAAAAAAACATTAAATGAAATGTTGTAGGAAGAAGAAGAATATTTCGCCTTAGCAAAATAAATAATTGAATTGTTTTTTTAAATTTATTTCAATTTTGAGATCTATTCACAGAAAGCTTATATCTTTACAAGAAGCTGCAATGAACAAATTACTTAATTACTTAATTACTTAATTATTTCATTAACCCATTCGTATTAAAGCAAAACTTTGATTTTTTTTTTAAAGACAGCGAAGTCACTTGTACCCGCAAACAAGTTGAAAATCGGAAGGTATAATAACTAGAAAAGTGGAGAAGGAGGGAGTAATGCTTGTAAATGTGAGAAAATGTGAGAACATTAGAAATGACGAGAAAGAGATTTACAGGTAAATTTCTTCAGATGCAGGCGGCATGTGTAAAGAAAGTGTCAACTCAACTATGCGTCATGTAGTATGCAAAAAAGTTGAGAAAGAAAGCGACAAAATGCTCAATAAGTCAAGCAATCCTGTTACACTATTTGATTAGTAAACAAACCTCTTTTATCTCTACCAACCATGGAACCATCTCTACATAAAAAAAAATGTCATGCTTTTGTCATTCACGGTGATCTGAGTTCATTTCCGTTCAAGAATTTTTAAGAAAATCGTTCCACATTCGAATTATACTCTAATTTCAATAGATAGACATAGCCGACGTAAGTGGTACACTTATCAACTGACGTAGGGTATTATTATTATTATTATTATTATACTCTAGACAAATGATATTAATTCTTAGACTAGAGAGAGAGATTAGAGCACTAGCAGCATAGCCTTTCGGCTCGTTAGTGCTTTTTCATTTATTGGCTGTGAAAAAATTCTACCGCAATGAGATTTGAACGAACCCACATGTACTGACTTGCTAAAAGCGTTTCTTAACAATTCAGCCACAGTTGCGGCCTGCCCATGGCGTAGAGTACTTTTGTACTACTTTAAGAAATCTACACCTCTCTCGGCTTCTTTCGACATGTTCTTCCCAATGGACGACATTATGTATTCTTATGTCTAAAATGAGCAGAATTGACAGTTCTACTACATTCATCATCATTTCTCGTTTGCGATAAGAGACAGCACTCTGTTCTCCTGGCATTAAACTGATATCTATTTCCTCGAGCGCACTTAAATGCTTAGTAAGAGAGGTATTGAACGTGGCATTCATATCGCCTTTTGTATTTTGTACCGCTCACCTGTACGATCTTTTGTTAGACACGAACAATGGACGTAAAGTGGCCGTCATTGAAATGTCAATAAATAATTTCTCTCACCTCTCTAAGCTCTTTAGTGCACATCAGAAAGAGAGTCTTGCGGTACCCCTGCATTTATAGAAAATTCAATGGAAAAAATCGTCTTATTAAAAAGCTAATTAAGAAGTTTAATATGATTCCAGCAAATCAACTTCGAGGATATATCAAAGATATCAGAGATATCTAAAACAACTTTACTTTACTTCAACCAAAATGGCGAAAGGTCTACTTCCACTTTTTCGTAAGATAGGCCATTAGGTCATCAGATAACCGATTTTCGTAAAAGCCATATTGCCGATCTCTAACTACATTGTTGAATTTTAGATATCCCGTCCGATGATAAGTGTTTATGATTTTCATGATTTTGGCAAGAACGGAATAAATTGTGATTGAATGATAATTTGCTGGATTTGATTGATCATATTTGCAAACTATCAACAAGCTAAGAGACTAGTGCGAAAAACGCCTTTATTAAAAAGAATGGGTGAAATGCCACATTATTCTCAACTTTCGGAAATGTTGAGACTTGAAAGGACCCTTAAGTATCGCAAATACTGCCCTTTTAAGCAACAGCTATGACTTACCAATTTATTGCCTGGAAGCATTTGATGCAAATAAATAATTATTACATTAACCAGATCAGATATTAATTGGTCGTCTTAGAGGCTGACTTCGAATCCATTAAAAGATTGATTTCTAATTCTCTGCAGGAAGGATCTAAAATTTTTCTTAGGTTAACCATGCTAAGAACTCACGCTTGTATATAGATTTTTTAATTTTTTCTTTTAGGACTACCTGTTTGCATTTAATTCTAGATTGCAAAATTGATTAATTCGATTCAAAGTCCAACTTAATTAATTTTAAAAATATTTAAAAAGTATTTTACTAATTATGGAAATCTAAACAAGATGATGAGAACCATTTTTATGTTAAACTTTTAATTCAATATCTAACATAAATTTTGAATTAGAACAAGTCATTTGAGGTGACGTCCATGTGGGCGGATTATAACCCTGTTCATCACTAACTTAACGTATACAGTGAATTTTTGTTCCCGGCACACCAATAGATAGATAGTCATCCGGGTGCTATGGGTGTGGGTATACGATTATTGGGTTATAATTTTTCAACAAACAAAACAAGGCTCTAGTCAATCGATGATGGTCGCTATTGATCAGCTATGCTTGAAATAAATTATAAAAGTTCAATGTCACTCAACAAGTCATTTTCACACCATTGTGCCGTACCTCTAGAGGCCGTGAAAAAGCTGATATATTCGAAGTGAAATTTCATGAAAAGCATTCGTGCGAAGTCTTACATGATATCTATACTTAACATAAGTATCCAAGATTTGTTAAAAGTTAAATACACAGCCTGCGCGTTTGGCATCTTTTTGTCAACTTCTAATTAATTCGATGCAAAATAGATATAAGCTTTCTTCCCTGTTTAGATATGTTTTCATATTAAAAAAAAAAAAAGTGCGAAAACTTCGTGTCTTGAATTTAACAAAAGAAAGGATGAACATAACCCTTATGTATATCTATATGTATATATGTATTTATGTATGTACGTACGTACGGACATATATATATATATATATATATATATATATATATATATATATATATATATATAT
>KK351170.1:284853-362739 GCA_000671755.1 Glossina brevipalpis | reverse complement strand
ACATATATATATATATATATATATATATATATATATATATATATATATATATATATATATGTGTGTGTGTGTGTGTGTATGTATGTATGTATGTATGTATGTATGTGTATGTATGTATGTGTATGTATGTATACATGTATGTATGTATATAATTATGTGTATGTGTTTGTGTATGTATTTATGTTTGTGTAAGTACATCTAGAAACTAAAGCGTATACTTTATAAGGTCTCTCATTTGTTTTAGTATTTACAATATATATATAACTACATGTGCTCTTACTTATTTAGCAGTTTTCTTATGTTTTGTTTTTTCCTAAGCTTTGCTGTCTTAATTATTTGTCACTTGATATCTAGTTAAGTCCACAAGATGTTCATAAAGCAAGTCTTCATGCGGCGTTAAACCGATCATAATCCAACCACAAATGGCGCCAATGCTCCGAGTTATTGATAAGCTACTCCACACAGACAAAATATTATTGTTTATCTATTGTGAAGTAAAAGAGAAAAATTCATTTAAAATTAATCAGATAATTATTAACTTTTTTCAGATAAATGCTTACAATCTCCTCTCGGGATATGGTTACGTTGGCATTATTATTAAAGTATAATTTCTCATCTATTGAATCGGAACATATAGTTAGTATTATTGTCGCTATATAAATCATAGCGATAATTAACCAGCGAAACGAAATTAATTCACTGGCATTCGCTAAAGACCAACGACAAACATCCATACTGAAATGATTAAAATTCATAAAATATGAATAGAAAAAAAAACTTATTTACTTTTACTTTTCATTTGAAAGTTACTTTTCTTGAATCAAAAATAACGATAATAATAAAATTTCATTAAACTATAAAATTTAATTTTATTACATATTAAGAGAAATCGTCGAAATTTATTATATAAAAGCTTTTTTTCTCTTTTATCAAGCTCTAAACAAATGCGATAACCGTAACAAATAAAAATATATAAGAAAAATAAAATTCATAATGAAATACACTAAAGGTCAAATACTTCCACTGGTATGCAGGAAAATTTTTGAAATATATTTGTTGCTTAATAAAATCTTTGGCATCTCAAATCCACGTAAAACGTTCATGAAGAAGAAGAAACTAACAAGTTATCCAGCCTTATCTTACACACAAGTTCATACATAAAAGAATTATGAACAAAAACAATCCCAAGAACATTATCATTGTCATTATATAAACATGCAGCAAATATCATATAAATACAACAATGCTTTTTGTTCTTGTTTTCGCTTTTTTTATTTTCTTACTGGAATATGCATACAGCTACCACCAGATAGGCAACAACATATAATACTTGATATATATATATATATATATATATATATGAGCACATAATGCGAACATCATACATAAAATGTCAAATGTCAGAGTTTACACTACATTTTCCCTAAACATGTACACATATATGTATGTTTGAAAAACAAAAAAGAACACGAAAAAAAAAACGCAAAACATTTTTATATAACAGCTACAACAAAATCATGTTCAGAGATTACAAGGAAAAAAATAATAATAATAATAATAACAATGTACGCCATAGAGTGATTCTCTTCTATACCAAGGAACAACAACAACAGATAAATATGGAAAAATCGCTATGACTTTTTTTTTTTTTATAAATTGGGGACTCTTCAATAAGGGCGATCGAGAGCTATTCAATGGCTCGTATTACTTGGATCTGGGGATGTGTGTGTGTGTGGGTGGGTGTGTGTGTGTGTGTGTGTCTCAAATTTAAGATCAATATCTAATATAGATTGCAAGCTATATCTTTTAATTACCAAGGATCTGTTTAGAAAAAGATCGCGCATGGGTATGCGGAAAAGTTTCAATTTTTCATCTTAATATTTCTTTATGACACAAGAACGAACGGTGGGAGGTAAAAGATTTGAATTCGAATTCAGCACTAGTAGTGTTCTTCGATCTCTAGATGGGGCATAAAAAATAAATAAAATAATAATACAAAAATACAAGTTTACTTTGACAATTATTAAGTCATATATTAAAAGGGATCTGTAGATGTGAGTATTGAAAAACTCGCGGAACAGCACGCTGAGTAATTATTGCAAATTTGTAATTGAAAAAAAAAAAAAAAATCACTTAATCTACATGCCTGTGTTAGCTCGTAAAATACTTAGAATATTGATTTTTGTGTGATTGGTGAGAGTATTTGAATGCAAAAATTTAATTTTCTATCAAAGAAAGGTGTGGCCTTCGTTAATCAATAATGCTTAACTTATCAAAAGTCCTTTACATAATTCATTGGAGAACGCTATTTTAAAGATATCGTGTAAAAAAATTCAAATGGAAAGTATGAAAAATCTACGAATTAATTACAGTGCGTACCGTTTTGAAAAATCGTGTTTCGAAAAAAATGCGTTTAAAGTTTTGAAATGTGTTATAGATTTCGTTTTTTTTCAATTTTCATTATTTTCCCCATTAGCCTGCATTCCCAGTACCACAAAAGTGCCTTTCTAGCTTCAAATATATTTGTTCTCATTCCCTTTCCTTAAAGATTTAATGCTCGAAATTACATCTTCTAACGCATCTGTCAAAGACTAAATCGCACGTTCTATATATTATACATGTTGCGAAATATAAGAAGAAAAAAAGGAGAAGAAAATTTATAATTCTATAATCGAATCCGCAAATAACATCAAAAGCTTCATCCAAAATTTGCAATTTTTTTTCTTCGCATTCGGTTGAATTTCTTTCAGCCTTATATTTGCCTAGCGATGGTCTCGTTGACACCATAACGTTTTTTATTTTATTTTCACAAGTGAACTTAATCACTCTCCAAGACGACACCTTTTGTAGTATTATGGAATATTAAGAGACAAATTTACAGATAAGAATTCTAATTTTTCATCAAGGACCTATTTCACATAGCCGAAGGGAAAACGGTCTGGAATTTTTAGGAAAATTTTTTTTTTCAGGGTTTGAATGTTTTTTTTTGTAGATATTTTACAAGGTCACGGGATCTCTCTGGTGAAACTGTTAGTAAAATTTTTGTTTTTTCAATGTTCTATTTCATATATATTATTGGTTTTGTTTTCTTTTTTCTTTTTTTTTTTTGGTTATTTTTTATTATGAACATAAAAGTATTCAATTTAATCACCAAAGAGATGTAACATAAATAAAGGGAAAATTGAATGCATATAATCTTGATATTATTTTAAAAATGTTATTATCCATCAAAACTCTCAAGAAACCTTCTTCTCCTATTAGAGTGGTCCATCCTTATCGTTATTCGGGAAATTATATCAATCCATTAAATTTATATCATCCAATTAAATTTAGAATCTTCTTTGACTGTTAGTCCTAACAAATGGGAAATGAAATGATTGACTCAGTATACCATTTAAAACACAAAGCGAAAGATTAATCTAAATTGTTATCCGAAAGTGTTCATAGGGAAAGCGTTTAATATTTTGAGAACTTAAAACATTCACAATAAAATGTTAATAAAGTGACAAAGTCTGAACTTTGCATAATTTCTATCCAATGCGAATTGATCTACCAACACGCTGAGAATATCATTTATATTCTATATGAATTTTAATTTATTTGACACTTACCGATCCAATACAGATACCATGCAGATTATAGCCAAACAATAAAATGTATTAATATAAATATTAGCGAACGTTGCGTAATCTGTTTTCACTGTTAATGCTGCTATTCCCACATTTTCATTCGAATTCACGGTGGACGATGCAGTGGTGGAGATTTGAGACGATTGCTGTTGCTGCTGTAGTTGCTGTTCAATGAAAGTCTCGCCTGCAAGACTTAATACTTTAGACCAATCCGTGGGGCTACTGGTTAATACAAACAGCAAATGAGCCAACGCTAGGCCAGCTAGCAAACCGTGGCATATATTTGCGATCAACAACCAAATTTGTTGAGCTATACAAGCTAATTCAATATTGGTTTTGGCTTCGTGTCTATAATATATATACATATATATATTTAAATTTCATTTTAATATCATTTTATACAAAATCGATATTAGATTTCTAGAAAATTAAAAATCGAAATCGAAACGATATTCTCTACTTCTTTATGATCTCAAACTGAACTAAATTTTAGATTCTTACTTTTCTTCCCACAACAAGCAATGAATAGGGGACTGCTGTTGGTCTTCTTTAAAATCAACATAAAAAATTTCGAACCTATATTCCAGTTGCTTGTTTATTTCATTCCAATGAAAAATGTTCTGTATTTTTATTTATAATTACAAATATTGACTCGAAATTTAAAGATCTTCCGCTATCCTCTTTATTTTTTTAACATGATATCGAATATAAAATAACGAGACAACACAATCAAAATTTAAGACCAGAAATATATGCGTTCTATATGAGATCTATCGTCTGACTTGTTAATAGTAAATACTTGTACAAAGTTCGCTTGGAGACTCGTTAATTTGAATGGATGATATTAACATTAGAAAAGAGAGAGGAACTATATTCACGTTATGAGAGTCTATCATTTAAAGCGCAATAACTACCGATGAGGCAATAAAAAGTAGAGGAACTCAACGAAACGTGCCAAGAAACAAGATATGGTTCCTGTTGTGTTCAAAACTTGTTCTTTCTGTTTTCAAATTCAAAATTAATTTTTAAAGAGTCTTTAGAGAGAAAGAAGTTACTTTATTTCGTTCTAACAATTTTCAAAGTGAAATAATTAACATAAACAGAAACAAATTCGGAATCGGTGTTGTTAAGATTAAGATTTAAGCCTTATGAGAAACTCATGATGAGATGTTCGAATTTAATTAGACATCTGTTAATAGTAAAATCAAACATTTGAATAAAGAGCTCCGTACTCATAATTAAAGCATTATCAAATAAAGTTTATATTACCGAACATATTTCTAAATCAATGTAAGTAAAGCATCTGAATTTAAATGTCGAAAACGCTGTCATCCTTATATCCTAGCTCGCATCACGCAGTATTTGCCTTTCATCGATACAACGACTAAACAAAAATTAAGGCGACTTACCTACAATATTCACCATCGAGCAGGCAACGCGTATCACCATAACTGGCACTGGAGCGCAATACAAAACCGGCATAATTACCACCACCGCCACCACCACCACCACCACCACCGCCAACACCATCTAAGCCCAAGCCACCACAACCGTCATTGCCTGAGTCTGCAGCACCTTGAGTCGTACTACTGCCAGCAGCAGCACTGCTACCACTCACACGACCACTCATACCGCCCGAACGCATAAACGAATGATGGTGATGTTTATAAAAGCAGTGTTCAACTGGTCGATATCCTGATGACGTCTGCATAAATATTTTGTCAATATGCGCGGGCGTATCATCGGTAGGTGAGACGACCGGTGTGAATGGATTGTAAATTTCTTCGCCTTCTGCTGGTACAATGTCATCGGAAAGCTCCTTTAATATCGAGGATAAACCACCAGCTGAATATAGTTTACCTGCAAACAAAAACAAAAATGTCATCTATAAACATATATATATATACATATATATATATATATATATATTAAATAATTATTTGAGCTTTACAACAATAACATAAGCAAAAATAATAATAGAAATACAGGCTCAGAATTAAAACAAAATTTATTTATTGTATTCTTAAAAACTGCAAAAGCTTCTCAAGTTATTTTTAGTATTTATTTAGTATTTTAGTTCTAAAGGTAATGAACGTTTGAATGTTTGCCTAAGAAACCTAATAAATATTTTATTTCCGTCCATTTATTTTTATAAGAACAATTTCTGCTAATAGAGAAAGTAATTACAATAATGATGCTTTGATAATCTTTAAATGCTTGCTTATATAAATATTGTTCGCCTTTTACCTTTTTAAACTGATAAATGTCGTTATTAATTCGAAAGAAAAAAAATCAAATCTTTCTATAAGAAAACAAAAATAACACTAAAAATACTAAGGGCCGTACTTTTCAAATAACAGTTGCATATTTACTTAATCATTGACCAAGGAAGATTCTTCACTTAAGCTGATAAGTTTCTGAAATCTTTAGAACAGTAAACTATTATTCGGAAGATAAAGTCTTGCAAATTTGTTTAGTGTTAAGTGTAATGACTTATGCTGACGGAGATTTTTCTTAATTGCGACAAGTATATCAAAGATCCAAAATGATTGCTTAAAATGAATTCATAAACAGACAAATTTTTCAAGCCTCGAACATGCAGAAATTCGGCGCTCGGTTTTATAGATCTCTTAGATCTCTCTATATCAGAATTTTATTGCTAACTTTTTGTCGTCACTCATACAGTTTAAAGTTTGAAAACTTTCCAAATACCTTTATCAGAATGCATTTTGCTTAAGAAAGAGTGGTGGGACTCTGTAACTTATGTATCCACATACCACTCTATAAAGAAATTGAAAACGTTTTTCGTTTATTTGCAACTATTTTGAAAAGCATTTTCATTGCTTCAGAATTTAATACTTTTCTTTTTTCATTTTCTAAATTAGTCTTTTACTTACTTATTATGTGTCCCCTTTTATCTCTTTGTGATTTTGTTTTTCTATGTACACGTCGCTCTTCCAAACTCTGATCGATTTCCAATTCACCGGACAAGGAAGCATCATTCATTTCTGAACACTGCTTTAGATAACGCATTAGAGTTTCATTTGCTTGCCGTACTTCCATTTCACCGGCTGCTATCAGTTTACGTTCACGTCTACGTCTAGATTCCGATTTACTACGTTTGCGACGTGGGCTCTTCTCGAGAGAACTTCGAGAGCGAATCGAGTGCTGAGCAGGGCTAGCTGTTGGATCAGAGAGTGATTGGTGCTTACGGGAACCACCAGCACTTAAAGGACCGTTACCGCTACCAGCACTTAAAGCGGAAGGCGTAGGAGAAGACTGTTTCAATTCGCGGTCCATGAAACCTAAAATACCGCGATGAAAAGAGGCATCGGCAGCTGTTTCTAAAACTCTGCGGGATGGTGAGTGGGGCGAGAGCGTGCGTCGGTGTCTATGAGCGGTAATAGTGGGTGGTAATTGCTGTAGAGTCTCCCGTAGACTCATAGCATCTCCTGAAGAGTTTCGACTACTGCTTGGACCATCTGGTGGGCCGGTGGCCGCCAATTCGCTACCATCGACTTCAGTAGATTTTATGAGCTCGTTGTTATCGTTTTTAGTGTAGGGGAGTCCAGATGAATTCTCTGGTACATTTTCCTGAGGAGCGTGGCCGTTAACCAAAACAACAGTTTGCTGAGTTGTCTGAGACAGAGTATGGCCGTCACTACTAACACCAACACTAACTGAACTTACATCTTCCGTATGATTTTGGCGTTCATGTTCCTGCAACAAACGCGTAGCAACTTCTGCAATAAGGGCATCAGCACCTCCCGGCAGGCTGCTGCTTATCGTACTAGTGCATGCACCTTCCTCTGCTTCCCTAACATTTTCTGAGGGGCGAACAGGTGATTTGCTTTCGGTATTGTTACTAACCTGACGTTCATTACGACGATGACGCGATTCCATACGTCGATGACGATGACGATGCACCTTTGGAGTCGTTTCCATGATTTATAAACAGCAAAAGTGAAGCAGAAGAAAATAAACTGATGAGCTTTGAATTAAATCTTTTCCTTGTTATTCTGCTCCTTATTGTGCTATTGTAGAATTATATGCAACTGAGTTTTTTTTGTTTTTATTTTATTTTCATGAAGTAACTTATTTTATTTTCGTTTAATGTCACTTGATTGAGCCCACGCGAACACCAAAGAGACCATCGTAGTACATATACACAAAAGATAATAAATTTTAATTATTTTAAAGCGACATTCATGAAAGAAAAACACAATTCTTAGATATATTCAGTTCATTTTCAATTCCTGCGTAATTGCGTTTGTTGAGCTTTGAATTGGTTTTAGTTATTTATTTTCACGAAAAGAAAAAAAAAACAATATTTTCTTTTAATTTCGATTTTCCCGAATTCGCTCTGTCCCATGCGTCTTGTACAACACTTGACCTATATTTCTTTCTCACTAGGTTATAGTTACATTTGCGATACAAATGCATTTAGCATTATCGTCTAAGAAGCCTTGTTCTTCACACTTTTGATTATAAGATTGTATGAGAGCAAATGTTGGTCTTTATGTCTGTCCGCACTCTATGGACATATGAATATATAAAAAAATTTTAAAAATATATACACATACACATTGATATAGTTAAACCACAACCATTTAATAACGCACCGTGTGGTTGGTTTTTATACATTAAAATTATACAATTTTATGTTTACATCCGTTCACGGCTGAAAAGCAACTGAATGATGTTTCTCATTAATTGCTTAGCTCAAAATGGCTGACTTGGTTTTCGTATTCATCCTGTAGTCTGCATATGAGTTAGTTAAGCTTTTTTAGTGACGTCAGTAACTTCTTATATATGTGGGTAGACAAGCATTTATTTCCAGTTATAATTTGTTGTTTGTTTATTATATTTTAGTTGCAACTATAAAAAAAAAAAGAAATATATATATAAAAAAGCTAAAAGTGAGTAGCAACCTGGTGCTTGGTGGCTGCAAAATGGTTTAATCCTTTACTTAGCCGGAGCAACTGTGCCTACTTTTATTCAATTTTTCCTAATGCGTGGAAACCTTTTATCAGGTAAGCATTTTTAGGTAATTTTTGTATTTTAGCTTAACAGTTTTTTTTACATGTGATGATATTTTTATGATACTTTTATGATATTTTTACGATATTTTTATTATATTTTTCTTCATTATTTATCGCAGAGACGTTCAGCTTTTTACCGCGAAAGCACATAATAATGAAATCTATTTGCTTAACACGGTAGAGCCCACCTTGTGTTACCTTCTATAGTCCGAGTCGGCATATATTCGTTCCCAAGTTGATTATGAAATACGAAATATAAATGTTCGTCTATTTAAGAGGTTTTTAAAGTTTCACTAATTTTAAAAATTGATTACTTAAGATTACGCAAAAAAAACAGAAAAATTTTTTAATTAATAATATTCAAGAAATTCAGAACTTTTTCTTAACTTTTTTCCAAAAATTCTTAAAAAAAATTAGAATAATTTTTATGATTAAAAAAAATTTAGAATAAATGTCATTTTATTTGCAACATCCACTAAGAAGCTTCGGAGCTTCTTGATCAGTATCAAATTTATAATCGAATTAAGCTTCTCCGTCTATCCGTGTATCCGTTATGTTGGCCATAAAAATAAAGATATCGGCTTCAAATTTGGCAGAAACATTAATCAATATTAAATACGGAATTCACTCAGACGTAGCCTTCTGTCCGTCCGTCCGTCCATTCGGTGTCTGTCTACGTATCTATGCAAAGTCCGCGGTAACTACTTCCCTGGTTCGTAAACGTCTCAGGTATATTGATTAAATTGGGCAAATAAAAATTTAATAAATCGGCCACGCCTACTTAATACTACGAAGTATCGATATTTACTTTTTTTAACTTTTTTTTTTTTTTTTAAGATACATATGATGAGTAAAAAAGATCCGGCATAGACGAATATAATTTTCTTACTTGTTTCTTATTTTAAAAAAGTTTCATTAAATACTTCTCGAGTAATCACATTCTTATTCTGTATCAATACCCAGAACTAGATTAGAGTACGCTCCCTTTTTTTACCGTCTGCCCGTTAAACTTTTAGCATAAATCTTTTTTGTTTTTTGTTTTATTGTTTGTTTTAAAGCGCATGTGCTTTAAATTCTACACTTCCAGTATGACGTCAATGGGAAAGCTTTTCAGAATATTTTAATGATAAATCAAAACATGGTTACAAAATAAAAACATAACAAAAACAATTTTACAAGAACAATTTTTACTTCATCTGTATGCACCTCAAAACATCTTACGCGCGTATACATTACACATACACACATTATATTCTATTTACGATGTACAATACAGACCAAATGCCGGTAACATATATTATAGTATATACTACAACAAAACAATACCGCTTAAATTATGATTCAAACAAAAATATTGATGAGGTACATAAAATGTTATGATATATTCAAGTGAATCTGTCCCAGATGCACACACGCAAATACCATATATGTATGGATATGTATGCAAGATTTGCTTGCGAACGTATATTTATTACTGAGAAAAACTTTAAGGATGATCCTTAAAAGTTTTAAATTTATTTGACATTATGCGGCCATTAAACGGAAATCGCTACCTTTGACATTTAAATGTTAACGCAGTGGTCCTATGAAATTGTTATAATCTTTTTGAGAAATTTAAATGTCAGGATATGTATTGCGTTGCCAAAAAAAAATAAGAGGAACATATACGCTCATATACAAACGTACAAACACACACACACACACAGAGAGAGCCACATACACATATGCAGACAGACACGTGCGAGCGCGCATACACACGAACCCATTCATAATAGTCGAAATCCATCACCCACTCAACTTATGCAGTTAAATCCTCCTTTGCATCGGGGGACGTAGATAAATCTGTATTGGAAGCATCCCACGTGAAATATGCTTCAATCCTCGAAAGAATAATTTTTTTTATAAAAATACTTCTGTTCCTTGTTTAGATGCAAACACTTTATACTGCGCATAATATCTTTCCATAGAATTTTTTTTTTTTTTCTTTTACTATTTTTACTTTTATCATCAAAAGAATAAAAAGAAAACAGAAAAGCAAATTTTACAAACAATCAATAAACATAGCAGTACGCATTAGTAGTGACGTCACCATTTTACAAGCTGACGTAAAAAACCTACACAATAAAAAAGCCTACACGAAAGTGTAGTATTATAAAAGGTATAGTATTTTACAAATAAATAAAAATACATACAAAATAATAAAAACAATAATACACAATTATGGGTGAAGCGGAAGGCAAATTCTAGACAATCTGAATTAACGGTCAAAAGCTTCAAAAATATGGAATGGAATTTTTTTTTTCAAAACAATAAACACAAACCTTTTTCATATCACATATTGTCGAACATATTGGATACAAACGGATCCAACAGAGCTAATCTTAATCTATCGTACTAGCAGTCTCAGTTTATTGTAATATTTAGTTTCTTTAATCTAATACATTAGATCTGTTAAGGCTCTAATCTGATTCTAAAGCTATTTCATGATTTTATTTAACATCAACTGTCCAGTAAATTATTGTGACTTTAATATCACTTTCTTTTGTGACATTTAACTACATCTTAAATTGTGTCCCTTTGATTATATTAAATAACAGTATTTATCTCAAAAAAAAAAGAAAAAAAAAAAAAAATAAAATAAGAAAGTTATATTCAGTTGTAGCCGATCTATCTATACAAAACCTTTCTGAAATCTCTGAATGTTGAATGTTTCCTCTGCCTGTTGAAAACGTTTTCACAGAATGAATATATAGCTAAACTTACAGTGCTACGTGTAAAATGCTTAAGTATTGCTGTTTCAAAATTCAGATCTTTTTAATTTTATATTTGTAAAGAATATATAATATATATATATAATCTATTGTTATGAAAATCACAAATTAGTAAAATACAATTGCAATAAATATGAGAAAATCTATGCCAGGAAATTCCTTCTAAAGATTTTAGGTAGAATACAAAAGTTTTCGAACTGATTAGTTTTGAAAAGTTCGTTCAAATTTAAAAACATTGAATCATTTTGAAACATTCTCTACTTTTTTATATATATATCTTGATCTGCTGTACGTAATTCGAGAGGTGCCATTTCAAATTTCGTAACATTTTTGAATTATTAACGCACAATTGTCATTGCGATGATTTTTAATAAGTAAAAACTGGAATACCTTTAGATACACTTGGTGTATATGGTTGCTGAAAATGCCTAAATTATATGTTGATTTCTAAATAATATAATAACACTAGTAAGCATACCTAATGTCTTGAAAATTAAAAAAAGAAATCTTTCCAACTACAACGGAGAACAAGACTATCGTTTCGATCATTGTAGTGTATGAATTCCGTCATTAAACTGTATTAGTTGACTCCTGTTGGCATCAATTTGATGTTAGATGTATGGATGATATATATTTTCAACAAAACGTGACGCTATCTACTCCCATGTCATGACACAATGACTTTGTTGAGAGATTTATTTTTTAATGAAAGTCTCGTCTTTATAAAGCATCAATTTATTGCATTTTAATTAAAAATTTGGGCCAACGGACAATCTATTCACTTTGCTCTCTTTAGAATAAATTTATTGATTGAACCGAAAATTGAAAGTTCATAATATTCGCCTGATTTAACATCACATGATATCTACCTATTCGATAAAATCCATTTAATGATCAAATGAAGAATTTATACCAACGTAGAGGCCATTCAAAACGCTTGCATTGATATATTCCATAGCTCATCTCTACAGGCAAGTCAAGGGACGTGACCGATGTGTGGTAAATTATTATATGAAGTGTAAAAAACAGTATTTTAAATAAAATAAGCAAATTTGGTCAAAATAACATGTTTTGCTCTTATTTTTGAAAAAGGTCCCGTCTACCTTCGAAGGCATTCAGTATTTCGTATAAGAAATTCTGAAACTTCATGAAGAGATCTCCAAAGTTCATATCAATATATTTGTCTTCATTTAAGCAAATAGTCAAACAATACATAGACTTATGTGTTTTGTTCTTTTTATACAAAATTATTTGTGAAGAAAAGAAACACCTTCATCTTCGTAGCACATAGAATCGAAATTATTTAGATGAATTATATTTTGGTTTGTAGTGCTAATAAAATATTGTGAATTTCTCACATTTTATTGAAATTCTTTAATCAACCTTGTTGGCTTGTTTACTTTAACAAAATAACAAATAGCAATAATATAATTATTTAATTTTTATTTATCATTAAGAGGGATAAAGTTGAGATCGCAACTGTCCTGGGAAGATAACGAAGATGATAGACCAGCGGCTTGATCGTGAGAAGACGTTAAAGAAGAACTTGAGTTATCCGCAGAAAGCCAAGCATTAGCATCAGGCTGGCGCTGACGATTCGAATTTCTAGCCAATGATAAAACGGAACCAACGACTGGCGAACCTGCATATAAACTGCTACCACGTGAACTCGATGATTCTATAAATAAGTGAAGAAGTGAAAGTTAATTTCTTTTTTTAGCTTGAAATTAAAAAAAATTTACCAGAACTTGATCTTTGCATTACCACAGGAGCGCTATTAATGCTCTCCTCGTGGTTTTTGCTCTCATTTGAATTATGGAGAGGTAATGATATCGAAGCATTTGATAGCGATGACATATCATCACTGTCTGTGGTGGGGCCTGCTTCATTTTGTCTTTGATTAAAATCGGAAGATATGGTTTCTCCATCCAATACTTGTAAAGATGGTATATTCCGTTGCATGGTTAGACGATACAAACCATTACGACAAACAGGATTGCCACGCAAATCCAATTCCGTTAAATGATAAGACAAACTCAGAAACGTTAAAGTACTTAATTCACTGATACGATTTTGGCATAAACTTAAATATTGCAAAGATGGCATATCAGTTAATGAACCGAGACGCTGTATCATATTGCCGTTAGCTATTAGGGTGCGTAATGAGGGAAACGCAATAGTACCATCCAAACTATTCAAGCCACAATTGCTGACATTTAAATGTAATAAATGAATCAGACCTAAGCCTAAATCCCGCAAAGAAAATAATACTGAACCATTAAGATCCAAGTGCTGAAGTCGCGGTGTAAACAACGACAAATGCGAAAGACTTAAATGAGAGGAAAGTACACGTAATCGAACAGTTTCTATGTTGTGCAAATCAGTGCGTAAAGTAACACGTCTCTAAGAAGAGAGAGAGATAGCGATTAAAAATAAATTAGTGAACATTGAATCACTTTAACCTCCAATCTTACCAATAACTCATCAATAGTTGGTTCAGGAACTGGTTGCGCTGTGGCCATTGGTAATAAGTGCACATATGCAGGAAAATGATTTTCTTCCTCCATATCTTCTACATCACGATCGTATATACCAAGCGGTGATCGATTACCTCCATTTAAGTTACGAGCATTATTTAAATTCTCCCATTGAACGAAATTGTTCGCTTCTTGACCTAAGGGCCATGCAGGAGCTTGCAAACGGTAATGTCCTTGAGCATTAGCAGCTATAGCTAGCAATCCACCCCATCCTTGTTCTTCCACAATTGGCTGCTGGATTGATTCCTCGGGAGAAGAATCGCTTGATTCTTTAGGTGCTTGTAAAACAGGCATTCGATAACCGTTTACTAAATAATACCAGTTTTTATCGATTTAACTTTTGAAATAATAACCATAGTTACCTCATATAGTACATATAACCACGAATGTATTCGAAATTACTTAAATGTTTGACTACAAAACATAACATATTTCTATAATTTAAAAAAGTCCCTTCAAATGAAAAGAAATAAAAATCTCGTGAGAAACCTGACAAATATCACTGGAACGTTGATTAATAATAGAAAAAACAATCGTTTTATTCGACTTCTTATTGGCTTTAGGTAGTGAACATTTGCAAAAAATATTTTCCATGTCTATCCAAAAATACGTTATAAAGTTTGACTAGTCCATAATTCGACTCATACTTGATAGTTCTTGATAGTTATTGTACTTTATTCATGATTAATGACAAAAGAAATATAATAAACATTTCGTTTTATTTAATCTAAATAAATATACTGAAACAAAGCGGCTGAGGGTGCTCTTACAGGTACGAGTTGCGTTTCGCCGTTGGGTGCACGATACATTATATATTCGCGGCCATTGATTAAACGTCGCGTACCATACAAACTAACATTATTAATATCGGTGGAGCTAGTAATATGAGTTGATTCACGAGAAATCCGTTGATTCTTTGAACCGAAGACAGGTTTCCATTTACTTCCAGCATATCGTTCAATGCTTCCAGTGAATATGCTTTGATAAGGAGGTGGAGGTGTAGCTTTCTTCATCAAAATTAAGCCCTGATTATTAGCTTTAGTAGTAATTTTTCTAGAGTACTGCCTTGTATCGTTGGCATTATTAGGCGCACATAATTGATTAATACAACGAAATAGCAGTTCACTAATAAAGACCACAAGAGAAATGACAAAACCAACCACCGTAATGTAATACGTCATAATTAGATCTCCGTTACGCAGTTGTCGTTCAGTGCTACCCAAGTTCTGTGGACATATTTCAGCATTCGGTAAATCTCTAAATTCCAAATGTTTAATAATTCCCGACTCCACGAGATTCAAAAGTCTAAGCGAAAGGTAAAGAAACAGAAATTATATATTTTAGGGAAATGGATAGAAATTATTTTAAAAAACTTCGCATCCGTCTTACGAAAAATTTTGTCACATCTTTAATAAACTTAAAAATTTCTCGTAGGTTGCATTAGTTGAGTGATTAAAACTGCTTTTGGTGCAATGTATTGTTGATATAGCCGATTCCTCTTCTTTTTTTTTTATTTAGTAGATTATAATATTATACTATTGTGATTATTTTATATTATAATTATATTATATTAGTTTGGGGAAAAAGAAATCCATTATTTTCCAGTTCGAAATGTTAAATAAAGTCCTGAAGTTCATATAAGATTGGATGGATTTCTTTTTCCCCAAACTAATATATGTTATATATTATAATATATACTAATTGTACTTCACAGAGCATTTAGCGGAAATTTGTCACGTGTTGTAAATAGGAATTGTGCGGGAATTATGTTAGTATTTTCACACATTTCGATATTGTATATAAAAATATTTAAATAGATGCTCAGATTTTCGAGAAACCGTCACATCACGTCTTTTAATAGAAACATTACATTCTCGTTTGTTCATTTAGAAGCCTTGATACGACATTTTTCTAACTTCTTTTGAGTTTCGAAGCCATCAAAGCATCGGTACGCGATTCTAGATTGTTCGAAGTACAATTCATTTACATTGATAATCTTAAAAACGCTTTGTGACGAATTCGAAACATTGTATGGTTCAAAGGGGTGAGTAATGAAAGAAATATTGTGCCTATAAAATAAACGAAACATAATAGTCCAAATTTAACACTTAGGTGGCGTTGTAAGAAACTGAGCGTATATAAAACTATATTTGGAATAAATCGAAAAAATGTCACCAAAATATGATTTCAACAAAACGGCGCAACACTTCGAACAACTCACGAAAAAACATCAACTATATAATTGATTGTTAAAAATTAAAGGAAAACATTTCTTCACCTTTAACAGATTGATTAATACTTCTGCCAGTTTTGATTATCACAATCGTTAGGAGAAATTGTCAAATCGCAGAATAGTATAAAATATTCAACTATTCAAAATACTCACTCTCGATCAAATAGATAGCTCAAGTTACTGCCGATTGGATAAGCAAATGAACGTTTTCTCTTTAAAACTGGTTGCTTAGCTTGAGCAAAAGGACAATGCACTTTCTCATTATTCATACTTATCGACCGTCGCAAACGATAGTCCGCATAAAGGGTATGAGTAATGGCAGGACGATCACGAATAAATACGAAACCCTGCTTCTCAACATATGTATGTAGATTCAAAGTATCATTGATGTCCATCGAAAAGACTGCATGATCATTTTCAGCCATATAATGTAACTTGTAGAGACTTTCGTTTACCTATAAATACAATGAAACATGATTTTAGAGTTCCTGATATACGAAGTTATTAATAAAAATTTACTGTTCTAATGGCATACTCAACGCCGCCGCCGCGTACCGTTACGAAATATTTATTTTTATATAAAATATCATCAACAGTATTAAAAGGTAAAGTGAATTTAGACAAAGTAAGAAACGCTGTCAGATTGGCGGTGTAAAATGAGGTTAGAATTGTAATAAATATCCACCAAGTAGCGAATAACAACCGAGTAGAGTCTATAAAGGCAAAAGGGAAGAAAAATGCAAAAATATTATTTAAATAATTCTATTTAATATGTGGATTTTTTTTAACGCTCAAATTTGGTTATTATGATTTACTCTGAAACTTTCAATTGAACTATAAAAACAAGCACTTTGTATGGTTTAAAGGAGAAAAAAACTTTGAAATATAACTCTAGAAGCCTGAAGATAAGCACAATAAGAACGTACTACTTACCGGCTATCGGTGATAAAACGCTACCCTGTTTCAATAGAGCACCATATACAAACCAAGCACAGTGTCCCAATGAATACGGCTTTTGTTCAGTGTCGCCCGTTAAACGATTACGCAAAATGATTAGAAAATATATGATTGGACCGACTGCTAAGAAAGACACCAGTATAAGCACCCATACTCTATAATCAAAAGGCGCTAATAGACCCGATCCTGACGCTGACTCACTCGGTCTTTGCATAACCATAATCCATTCACCCTCGTCTAAAGTAACCGTAGAATAGAAGATATAGCTACGTTGATCTGACAACAAGGGTAAAAATGCTGCCGCCATGTCAACTTGCTGAAGATATTGATGGAATTTCATTAAAAAAAAAAAAAACAAAAATGTATTAATTAAAAACTTACAGAACCATTAAGCAATTCGATTAGACTGTTTGTGTAGTCTACCGTGCTTCCAATAATATTGACACCAGGCACAACAACTTTATAGGTAAAATTAAACTTTTCTTTTAAAAAATCAATCAACTCGAAAGCGACTCCTGAACCTAGACGTGTACCATTTTCCAGCACTTCAGTATAACTTAATGGATAGTCTTCTAAAGTAGCTATTTGCAGTTCACGCCCATTTATCCAATTTCGCAGTTTTTTTAAATATTCCTCCTTATCAGATAGGACGTGCTCTTTAGTATTCTCTAATGCTTCCTGATCTTTTGCAACTAAACCTTCTGAAGGGGGTGTACGAGTAACTAAGTTATAAGTTTCATCTATAACCAAGAAGTCATTGGGATAATCATTAGCACTAAAATCGCACGTTAAACATAAAGCTGTCAACATCAGTTCGATCCCTCTCATTTTTGTACTTTAGATTATTTTTAATTTTTAATCGATTAAATATTTGTTTCCCTTTTCTTTATTTTCTATTTTGTGCTATGCCATCTGCGAAATACATTAATAAACTAAGGCCGTGACTGTATCTCAATTGTTTGGGAATTATTCTTCATTATGGGACATGCATGCATTATTTAATGAAATGTAAATATTGTTAATGAGTCAACATACTGGCACACACAGGCACTGGCACACATATACCTAAGCGCACACATACATGAATTATAACTGAAAGGTTTATTATTTAAAAATTAATAATGATAATCTTTATGGTGGTTGTAATGGTCAGGACTTCGAAAGTATTGCAGGATATACTATAAAGCTTTTTTATGTGCATTCTTGAATCAACTTTCAGTGCCTTACGCAGAACAAACAATATACGTGCTTTGAAAAGTATTGTGTTTTTAGAGAGGTAAAAATTGCGAATACATTTATCATGCTATTCGAAAATACACAACATTGTGTTCGATGACAAAAAAAAGTTTGTAGCGTCTGTTCAAGACATAACGGCATATTGCTTCCACAGAAACTCTTTTGAAACTACTATAACACTCATCGGAGAATTCCGAAATGATCGGAACAAATGATAACCTGACTGCGTCAAATTCAAAATTGACGAAGCATATATTAAAATATTCCAGCTAAATGCTTTCAATTTTCAATTTCTTATAGATCTCTTAAGAGGTATGATTCATACGCATAAGCGTAATAAGACTGTTGAGACATAATTAAGATGTGGCTGAGGTGATAGTTTCCCCTTTGTAGGAAAA
The DNA here is from genome assembly GCA_000671755.1 of Glossina brevipalpis. Lineage (NCBI taxonomy): Eukaryota > Metazoa > Arthropoda > Insecta > Diptera > Glossinidae > Glossina > Glossina brevipalpis. The sequence continues at coordinate 343,936 of KK351170.1, read as the reverse complement.
TGAAATATCGTTTCTCGTTTGTCAAATTTCTTGTTAAATATATTTTATAAAATACATAAAGCAAAGTAAAAGGTATATATAGATAGATCCTAGAGTACGTATTGTAAAAAAAGTTTAAAAAATAGAAAACCTGTACTCTTTAGAATGAATTTCAATATCCAATTCCTTGGAAGCAAGATAATAAAAGGCTAATAATAAATTTTTGGATAATGACTAGTTTTTCTCAAACAGATTGTTTTTAGTAAAAATCATGCTACAAATACGTCTAAGTTTATACGAAAATATCAAAGTAAAATGAGAATAGAAATGAATTTAGTAGGTCTTATTGTTTGCCGAATGGGGCTTATCCAGCTTGAGGATTAATGCTGTTATAATACATGCTCCAGCCTCTTTCGTGAAGAATGTTTGATCCTGAATGCCACCACAAGCAACGTTTGAATTCAAAGAAGAAGTTGATGCTGGACCTACTCCTAATTCTTGACAATGACTGCTCGATGCAGTCGAAGCCGAAGCTCCATCTACTTCACTTGTGGAAGCACGTCGTTCAATCGGCTGCGATTTGGTTCGACCGCTGTTTTTACTTTTTCCGGCGGAACACAATGACTGACGCCTAACATATACCTCAAAAGCGGTATTGATCGTATAAAAATAACCATTTCTTAAATATTTATATTGACCGTTAATAGGTATTACGGCCGCTGAGTTTGGAGTAAAATGCAATTCTAAACGTGCACCAGGTTCATCTTTTTGATTTCCACCGCTTCCGTGACAGTGTGTATCGCTTGCCGAGTCCATGGGTAGTGGCTGACCACGGTCAAGTATAGAACGTATTTTATCAACACGTGTCATATAGTATAGAGGTAACCAATCATCATGCAAATTATCGCTATCGAAACTATTTTGGGAAACGGCAGCTATATTCGAGTTGACAGTCTGTTGATTTAATTTAAAATAAACCCAGCCATGCAGCTTCTCAGAGGCCTGAGCATTGCAATGGGCGCAAAAACAAATAGGTTCATGATGAGGTCGAAAAAAAGTATCCGGCAATAGAAGAGACAAACGAAATTGTTGCACCAGCTTAAGGTATTCACAATCTTTGCGTTCAATGGAAGCTATCGATTGCAGGGAATCAAAATGGTTGGATATTGACGATGCTGAAGAAGAAACCGCATCGTTACAGAATTGGGAGAAACGTATTGCTTCGAGATCTTGTCGACGTTGTAACTCAAGAAGTTGCACTAAACGATCAGCATATAGATCCATATTGCTTTCTAGGCCATCAGTATCAGATTCGCTGGAGTCTCCTGCCTCTTCCAAAGCAACATTATTTTGTAAGACATTCTCTTCCTCAGCTACAATTATCACATCACGATTTTCTTGCTGTTGCTGTTGTTGTTGATGCTGCTGCTGTTGTTGTTGCAATGCTAAATTCGTTTCTTCATTGTCGTTCGAGGCGTCTTTAACCTCATTAGCTACCAATTCATCATGTAATGAAATGCCTCCCACAGCGCCATCCTCTTCGTAACTATCCATGTCAGGATTATTATTATTTAGCAATGACATATCGTCATCAACGTCACCGTTTGCACCGTTAGTCTCATTAAGATCAATTACGTCATCATCAAAATAACTTTCAGCTTCTTGCTTGTTTTCAAAGAATTCTCGCAATAATTGTTTATTTTCCGTTTCCGATTTTGTCGGTTCATCTAAAGTCGCCAGTGCCTGATTATCAGGAGCTGGTGAAAGAGCGTAAGCCATTAAAGCACTGCGGAAACGTTGACTTCCCTGACTACGCTGTATATTCAGGTTGGTATTGTGTTGTAGTTGAAGTGATTCTCGCAAGCAACTGGAGTAGTTAAAGTAGTCAGAAATTTTTTAAAATAAAAAGCCACAGCTTACCATGCTGATCCTGAGGTACTGGGTTCCGAGAAATTTTGTTCTAACGTGCGATTTTTTATAGATAAATTTAATAACAAATTTTCCGAAACACTTTCCAAAACTGAACGATTCCTAAGGTGATTAAGAAAAAGGCAACAACTTCAATTTTTTCTTAGTTTCTATTATTAAATAATTCACAAACTTACATAGAGGAAGCAGAAGCAGGAATTGATGCAGTGGCGATATTTGAATTGGCCGGTTGTGATTCAGTTTCCTTCTCATGGACTTCTAAGTCGGCTTTTTCGCAATGTGGAATATTTGAATCCTGGTCGTTTAAAGAATCATGCTCTAAAGCGGAAGGTTCTTCTATAATAGGAGTACCGTTGCGTCCGGCATCTGTGCCCGTTAAAATAGTGATTCGTTCACATTTGCCATAGAGATCAAAAACAGGATAAACATGATTTGGAAGACCGGTGGCAAGATCTTCAAGATTATTTGAACCAATCATGATGACTGTGACACATGTAGAGAAAGTCCAAATAATACTTGAATTATTTTTTGAAAACCTTATTCAAAAAGTTTTTTACACAATTCTTTTTAATAATGAGTTATTCGGAAAGTCATTTCGATTTTTTTTTTTTTTTTTGTTCAAAATGATCGACGATTTGCTTCCAGTGTATAAAAATTTTTGAATTGTGTACTCCCAATTTTGATCTATTATCTTTTTTCATCTTTCTGGCAGTAGCATGATTATATGCTTATAAAACTTCTCATCTTTGTTGACAAAGAGCGGAGTCAATTCATTGCGAGTAACGAAACTAGCATGGCGGCCCGCACTATCCTGTCGACACCTGTCGACAAATGAATCATTCAATCTGTCTAGTCGATCGTAATATGCCGGAGAATTGTTTGCGCTATCGTTTAGTAGAAGACCAAAAACCACGATTACCCGCAGACAGTACCACCCTCTTTTTTATAAATATTGCTTTTCAACTCGGTTTGATCTGGATCATCTTTTTTACTTCGTCATCTTTTGCGTCTAACATTGTCATAAACAACGAAAACGTTTCATGAACGATCGAATTCGATAAATTTAATATGTCAGCGATTTTGCGAGTTATTTTTTGGCGGTTTACATTAATTAACGCCTTCATTTTGCCGTTATCAGCTTCAACTGGACTTTTAGAATGTGTTGCATCTTCAATATCAAGAGGAAGAAAAATTTTGCAAACCAATTTTGGCATTGGCGTCAATATATCTTCCCCATACACATCGAATAGTTTTTTTTCCCGTTTAAATAGCATTTTTAACTTTCTCTTTAAATAGCATTTTTAACTTTCCTACAGTAAGTAATATCAAAAATGCTGTTTTCGATATTCTATATTTAATAGGGCATCGAACAAAAACTCTTGCACCGATTCAAACAAACTTTTCAAAAACACGCCTTGCTGTATCAAAATATATAATGACAATGCGGCTCAAAAGTGAAGTTGGCTGTAAGAAATACTTTTCAGTCTTCTGTTGAAAAAAAAAACTAAAAGACTTTCCGAACGCCCCATTATTTCCAAAGTGGAGACATATATTTTTTTAGAAAGCTTTTAAATAGGCACCCTTAAATAGAAGTAATAATAACTTACTTAACACGCCCGCATGTGTCAGAGTCATAGTTATAACAGTGCTCGCCTGTATATTCTCCAGAGCTTCTCCATACTTTGAGGGAATTATCTGACCATTTATGTTAATGGCATCATCGACCGCCACCCAACAGGGACGTTTGGAATGTATAATAGATGATGGTAAGGTTAAGGTATTAGTTAGTTGAGAAGGACTGACGCTTACTACTCCAAGGCCTATGTTGCCCTTCCATTTACAATTAATCGAATCAATTTTAATCTAGTTAAAGTAAAAAAATACAATTAAATCTCATTCAAAAAATCATCTCAAATTTATCTACACTTATACTCTCGCCTTTGCATAAAGGTTTCGTCACATAGACTAAACCTTGGTTGTAAGATTGTATACGCATAGCAGAGCGATTCTCTTCTAAAAGCTTTACATGTTTACCACAAATATCTGAGAATTCATAATTAAGACCCTCTGAGTCAATTGATTCTAACATGGAATCTTGCTTATTTAATGGGTCGGCTCCAAATTCCAACGAATCTTGCAAACGTAAACTACACGGCCTCAGCGGTGAAGTGGGACCTTGCGAAGAGGTTACTTGAACAGCCATAGTAGAACCCTGCAATTCTACTACGGCATAAACGTCCTGAAGAGATTTGTATCAAAAGAAGAAATTCACTTATTCGGTATGTAGCGTATTTCGTGTATACTCACATTTGGTACATTGTGAAATTGAATATTCATATCTTCGGAATTTAGAAGTATCCTCAACGTTCGAGCCGGTGTTAGTTCCAAAGCTATACGATCTCCTACCCTTAGCCATTCCAGAGATGCAGCAGCACGTTGTAACAATTGGGAATTATAACGCACCTCGTTGCTCGTTACATACCAAACATTGGCTGGTATTCTTTTAATACTAAGAGGTATATTTTTGCGAACATTATCATCGGATAAATTGAGATCGGTTATACCGATATTTAAACATCCTGAGGAGTTTCAATTTAAAAAGTGACTTTTGGACAAGTTTTTCACTACTTACCTGCGAACAATGGGTTATGCGTAATTATTTTAATTTCAAACGGTGAACCTACACTCAAAGGATGCTCGGAAAAGACCACACACCGTGATAAAGCCGCTGAACTTCCGGTCAAACGTGATGCCATTGTCCAATTTTGTGATAGTGTTACATTGCCTGATATGCAAGTCCAGCGATGTTTCGTTTCCAAAGTTGCGGGTTGTATGACCGAAGTGGCTTGACAGCTTTGCGAGTTTTCACTGGTGGCATAAGGAGCACGCATGTCATTATTTGAACTTTGTGTCAAAGATACTTGAGCACACTGTCCGTATAAGTCGATAACCGCCCATACTGAAGGTGAACGACACTGACAAGCCGGTCCCTGATCTACGCCATCTATAAAAAAGTGTATAAAATCTCCGTTACGCATTACTCCCACTTTAGTTCCCGGGCCCAAAGTGTCCAAGTCGATTAAAACATTGGAACGGATTTTTTTGCGATTGTGAAAAATCATAGGCCCACACAGTATGATGGTTTCCATGGCATCCATTTCAGTAGCATTGGCGGCTAATTGTGCATCGTCCGGTCTTGTTCCAGTCACTCCAATCTCTATGTTTCCGGACCAATGGCGTACCATTGTCTCCAACACCACTTCAAATAGTTCACGCTGCCTCAACGGGCGATTACTGAATACTATGGCGTCATTGAATTCAGCCAAAGAATTTGGCCGCGAGGCGGTTAAACCGCCATTAGAAATACTTGCGTTTTTGCCATGTATAGCATGAAATCTGAGAGGAGTTTCACTATACAAAGTTGTGTTGGAAATGGTCGAGTTACCCGTGTCGGGGCTACCGCATTCTGAGGTATCAATAATCGAAGCCTGCGCTGCCTGACCATACAAGTCAATCACACCATACACTTTTTCAGGAACATTGGTTGCCGACGGACCTTGATCTACTCCGTTAACCCAGAAATGCAAGGTACCGGTATCTTTACGTACCACGCCAACACGATCGCCCACCTGTAGACGATCTAGATTTTCGCCATACTGTTCAATAACGGTGATGCCATTATGCATGACACCATTGCCAGTCATCATCCATGTGCCGAATCTGAAACACTTCATATTTAGCGTTGCTTGAAATTTTAGGAGTTTTTTTGATTCCTTTACCTACCTGACATTAGTCATAGTAAATGGAAAATCTAATTCCTCCGCGCTATAAGTGGTCACGCCTATCTCTACAGAACCCGCCCATTTGGTAACGACTCTTTCCAAACGAACTTGGAATAATTCGTTTGGCCTCAAAGGGCGACGGGTTAATATTACACCATTGTTAAAATCATCGGAAGCGCTGAAAAAGAGAATATAGTTTAAAAATCAATTATTATTATTATTTAAATCAATCATTTCCATTATCTTACTTACTTTGGTCTTAAAGCGGTCCTTCCGGAGTGTGTTACTGTTGCGTGTGATCCACATAGCTGGTGGAATGTCAAACGATCATCATTACGTGGATTGGCTGCCGCCGCAGTCAAAGCCGAATCTGCCATGGCGGCCACTTCGCTCTCTGGACTTAATAAACTCAAAACAGGCGTAGGAACAGCCGAATTACCACTACCATTAATAGGACTATTATTCACACCCTGTAAGCCACCGACCAAGGCTGCCGATGATATTAGGTTGTTACGACGTATAACCAAATTCTGCTGCTCCCGTTCATCTCGATCCACAATTGTAACTTTTATGGTCATTCCATACAAGTCTATAACGCCCCATAAAGTTGGGGCTACCCGAGTAGCAGCCACTCCTTGATCTTGGCCATTTATATAATAATGAAGATTACTGTTCAATTTACGCATCATACCGACACGATCACCCTCCCGTAGTTCATCCAAATTAAATTCGCCATATTGACGGCGGGTGCCTTTGCCATTTGTTAAAATGCCACATCCAGACATCATTATGGTGCCGGAGCGCATGTTAGTCATCGTGGCGGGAAAATGTAGAACCGAAGGATTGTGGGTGGTAACACCCACTTCGATTGAACCCGACCATTTATCTACTAATTTATCAATACGTATTTCAAACAACTCATTATCCTTGAGAGGACGATGAGTCATTACTACACCGTTATTAAATTCATCCAAAGGGCGCCTTCTCTCAGCTGAGCGACAATTCGGTGACAGTTTTACCAAAGAACCACAACGAGTATGAAACCGTAAGCGATCATTCATATCGTAATAATCACCAATTGACGAAGAAGATATTGAAGAGGCAGTAGTATTGGCATTTGTTACACACATATTATTTAAACTGCCGATACCTGCAGGCAGAGAAGGCATTATTGCCGCATTGCTTAACCCAGAAGTGTCCGTGAGACTAATAGTTTGATTATGACTGTTATTTCCGCCAGCATTGGTCACGGTTACATCTACACACAAAGGAACATCTATATTCTGTACAATTTGCTGAGTGTTTTGAAAGGCGGAGTCAGAAAAATCCTGAAATGAAATCGTTAAGCAATCTTAGGCAATCTCAAAGAGATTTAGTTATACTGTTTCCTTATTCAGCACCTAATTCCATATACTTAATTCAGTTCATATCACGTTTTAAAAGAGATGTGAAAAATTTGTTTTCAAGCCACCTTACTTTTGTGATAACAATATGCGGCAAGTGACTGCAATTAAATCCAGATTCTCATGGAAAGTGGATACCCTTAGCAAAAATGCAACTAAACATAATTTTGCACGCGCCACTGAAGCATGAATCTGAACAAAATTTGTGCTCCCCTCTGTCATCAACATATTCACTTTATAGACCTCTGAATGTATATATATTTATAATCAGCTTATGATTTTCAATTTATTTATATTGATTTAAAGATTTAAAGCTAACTAAATACTCAATAATAAGATGGCCTTGATTGGCCAAATGCCAAAACCAGCTGATATACTTTGCAATTTTTATATACAGATCTGTGGTTGCGGGTATCAAAGATTCACCCAAAGTGAATATAATCTTCTTAGAATTTCTTATTCTTGTGTATTACCATTAGTACACAAGAATTGATTCCAGTCCATTTTCAAGTAATGAATATTGGAGGAAAATCAGAACTTACCCCACTACCACTCCTCTGCGTTGGACAAATAGACACTTGGACACAACGCCCGTAAAGGTCAACAAGAGCCCATAGGGTTTTCGGCATATTACGGGAGGCTACACCCTGGCTTTCACCATTTACATAAAACACCAATTCATGATTAGAAGTACGCATAACTCCCACACGATCCATTTCGTTAAGCATTTCCAAATCAGTGCCGTAGAATTCCGTAAGACACATACCGTCTTTACGTACATCAATACCGGACATTACCCATGTGCCATTACGCATAACCGTAGCACAAGAAGGTAATTCCAACTTATCCGGCGACTCTGAGGTGACACCTATTTCGATACTGCCACCCCAAGAATGATTCTATATAAATATTAAATTTTAATTATACGTTAATTCTAAAAGAAGACGTAAAAGGAACTCGCCTTTTTTTCAATAACTACTTCAAACAAAACATCATCGATTAATGGTTCATCACTGAAAACTAATGCGTGACTAAAATCACGTACAGACCGCGTAGCTGTACGATTACAATTTGATAACGTTATACGTCGTCCGCAACGCTGATGGAACATTTGTAGTGCTTGTAGATTAGCATGTGTAGCAGCTTCCACTTCTGCAGCGGCTACAGCACTTGCGCCTTCTGTAGCCATAATCCCCTTTTATGAATTCAATAAATTATTTAAGAAATAAAAAGAACTTGACAATTTTCTTAATATATTCTTAATATCAAAATTTTTCTTTTCACAATCTGCAAATAAAATTTTTTGTCTATATATTGTTTGAAAAAAGAAGTTTTTTTCTTTGTGCTTTGACGTTTTCGTCCTACAGTTGTATTTTACTGCTTTTATTTAGTTTTAAAATTTTTTTATAATTCGCTACAATTTTTTATTTAAATATTTAACATTTCATATCAGTTTTAATTCATAAATTTATCTATTAAACTGTTTATTATTAAACTATTTATACATTTTTTTCGTTTGTTTTAAAAACAACAACAATGATGTCAAGTAGATGCTTCTGCTTAAAATTTAAGTTCGAAGCAGAAAGCGCTAAAATTTTGACATATAAACTTACGTAAATAATGTTATTGCATCCTTCTACAAAAAAAAAGGAAAAAAAGAAAAAAAAATGAAAAATTAAGTAAACAGGCAATGTGTTAAAAAGTAAAATCACAATCTTATAGACTGAAAATTTATCATAGAACAGAACAGAATCATATAAATAGAAAACATTTAATCAATACTTACGCTAAGGTAACAACAGAAGAGTTCGCATTAAGTGTTCTGTTTCTCATTACGTAAGCGTTTTGTCCATTTCGTTTTATCCTATCAAAATGAACTTAAATAAATGAATTTTAATGAATAAGACATCTTTTCCCATAATCATATGGCTTTAAGGAGGATTTCAATTTTCTTCTTAAGACTATGTCTTGTCACTCTCTCTTGTCTCTCTTGTCAATCTCTCTATGCTACATATCTATGCAATGTGCTCTCAAAGTACATACTAGCATTTAGCTTATTTTGAACGTTTGGAAAGCAAATAGTGACTATATATAAAGAGACAGTTCTTTGGAAAAGATATGTTCATAATTTAAGCTGGAAACAATTATCATGAAGTCCACTTAACTTTATGCCTAACTATTGCAAACCAATTTAAGCGATTTGTCAATATTTAAAACAGTAATTGGAAATTGAAACTATACAAATCATCTGGAAATTTCTAATAGCTTAGTTTTTTTTACTATAAGCTAGAAAAAACGTTACGATGCGTTGTTGGCTACGGTAATAATAAAACAAAACTAAATTCTATAAAAAACGACTTACAATACGATGTTGATAAGAAAACCGAAAAACTTCAAACAAAAGAAGTAAACACATTTTCATCATAGGTGAAGTAAAAACATTTTAGGAAAAGACTTACGTGCGGTGATTTCAGAAAATAGACTTCCAAATTCGGTGCGGTTAATTTTAAAGTCAGGTTACTATTAGAAACCAATTTTCATTATGAAATATTACAAATTCGACCAGTTTGCCATACAAAAGCATAATTTTCATAAGAAGAAAAGAAACGGTCCCATCCGATCTAATTTTTTTCACATTTCTTTTAAATGACAAAATGCTAGTTCCTACCGATATTTGTCGAAAAATTTTGGAAATTGCAAATTGCAAAAATTGTCTGAAAAAAACAATAGGTTAAATAGAATATCGAAGTATATCGATAGCGCAAAACATATCTACAAACGGCGAATTGAGTCCACTAAAAATCTTTCCATTCAATATAAATAACTTGCGTCTTCCATCATTAAATAGGATAAGCAAGACTAACGATAAGTGGTAACGGTCAAGCACCCTGAACGTTAAGATAATATATTATTGCCTTTAATTGCGCTATCGACTGTTATAGCTGTAATGTCACTTGGGAAGGTGAAATTTGAGCTGTTTTGGCTGCAAAGCTAGTCATTTTCTATGACTCCGCTGAGTTTGCAAATCAATACCTTTCTCTGGCCTATAGTACCAACTAACATTCACTAAATCTAATCGGCAGACTATAACATCATATTCCGCTCTCGGAGCTCCTTTATCAATATGGGTAATGTCATCTTCGTCATTTTCATCGGCTTTCATTAGAATTGTTTGAATGTACAGTAGTATCAAGCATTTTTGTATTTAAACATCCGACAGCTTTGACATAATCCAAATAAAAAATCTTCTCAACGGCCGCAAGTTTCATATATTTCGCAATATGACCGAAAGTCGCGAAACGTTGTGAAATGTATTATGGCAATGACCAATTCAGGGCTAGCAAGATTAGGTAGGAACATTGATGTTCGTTTGTTCTTTAAAAGCAAATTATAGTAAAGGGTGTCTCAATATGAAAATTACAATTTGCATTAGTATTGAACATAAAAGAAGAAAAATTCCCATAACAATCTCTTTCAGAGTTGTGTTTTAACGTAGAAAAGAACAAAAAATGCAACGAAAATGCGCGGTTTCATTGTGTTCGTTTACATTGGTTGCCATATGTTTGAATTTGTGGGAATATCAGCGCAGCTTCATTGTGTCAACAGCATAAGAATCTATAGTTTTAGAAACAATTTCACTGAGAGGCGGAAAGTTGGGTACTGGTTACGATTTTTTGACTAATTTTCATATAGTTAGCGATGAAACTTGAAACTCAAATTTCTGTACTATATTTACTATGTTCAACTTTGGGTTAACAGTTCTCGTTATCGAGCAACTTTTAACTCGTCAAAAGAAGGAGATTCTCCGATTAATGACGATTTCTTCTGATTTATGTCTGCTTAACTCGTTAAAAATTACTCTATAACGGGAACCCTTCACCTAAAGTTGAAAATTAGGATCGATATAAACCAACCCCCGTATGCATACAACCGTGCATAATCGCAACTTGCATTGTGCATTAATAGACGTGTTGATGAGTTACCAAATGAAGTTCTTTTCATTGAAAATTACTTGAAATTATCGATCATTGGCTGTTTTTAAAGCTGGTTATGAAGTCGGCTATAAAATTACATACTTTCTCGCTGCTCTCCGCCCTATGCTTCACTAGATACAGGAATGTAGATTAAAAGTGTTTTCTTTATTATTTTTTTTTTCGATTTAAATTTGGATTAGTTCCACTGCGTGCCGTAAAGTCTCTTAAGTTAAACATGCCACGCTAGATTGACTTTGGTGTTGTTATTTTTTAATATTTTTCATCTTTCTTCTGATACTTAAAATTATATTTAATAATCCCCATCGATTCCTTTACTTCCCCTCCCCCTCCCACCTACATCCAAAAGCAAAAAAAAGCACTTTTCTTAGGTCTGTTACATTGATTCCTTCCCCTAAATTATTATTAAAAATTGTTATTTGGTTTAAATATATCTTTTATTAAAAATTTGTAAACGATTTACACTTTCATTAGTTCTGTTTTTTTTTTTTTGTACATTTCGTTATTAATTGAAAAACTACCACATATGGCATTAACTTGTAATAAAAATATGAGAAAAAAAAACGCATTTATTAAATTAAGGGAAACGAAAACGTTATATAATATTTATATTCGCCTTTAGACGAATTAGTCTATCCACCACCAGAAAACGAAGGTCTATTATTTATGTTTTTGCCAATTAGGGATTTCTCGGTGGGCTAATCGAAACTGCTTCTAATCACTAACATAATGCACTTATGAATTTCTATTGAAACGAGGTTTAATAAGAGCAGGAGTTGACTTTTACTCAAAAAAAAAAAGCATACTTAAGCAGTTCAGGATATTTTTCACGTAAAGTGTTTAAATACATTGCAGGGTAACTACTCAGTTTTAATTGTGTGGATATATGGATTGTCGTTTTGTGGCGATGGAGACTACTTTAAGATGAGGCGCCAAATATATTTTTATTATTTGAAGTGTAAACTTCAGATGATGAAATGATTAACGTTTAAGAATTGAATTAAAATACAAAATTATTTTTTTTTCGGCAGGCGCGCTAATCTAAAGGTTGGATGCCTTTACTTTAGATAAAAGGAAATGCAAAAATAGCTTAAGGCACTTCTCTGGTAATAGATATAAGCAAAAAGAATTTGAAAAAAAAGAAAATTCTTGTATGTAACATGTAATAACTGTAAATATTACAGTGCGTTATTTCAAACATTATTAACGATAGATATTAATTAAGAGAAAAAAAAAAAAAAAGAAACTCCGAATAAGTTGAACGATTGCAGAAAACTGCATTAAACATTTTGTTTGGTTATTAAAAATCATGCTACAAAAGCTTGCCGCTGTTAATGAATAATGGTCAATATTAATCCAAATCTCCTTGTATACCGAAACGCACGGTAACGCATAAGTCGAAAATGAAAATGAGTGCAGTGACCAGAGCCACCGACGCAGTTGCTAAAACCAGATCCAAACGCTGCATATTTGGATGCCAATAATTATATTCCTTCATTTGGGACCAGTTACGAAATAGCAAACCTGAACATATCACAAATAGAGTGAGTGCTATGAACATCCACACAGCATTGTGACGCCAATTCAAGCTAAAAATTAAGGAAAAAAAAAATGAAATAAACATCAATTTTTTAAGTTCTCGTTTAAAGGCAACAGCACAGCATAGAAAAACGATGTGAACTCACATATCACCTACTAAAATCATAATTAAATAAATTGCTGTATAAATTAAGTAACAACCAAAGGCTGCATAGCATATGGCGCAAACTCGTGGTGTTACAAAAGCTCGCAATTGCGAATGGGTGGCTGGTTCATCAATTAAGCCCACACAACAAATGATGAGACACTGAATTTTAAAAAGAATTTTAATTGCATTTATTTATTATTTTTGTTATATACCTACCAGTTCTATAATTTTCAGAAAGGCCATCGCGCACATAGCTTTTTTACTAGGCCCTTCGGCAGTATATGAAGATTCCTCAACCGGTGACATTTCTACGCGTGATATTTCTAGAAGAAAATCCGCAATTATTTGCAAGAACCAAGATTATAAAAAAGAAAAAAAAAAAAAAAATAGTTGTAAGATTGTATAATTGTAAATAGGTTTATATTAACAGTAGAAACAGTTGACAACTAAAGATAAATAATTAAATAATTATTTAGGGTAAAAATAATAAGAGATTTCATTGTAATTTTTTGTTTTTTCTTTTTGTTTAATTAAATTTTTTCATTTTTTTATTTAAGTACGTAATACCCGTTATTATTATGATCTTCTGGTAACATCATTATCTCAACACTATCGAACTTTTGAGATTTCTGAACGACAATTGAATCAAGTAGTGCTTATAGAGTATTTTTGAAATCATTTCTACGCCTTTAAGAAAATTCTGCAAACGACCGAACGTAGTCAAGAATTTTGTTTTTTGTTTCGGAAAAATTTTTGACAAATTTTAACGAAGACCCTGTTAAAATGCTTCCTCATCTGGGTTTTGTATGTTGTATTAGCCATTACACATCAAGTACGTTCGAGCTATTGCCCGCTATGTACAGACAAGTCATTACAAATTATCTCAAAACGATTCAGCTCGGTCAGATGTTCCGTGAAGGATATTAAAACGATATTGTATTGCATAAATAAAGTACATATTGGAAAAAAAATTGAATATAATTTTTTAGCAAAAATGTGTTTTATTTACGTTTACTATAAACTTACAAAATGGATGACATTCTTTTTTTTTTTTAAAGTAACATCATCACCATTATTATAGAATGCTATTATGTTATGTTATGGTGTCTGTTTCCTTAGTTGTCGACAGTTTTCATTGTTAAGAAATTTCTTATTTTCATTACAAGTAATACCTATAGAATTTAGAATACTCATTGTAAGATAAAACCGAAAGAGTTCTCTCAAAAAGTTGAAATTTTCTTTTAAATTAAAAATATTTTCATTCAGTATCTTAACGTTTTCTCGCCGTTATTACCTGTGACAATTAAATACATAATAGGAATCATTCATGCATTTAAAATGAAAAATATTCAAAATAATTTCTGAGTCAAGGTTATACTGGGTAGTGCTTAGTTATCTATGTGTATATAACATATGCATTGTTCGTATTATGTGTCAATGTTATGCATTTAAGTATGTATAAGAATATGTGATAATTATTTGCTTAATTTTATAATTAAAATCTTCTTAAACTCTCTTCTTAAACTTTACATCTTACACTAAAGGTATCGAATACCTTTCGTTTAAAATATTTATTCGTATAGTGAAGGTATTGGGTTGGTAACTAAATAAGTGCCGTTTTCTTCAATAAAATAAAAGGTTTTCTTTTTTTTTTTACTTGAAATGAATTTTAATCCATAATGTATTTTCCATTTTGTTCGATGACCTTTCGTCATCTTTCTGACAACTAGACAATTCCATGCTCGTAGAAACTCTGATCCTTTTCGGCCAAAAACTGAATTAAGTGAGATTTTACAGCGTCATCATCGTTCAAAGTTTTACCACAAAGGGAGTTGGCCAGGGATCGACATAAGTGGTAATCCGATGGCGCATGATCAGGACTATACAGTCATATAGCATAGCACCCAGCATATGCTGGGTGTACCATCAATTCCCAACCAAGATCCACCAATTTTCGCCCAGTGGCCAAAGAAACGTGCAGTCTGGTGGAAAATGACACCTTTACGATTGACCAATTCTGGTCGCTTTTCCTTGATCGCTGCATTCAATTTGTCCAATTACCAACAGTAGACCTCCGTATTAATGGTTTGTTTCCTTGGAAACCGGACTTTTCCAATCCCATCAAATTGGCAGCAAAACCGTATTTTGTTGGATATGTGCCTTTGAAGTGGTTTGCGATGACCAATTAGGCATGCACCATGACCGCTTTCGATTGAAATTATCGTACACACTCCACTTTTCGTCTCCAGTCATGATTCGTTTTAAAAACGGATCGAATTCATTGAGTTTAAGCAATAATTCGTAAGCGTTGATGCGCTTTGTCAGATGAATTTTTTACAAATTGTGCGGAACTTAAGTATCCTGCTTCTTAACGAGACCGAAACATTTTATATGTTTCCCAATGGCTGTATGTGAAACATTTAACTTCTCTGCAACCTCCCGTGTTGTTACGTGACGATTCGCTTCGATGATGGTTTTGTTTTCGTCCTTATTAAGCTCAACTGGTCGATCTGAACGTTGGTCATCTTTAAGGGGAAAATCTCCAGAATGGAATTTTTCAAACCAATTTTAAAGGCTTCATCACCATACACATCACATAACTTTTTGGCAGCTTGCACTGCGTTCTTTCTTTTAAGAAAATAATAAAGCGAAATATGGCGCAAATGTTCGCGCTTGGACTCCGTATTAATGTTGGGTTTAAAAGAAAAACTTTAAGAAAATATCTACGTAATGAACTTGTAAAGCTAGCTAAGGATGACAGCTGACATATATAAGAAGAAGAAGAAGTTCATAACATTCACGGATATCATAAAAATGGGAGTGAGAAACACCTATAAGTAAAACCGGTACTTATTTAGTTACCAATCCAATAGATGAAATAATAGCTCTAAAGAAAATCATGTATTTTAGAATGAGAGAAGAAATATCTTAGCACATTCCGTATATTGCGGAAATTATAAAAAAAAAAGAACAAAAATAAAAGGAAAACAATTTTTTATTATACTCGATTCTACTCTAACAATTTTTCTATAATGTGTATGATAAATGCATTGCCGTCACTTCTTGATAGATTCACTAAATTACACTAGATTATCTTTTAAAATATTTATTTAACTAAACGCAATTGTTGCAAATTTTTACAGATATGATGAAAATGGATTATATCTAGCAAGATAAAGATTTGAAAATTCAAAGTCAGTTTAGTATTTGTTCTCTAAACTATTCACAGTTTATTGTGAAACAAAGCCATGACTACGCCGGAATGGTTAACCGAACAGTATTTACAAAAAGTCTTATCCATTTATCATGATAAGCAAGATTTGAAAATTTTAAAATTTAACATAAATCCAGCATTGGCTAAAGGCGAAAATTATGGCGGTAATTTAAACAAAGTCAATATTCACTATCGGTTAAATAATCGTAAAGAGGTTATAGTGCAAAATTTAATGGTAAAAACATCATATGAAAATGATGAATTTATTATTGAGAAATTAAAACCATACGATATTTTCAATCGGGAGATATCGATATATGAGAAAGTATTACCAAAATTGAAGCTTCTTCTAAATGAAATCAATGATAGCGAGGAAATTTTCATTAAAGTAATTTTTTGGGACTATAAACAACAAATTTTGATATTTGAAGATGTATCCATGAAAGGGTACACTATGCCTAATCGTGTTGAACGTTTAGATAAGGATCATGTAAAGTTGGTATTAAAAAAATTGGCTAAATTGCACGCTTCTTCGGCGGTCTTAAATGAACGAGAAAATAAATGTTTGGAAATATATGATCGCGGTTTTTTCAATCGTTATACCGATACTTACAAGACTTATTTTGTTAGCAATTTAATGGCTTGTGCACGGTATCTGGATCAATCACCGAAATATGCTAAATATGCTGAAAAGTTATTTGCTTTGAAGTCGCATTATATGAATATTGGAGTTAAGTGTTTCGAACCCTGTGAAAATGATGTTAATGTCTTAGCTCATGGAGATGTTTGGACAAATAATTTAATGTTTCGCTATGATCAAGTAACAAAAAAGCCAAACGATGTTTTAATCATAGATTTTCAGTATGCATTTTGGGGTTCACCAACGTTGGATTTGCATTACTTCTTTAATACTTCGTTAAAAGAAACGTTGCGCCTCAACGAATTAGATGAACTTTTTCAAAATTATCATAAATTTTTCGTACAAACTCTATTAAAATTGAATTACTCTATGAAACCTATACCTAGTCTAAGGAAATTTTTTTTGGAAATGGAACAAAAAAGATTTTTTGGTAAATACATATACGCGTATACATACATATACTAATTATTAAGAATTATTAAAAATATTTTTATAATCTTTTTCTTTCTGAAGCTTTTCACTCTGCTGTGGTTATACAACCCGTTATGATTAATGAGGATTCAAAAGATGTTGATTTCAAACTCATATGGGGAGAAGACGAATCTGCGATTAATTTTAAAAATAATTTATATAAAAATCCGCAAGTTCAGGATATATTAAAAAATTTATTACCAATTTTTTATAGCAAAGGTCTTTTGGAAGTTAATCAATAAAATATTTTATGTGAAAAATAAAACGCTTTCGATACTAAATGATTGATTTAATCATTTCTCTTAACGATGGTTTCGTTCGATGGTTTAGCATTTTTTAACACTCTACAACCAAGTGGTTTGATCATATTGCAGAGCGTTAGTTAATGGCCCGCGATTTTACAAATCGGATTATTGTGCAGCGCGATTCTATCCCCCATTCCATAATTCACTAAAACTTTTCTTCAAATGAGTCAGGCAAAGCATTACTTGCCGTAAATGAGGTTTTTTTTTTGCTCTTTATACTTCAGTGGTATAATTTATAATATCGCGTGTAAAGTTCAATGAAAATAGTTCTTATATAAACTAGGTTTAGTATTATCGAATAAAATATAGTGTGTGTGTGTGTGTGGTGCTTATGGTCTTTCTTGAAAATGGCTTGAGACTCAAGCCAATTACTTTTATTCGTTTAATTCATTTTTATTTACAGTACGATTTAATCTCAATTAGTCTCGAATCTCTATTGTTAAGCTCAATATTTTTTAGATTGTCTAAAATCTATTTTAATTAATTATGAACTCTAACAGAGATACCGAAATATGGAATTTGGTTGAAGTGCGTATAAAATTTTTTACGCATGAATGGTTCTCATCTTGTCTTAGACATACACATTAATTGGTCATAATTAAATCATCATGAATCATCGAAGAATATTCGTCTTTGCACATCTTCTTCTTTTTCAGTTACAATGGCTTCTCACCGTCATAATTTTAGATGACAATATCTTTGCTCTTCATTAAGAGTATTAGTAATTCTCTCATAAGTTTTTTATAATTATTTTTGAAGTCTCTTTGTACAAAATCTTCCGTAATAAAAGAATTGCGATGAATTGTGTTAGGTACACACACATATTTCATACATTTTTCTTAAATGTAGTTATTTTCATATTGTTGTTATTTTTATTAAGTAAACAATTTAATTTACAATATAAAAGTAGGGTATCAAGTTTCTAAGCAAATAAATATGTATTCAATGAAGACGTTAGTTTCAAAAGTTTAAGCAAAACGGAGAGATATAGAAAATAATTCGAAAATAAATTTAAATTATTATAAAAAAACGATAAACTTCTATGGTTTCGGGAAAATGTATTAAAAACACCGAAGAATTATATATGGTTTGAGTCGAATCTGTTAATATCCACTAATAAAATTTATACAACATTTGACTAAAAGATAGAAATGGAGAAGATTCAATAACTCAATATATCGAGTGTATATCGTATCGTCGTATATCGTATATAATTGAAATGATATTTTTATACGATTTTGTAACATTTATATCAATTAGTAACCGACATAATACGTCGGTCTATAACTCTCGTGATTAAAAACGATAAAAACATTTCTTTACAAAATTCGACGTTGTTCACCAACCTAGTCTCCAGCAAGAGTAGAAAAATCAATCGAAAGCTTCTTTAATATTTCCTTCCTCAAAATATGTTTCAGTTTCCGCACAATGACATCATTATTTTATCCAAATCTTTTCCCTCCCTGTACAATCGTTTTGAGATTTGTAAACAGATGATAGTCGCTTTAGGCCAAATTCAGAGAACAAAGTAAGGGAGCCAAGGAGGAAGGGAGTCAATTTGGATTTCAATTCATAGTATTTGCCATAATGGCCACTGATTTGTTCCACAAAGTGTATAAACGTGGTTCTTGCTTTGAAACGATCGTCTTCATGCTCAAACTTTCACAAGACAAATAGTGCGTTTTGATAATTTTAAGATCTCAGTTTGCATGAAATGATTTGCATATATTTGAGTATTCATACTAAAATGCTTACGCTTACATAGCCTTTTCTGTTGATATCTCTGCTATACATTTTTAATTTATTTTAATTTTTTTCCTTTTTAAACACGTTCAATAAGCCAACAACAAGGTGCGGGTATTGAAACATTCCTAATAAACGTTTTCTCTTTATACTTGCCATCGATTGGTATAAGTAAACTCATTGTGTTAAAACGTTTGCAACACCCGGAAATCTGATGAAGTGAAACATTAAGACATTAAAATATCTTCCACGAAGATTGATATTGGAAATGGCACAAACGGGAAAAATCGATCAAAGTACACATTTGCAGTACAACATAAATTGAAAATACTTGCGTTTTCAAAAGGAAAAAGAAATTCGTTTTTTGCTTATTACTTTTATAAATAAAAATAAAAAAATGAAAATGTCCGCATATAATCTATGGGAAATCTTACAGCAACAACAATAACTAAATAAAAATGGAAAAAATAGACGATGATCATCAGTTATTATATAATAACGAAATTTTATTTTCTTTTCGTTTTTTCGTTTCTTTTTTTTTTTTAATTTTTTTTTTTTTTTTTTTTTTAAGACACATGATGCGCATAGAAGATTCGGCCATAGCTGATTTTTTGCTTACAATGACTTGTATGTCCTAAAAACCAACGATTTATTTCAAACAAAAAAGAAAAAAAAATCTTTCATTCACTGTATGGGTGAGGCTTTAGGTGTTGTTTACATGATTTGCATAAATGACTAATTACTAAATCACTGCGATGAACAAATATAAGCAATTGCTCTTCACGACAGAGAAATCTATTTAAACTTTGGTTAACAATTTCTTGTGGTTAGTAATAATAACAATAATAACAATATTAATAATAAAATCCATTATTAGAGCTAAGCACTAGGCTTCATTTACAATAACTTGATTTTTTTTTTTAGTGGCTGTGCTGCTGTTTGTTGTACAATCTTCTTGGAATCACGTTTCGCTGAAATGCATTTTTTCTTTTTAGTCAATAAAATAATCAATTTTTAAGTGCATTGCACGTAAAGTCAACTTATTAAGAGAAACCTAAAATTTTGAAGTCATTTTCTACATAGAAAAGTTGAAGCCTTTACCATAGAGATATTATATGTTATGGTTATAAAGATCATTATTTGTTGAAAATTTCATCTAATCACACAATAAATTGAACGACAAATATTTTCATAATTTCTTTTTTTTCTTCATTTTTGTGACTTAATGATATAGACTTTAGTCTATAAGGAATTTTATAATTTTTCATACTTTATAAGACGCGCGGACGCGTTCCAAAAAATAATTCATTTTTCAAATAATTTTTGTGAAACGGAAAACAATAAAAATATTCAAAAGTAAGACTTTGTGTTCGGCTAATGAATTGATGGAATCGATCTGCACTTAATTGTTTACATATAGATTTTTCTTTAGTTTACACAGATTACCTTTGTGATTACCTTTCCGCCTTTTGTCTCATACTTATAGGCATTTGTTTTATATAAATATATTTATGTAGATTTCTGTCTAAAAACGCTGTCTTAATATTATAAAATTCAACTTCTCCATTAACCATTTCGCTTCAGTTTAAACAGTCATTTGTCACCACCTGGTTCTCTCTTCACTTTGGAAAAGAGACAACCCCTATATTTTGATGTTAGAAATATCGACGAAACTCTACTTATGAGCGTACACAATTCTTGAAGTAACACTTTCAAAAAATTAAAACAACGATTTAGTGTCCATATAATCCGTTTATATCCAAAGTTGATTCTCGATGTCTAATAGATAAGTATTTAGAAATTGTTTTGATTGAAAGCTTTTAGAGAACGAATTTTTAGTTAAGTGTGTAAGATCTTTCGAACATATTTATAGTTTGTAGTACATGCGGGCTATGAGGGCTATGATAAGTAGTTACGTTAAATTTCAATCTGTTCTGTCAATGGTTTCTTAGTTTTTTTCTTTTCTTTTTTTTTTTAGCTCTTCTAAGTAATTTTTTACAACTTTGCTAACTTTCCTAGGCAAACATAAAAGCAGATATGATTGAATTACCTCAAGATTTCCAGTTGAGATCAAGATTACTTGGAATACAATTAAACAGGTGACGTTTTTGAATGAAACTTAAAAATGATGTCATTACACTAGACTAAGTCTTATAAAAAAAAAAGGAAAGAAAATTGTTTCTATTCTCTCTTTCTTTTATTCATAAACCTGAGAAGGTTAATAATATCTGCGCTGTTGTAAAAGAGAAAATAACATTTTTTTTCAAACCTTCTTTAATCTGATTGTTTAGTTAGCTTCGTAAGATTCGTAACAAAAGCTGGTTTCGATTTTTTTAACAAAAAAATAACAAAAGAAAAGCGATAGTAAGAATACATTAGTCCTAGACAATCGATGTACTATGACGTAAAGGAAGGGTCAATGTACAGTGTCCACCGCAGTGTCGGTTAATCCTGGTATATTTTATAACAACAAACTTATATGCCTTTCATACCTTTTAGCAGAAATGTACGAATGTAGAGAATATAATATATTATTACAAATAGATATTTGAACCGGTTCTCTACAGAGAAGATTCTCTTCATACATACTATGTATTACTCATCGATCCATGTTTTGTGTTACCTTGTAATACATATTACATAATTTATATTTTGTTTTCCAAGTTTTTTAATCACGTGTGCGTGCGAGTGTGTGTGTGTGTGTGTGTAGTTTTATGATTGTCTGTTTATATACCCATCAACGTAAGCGGGGGTATATTTATTTTATCATTTTATTTGTAGAGAATCTCAGAAGGAAGTTTCAGAAACCTTATAAAGTATATATATTCTTGATTAAAGTTAGAATCGATTTAAGCATGTCCGTCTATTCGTCTGCTCGTCTGTCCATCTGTTTGTCTGCTCGTAAGTCCGTCTGTTCGTCTGTCCGCCTGTTTGTCTGCTTGTCTGTCTCCCTGTTCAACTGTGGCAAACATTTTCCTGGCCGTAAAAATGAAGATATCAGCTTAAATTTTGACATAAACATTGAAGTCGTGCACCGGCCACACCTACAATATAAAATAAGCTGAAAGCACATTTGTTTTCTGACTGTTTTGTTCATTGCTCATAGACTGAAAATAAAACCTTACACGGTATTTTACAAAAATAGAAAAAATCTGCCTCGCCAACCTATTAGAATTTATTTTTTCCCCCTTTTTTTTTTGATATAAAGGTGAGGGATATAAAAGTTTCGTCACAGCCGCATATAATTTTCTTCCTGTTTTTTTTTTAAAATTACTTATTGAATAATGTACGGTCGCGTCTCAATGTTTTTATTTTGCAAATGGACGCTCTCACGTGCTGCTTTCTTTTTTGTATCCACTATCGAAAGATGGGGTATAATCATGTTGTAAAAGAGTTTGCAACATCCAGACGGAAACCTCACACATATTATATAAGGTATCGCATACTGAACTGATTTGTGCATCTAATATAATGTATGCAGTAAGCAGTCTGTCCGTCACAAAAATTAAGATATTAATTTGAAATTTAGCAAAAACATAAGAAATTCTTGCACGTAGTATGGTATTGAAAATGGAACGAACGAATTCGTTAAGCAATACATCTACAGTACAACATAAAGTGAGAATATTTCTGTTTTCAAAAGCAAAAGGAAATGAGTTTTTTCCTTCTTATTCTTATTTATTATTATTATTATTCATTCAACTACAACAGATAAAATAGATGAAGAGATAATAATTTTTGCGTATATTCTATGGATAATTCTATGGTGCCTGTATAAAGATGGAAAAAAATGGACAACGCCCACCCGGCATTCGGTGGTAATGAAATAAAATTTTTTTTGTTTTTTTTTTTTGTTTACTTTTTAGGCTAAATGTGATGGGTACAAAAAATTCGGCTACAGCCGAATACAATTTTATTTATTTTTATTTTGATTCATTGCCATACCTGTTAGCATGAATTTTTCATAAAATTTATATTCATTACTTTCCCACTCAAAGAATTCATTTGTAGTAGAGTAGATTAGAGATTTTTGATCATTCAGTGACAGAATTCTTTTGACATGCGCAGTCAAGGAAAGGAAGTTTGAAAATTTTGTAAGTTCGTTAGATAAGAATTTTTTTTAATAGAAAAATTCACATTTTGAAGATTTTAATATAAAGAAAATCGTTTATATCGATCATTTTCAGTAAAGATACTAACCATAGATCGTATAAGAAAACTTAATTAGTTTTATAACAAACACGGTTCATCTACTATTAAAACTGAAAGCCGATCACTTTTACCTTAAATTAACCGACTCTTTGTCTGCCCACCATCTTTATCTTAAAAAATGGAAAAAAAAACTGAATTTTGTTAGGTGGGCATAGCAGATTTTTTCTATTTTTATGGAATACCGTGGAAATTTTTATTTTACAGTCTATGAGCACAGAGCAAAAGAGCTAGAAAACAGATGTGTCTTCAGCTTATTTGATACTGTAAGTGTGGACTATAAGCTTTTTGACTCATTTTCAATAGCGACATTTGTGAAAGAACAGTCAATGTTTTTGGCAAAGTTTCAAGCTGATAGAGAGACGACAGATATGCTTAACTCGACTCTAAATTTGATGCTGACATAAAACGTATTATACTTTGTGGGGGTCTCTGAAGTTTCCTTCTGGGCATTGATGGCTCTAAAAAGATAGACCTTAGGAACGAAGTATGAGTTTTAATGTATTTGTATACAACGTTTACAAATTATTGAAATTTTCCTATAAAATTTATGATCAGTTAGTCATGAGTTTACTTTTTATCGTTACGATACGGCCTGTAAGGGAGGGGTTCTTGTGAAAAAGCAAACTTTGTGACGACATACGATGTCAGTAGAAAAACAAAGATTGAAGATTGAAGGGTATACCTCGAATATATCCGAGATTGACTACGTAAGGCTTTCAGTAACTGAAGTAAAATATGAATTTTTTCGGCTTTTAAGAAGATGGCCCAGTATGCCGTTTAGTCGTTGAAGTGGTGAAATGAGAAATGCTTTATGCATTTTTAATTTTTGTGTTTTTGTGAGAGCGAAATGAACAAATTAACAGAATCACATAATTTGGATTTTTTTTGTTTTAATATAGCAACATTTTCAATTGAGTTGATTAGTACGTCATAAAGAGTATAACATATAATAAATATGATGGAAAATATGTATGTGGTCATAGTGAACACTTAAGATCAAAGCCTCTTAATTAATGAATGAACTTTTATTGATGATATTTCATCATTTTTTTTACGATTTGTAGTTGCATGTGGGAATGTGATAGCTTTACCAAAGCTATGTGTTGCATACCACACACCAACCAACATATATCAAAAGTTCTAAAAAGATATTCATACTCTTGCATTAAGAAATAAAAAAATCGATTTATTCAACTTGAAGTTCGTCTGTCTGATAGGCTTTGCTTAAAGAAAGCAATACCATGTGAAATTTGACATATTGGTTATTGACAAACACACACAAACTAAGTCTAAGAACATGTTACTAGGATAACAGAAGTAGTAAAAAATGTGCGGATATTAGACGATAAAATTCCAATTGATACTTGTAAATAGATACTGAAGTTAGAGATTAACTAATGTCGTCTTCTAATAAACTTAATACATCTTAGATTAGATAAGATTAAGTGATATTTCGAATGGGCTTCTAAGTCTTGCATGTTGATTATAAAATAGAACGCAATTTGAATGGATGCGAAGACGAACGGACATGACCTAAAATCAGATAGAGTTGGTTTCTTTTTTATTTATTTTTTGTTTGTTTTTGTTTTCTTCTAATAATGAAACTAGTTTTCGTATTTAGAAAGAGTCAGAATCAATGTTGCACTAACGCATAAGGCTTTAATAACGAATGATAGAGTGCAAGCTGCCAGAAATGTATTGTTTCTTATTGTCTCATCGTTTTTTTTTAGTTTCTGCCCCTTTTGTCTGACAATTCTTTTAGAAAATGTATGAGTGGAAACCTAAAATGTCATGAAAAGTGTGTAAATCGAGCAATACTTAGGAGTTGTATTGAAAAATTCTTTTGAATATAAACAAGAGCATAAAGAGTATTCTATAGTTATATAATTAACAATAAAACAATAAGAATAATAAAATAAGAGGCGTATGTGTGTGTGTAATATAGTAAAATGCGTGACAGTGAAATGAATGTTGTTACATATATGTATGTATTTACGTATGCATGTATGAATGTCTGTACGTTATGTACGTATATGTATGTATGTATGTATGTATGTATGTATGTATGTATGTGCGTATGTATGTACGTATGCATGTATGAATGTCTGTATGTGTGTATATGTATGTATGTATGTATGTATGTATGTATGTATGTATGTATGTATGTATGTATGTATGTATGTATGTATGTATGTATGTATGTATGTTTGTATGCATGTACGTACGTATATGTATGTATGTACATGTATGTATGTACATGCACGCATGTATGCACGTATGTATGTATATATACATGTATGCATGTATGTATATTTGTTTGTTTNGTATGTATGTATGTATGTATGTATGTATGTATGTATGTATGTATGTATGTATGTATGTATGTATGTTTGTATGCATGTACGTACGTATATGTATGTATGTACATGTATGTATGTACATGCACGCATGTATGCACGTATGTATGTATATATACATGTATGCATGTATGTATATTTGTTTGTTTGTTTGTTTCTTTATTTGTATGCCCGTTTAAGATGACGCGTAAGCTTGATGTGTGTGCTTTTTTTTCTTTCTATCGAGTTGAATACACTCTGAACGCATGTGGGTCTCTGACTTTAATGTACATCTTGGCTTTCAAGCGCTAATTGTACTATTCTCTCTATAAGTTAGTTACGTCTGTCAGTGTATGCGTTGTTAGTTGAATTTTGTGTGAATGCATACTTGTTATTACGTTGACGAAGAGCAATAAATTTTAACGCCTTTGCATAATTTAACTGCGTTGTTATTATAAAGAATCCATCACGCTTTCATTGCATGCATGCATGCATGCATGTATTTAATAATGATCCCGAAAATATTACAATAATTTCTTGGCTTTTAAATTTAATTAACATCGTTCAATGGAGCTTGCAAAAGAATGTTAAAAAGGTGTGGACAGACGGTTGGAAAGGAGAGTATATTACAATAATTTCTTGGTTTAAAATTTTGCTTAAAATCACTTAACAAGGATAGTAAAGGAATGTAAAAAAGGAGCAGCCAGACGAATAATGAAGAGATATTGAATCTTGTTATTTTTTTAAAATACAAATATATGGCTTCGATCACAACAGATCTATTGTGTGCATATTCGTTTCGCAATACATAGGAATGCGAATATATATATGAGTATATTGACTAATAAAAAAAACATGACATCAAAGTTCATTTACATATTCATACATACGTATATGAGGATTTTTCAGTAATTAATTACTGTTTATTACGGGAAGTTCTATACGGCGTTCGTTTAACTTATTTTGAATTATTGTTAAAAGTAATTCTATAATGAGATATAAAATATAATAAAAATATAACAAAAAAAAGAAAAACGAAATACAAAGGATAGATGGTCGGTTATGTCTATTTTCATAACTGATCCTACCATAAATCAAAAAAAAAAATTCGGTTAGATTAAAAAAGAAAAATTTTTTGAATTTTTGCAACTTTGCCATTTTCAAGAAGAAATGTATTTATGTAGAAACATTGGGTAAATGATAAAACCGAGTTAGGCCGTCTCAAATTAAACTAATCAATAATAAGTTTAGTGACTTTTAAAACTTATAATAAAGTGATCATTCTTATGCAATGAGAAAGCATTGCACGGTGATAATGATCGTTATTCGAGACTGGAAGATCTTTACGCAAAAAAACTCCATAAATATTAAATAATATTTCTTTTTAATATTTTGGTCCGGCAAAAGAAATGCATAGAATACCACTGCACATGGAGGAAACTCAGTTTAATTTTAAAGGAATATATAGACGAACCTATGCGTAAGCGCAAAGAAGAAGAATTAAATATCGAGTTCAATTTTATAGATCAACTTGTGACAGTTGTAATTATCACTTGGCCGAATTGGACTCTTTGTTTATTCAAATGAAAGGGGTGTAAAGTTAATGGACCCATGGATGCGACATGTATTTTTGTTCTATCCAAATATATGATATTATTATATGAAGCATGTGAAATGAGTTTTAAAAATATTTTACTGCACTCATAAAAGAATATTATATTCACTCTTAAAGTGAATCTTGAATGTCCACAATATCAAATTAACGAACTTGATTTTCAATTTGATCTTCCAATGCAGATCAATTGGAATACGTTTTGGACAGGACTCTTACTTCGACTTACTATCTATCATATGTATGTTGCAAACTATTGTCAAAAGTATTTTTATATTATGGGCGAGGATAATAATGGTGCGTTCAGATTACAAAAATTTTGACTTCATACTTGGAAACACATTAACCCTCGAAAACACCCAAAAGTGTACTATTTATATTCAGGTTAAATATATTCTTGATAAACGTTGTAACTTTCATGCTTATTAATATTTAAAGATAAAACTTAAACGATAGAAGTATTTTTTCGTTCGAAGAGAAGACTAATCCATAATACAAATATATCTAATTGAACATACGTACACATACGTACTACACTATAAACTCTAACTTATAATCTATAGCTGATATTGATCTGAAATTTTAGTACAAAATTTGCAAAAGTTATCTGAGAGTTCAGTTCAGGTATGATTTCTGTGTTAATAGAAATTTATAGTTCTCATCTGTAGTGCATATGAAGAATATAATTGTGAAACTTTATTTAAGGACAATGCGTTATCTTAAATAGAAAACATTAAAAAGAGATAAAAATGTTCGCGCATTTTTTTTAAAAGTTAATAAATACAAATTAAATTAAAAATTCTTTAATACCGTAATAATTGTTGTACTATATCTCGCTTGTCTTGTAATTACCTTGAACTAAATAAAAAGTTGATACCTTGAAATGGGTCTGACCTGGCAACCTTCAGATAAAGGTAACTAGCCAGGCAACTAGCCAAGCAATTAGCCTGGCACCTTAACTATGCATTAACTACGCAGCTAACTAGGCAACTAAGTTATTATTGTTTGTTAAAATAGTGAACATTTCGCGTTATAATATTTATTGAGACAAGTGCATGCATGGAACATTACAACCTTTATGTTATAGAAAAATGGGAAAATGTATATAGAAGAGTAGAGTAAATGAAGTCATGAAATATTCAAGTGAATCATTCAATAACTGGTAGTAATTTTTGATTAATATTGAATTCTTTAATTTTTTTTGTTTTGTTTTTTAATAAATTATATATAAAAAGAACGGGGGTACCGCCTAACTACACAAACACATAGATAAAGAAATAAGTAAAGTGCTTGTTATAAGTAAAGCTTCTAAACTCGCACAGATGTTTGTTTTGTTTAACTTGTTTGTTTTGTTTAACTTTTTGTTGTTTTTTTTTTCCTTTTATTTTTCTATTTGTGTGTGCTTGCAAGTTTTCCTTAAACACGCAAAAGAAAAGATGAATTTTCCCAATCAAACATAGAACCGGTTTGAAACTTATGTGATGGTCAAACGAATGTATATAAATGTAAATAAAAAGAAAATTACAAAAAAAAAAAAAAGTTTTATTTGTTATACAAACATGTTAAATTTTGTTAATAGTTTGGTGGCAGAATGTGAACGGTGCTTGAATT
The DNA here is from genome assembly GCA_000671755.1 of Glossina brevipalpis. Lineage (NCBI taxonomy): Eukaryota > Metazoa > Arthropoda > Insecta > Diptera > Glossinidae > Glossina > Glossina brevipalpis. Next base: position 315,020 of record KK351170.1, on the reverse strand, counting down.
GAACTTTCAATTATCTCGATTAAATTAATTCACTTTTTGCACAATTTTTTAAAATATTTTTATAGAATTTTTCAGGCAATAAACGTTAAAAATTTTCCGTTAAATTTCAAGAGCAACGTACACTCAACAACACTCTTTGTTTTAAACTGATTTCCCTCCAATCGCTAAATAGCACTGAATTGAAAATAAAGCAAGTGCCGAATACTATAGATAAATAAAAAAAACTGCTTTTCTAGATAAAGAGAAAAAAACCTGAAACATTAACTAACCGTCGAAACATATTAAAAGAGAGAAAAAGAAAAGTTTGTAATTTTTCAAGTTCTCAGTTGGAACCGATAGCTTCGAAAGCTCTTTTATTTTTCTCAATTCGAGTTTTTAGATTTTTTCAAAGTTTCGCTCCAACTTTTAATTATTTTCGTAGAAAAGTTTCGCTAAACAATTATCCATAAGCCAAAGGTTTTCAAACTTTATTATAGTGAGATACTCCTATAAAATCTTTTTCTATTTTTTTTTTTTTTTGAGTGCTCGCTATTAAAACGGGTACGTTATCTAGAATAGAAATGAAAACGGGGATGTTATTTAACGAAGCTGTGAACGTTAGCTGTGATTATAACTAATTATCGTATACGTAACCAACCACATCAAGATGGGCGAATTGGAATTATAATTTTAATATCGATATAATTTAATGTCGATACTTAAATCTGATGATTTAAAGTTTTGATTATAAAGATTTTAATTATTTTGAATGATTTTATATTTGAAATTCATTCAAATGTTGCCAAGGATTTATGTATCGAATATGTATCGAAGGAATAAGTTATCTTACTGTTCTTAACTATGCTTTTTATAGAAAGATGTTTCGTAATCAATTTTAAAACAATTTCTTGTTTTATTTTTCTTTAATTTAATATTTTCTTTACATTTGTGTATCAGACAGTTGTTTATTTGATTATTTATTATTTGTATTTCGTTGAATTTTATAAATAACTTTGTGTTTTTTGCTTATTGGCTTTATATTATGTTTCATTTGCTTTACGTTATAATATACATTTAAACAAAAAATAAAACAGTCTTTCGTTACTTTCACACAAAACAAAATGCAGCTACTTAACATCTATATATATATACACATATATATATATATATAAAGAATATTTATAATTAATAATAATTAATAAAAAAAAAAGTTATATAATTTAAGCTAAAGTTGTAGTCATTATTGACATGAAATTAAATCAATAATTTCTTTTCCAAAGAAATCCATTACACACACAGAGAAGTTTGGCAACTCTTTCTGAGGAGTTAGAATAGCAGTAGAGTAGTATGGCGTAGAAGAAATACTTTTAACTTTAGTAGTAAAGTGTGGTGTTGGCGATGGTGATGGTGGTTTTGTCGGTGGACTTTTAAAATACCCGATCACGCATAATCAAACTTAAAGGCGCTTTAGGCGCTAGTAAAAATTCAAATTCCTTTTCTAAAGGTTCGACAAAACTGATGTCAAAAGCTAAAATCAACTTTAAAAAGAAACATAAAGGAAAGCGTTATGTTAAAGCTTTTACAGATGAAAAAAAGGCAGAATTAGCAGAGTTGTATTCCTAATTGTACCTTGGCTAATAGTAGAACAATTTCCATTTCCACGAATCGTTTACCAGGGCAAGTCCGTTTGCCTATACCAAAGGGTACTACTAGATTTGCACTTTCAATATTTACCCCGAATTTACCGTCCTTATCAATCCAGCGTTCCGGTTGAAAATTCAGGGCAGCTGGGAAATTTTTATCCTTGTGGCAAGCTAGCATATTCTCACACAGGACTACTGTCTGCAAAACATCAATTAAAATATTCATATAATTGTTATACAGAAAATCATATCAATCATATCAATTACCCCCGCTTTAAGATTATAACCTGATAGCTGCATGTCTTCTTCCAATATTCTGGCTAAACAGAAGGCAGTTGGACTAATACGGTAAGCTTCTTGTATACAGGCCTTGGTGTAGGTGGCTTGCGTAAACGCATCCTGTAAGATAATGCTATCTCGGTAGTCTATAAATTCTTCTAATATTTTCTCAATTGAGTGCTTATCACTGGTCACCGAACTCAGGACGAATAACAGAGTATGAGCCAACTGCAAATGGGTAAAGGGAATGGGAGAAGGTAAAAAAAGGGAAGAGATTAAAAAAAGTGTGATAAGAATAAGATAAGATAAAATCTTCATACATTCAATTTTCTTCTCTTACTTACCGTCTCTATGCCAGCTGCTATAAAGTCAATTATAGCCGATTTCTTATCTCGTATATCCAATTCCTCTAATTCTAAGATGTTAAGGAATATACTGCGCAAGTCTTGGTCATCGCCATCATGATGCATTGTATGATAGTTGGCTTCATTCGCTGCCAAAGTTTGTTCCATCATTTCCGAGATCACACTGTTTATGAACTGAGAAGTTATTTTCTAAATTTCTTAAGGGGTTTTTTGCTTTCTGAGAGGACATTACACGAAACGCTTAGGGTTAAACAATTCAAAACTTACTCGTAAATAACTTCTTCAGCTTTGGCAAATTCTCGATAGGTTTTCGTTGGCAAGTACCTCCACAAACCAAATCCGTAATAAGAGTCACGTTGCGAGATGAATAACTGCTTAACTGCACCTGCTAATTGTTTGATTTTTTCCGGTTGTTCCGATTTGGTAGTAAGAAAGCCCATTCTTCGTCCTAACATTAATAGACAGACAGCCTCCAGGCCCAACAAATTTGCAATATCTTCAAAATTGTCCACCTCAAATGTTCGGGGATTTCTGCGTGCTCTAAGTAAATCGAGAAAATCATCACACACACAATTGAGGGCAGGTAGAAAGTTTTGTAAGACTCTCGGTGATGTTATTGAGGCTGTTAAAGATGATCGTAATTTCTGCCAAATCGGGCCCTGCCTGATACATAACAGTGATTTTCGTTTGATATATGAGCCAGTAATAAACTTACTCGTTAACTATGCCTACGCTGGCATAACGATCAGGTTTAGAACGTCTATAGGTTACTACAATTTCAGTAGGCGGCCTAAACGGGTATTTACTGGGATACTTTAAAACCTTTTCCAAATCCGACTTATTGAACAAATGAACTACCGGTATACCTGAGGAGGTTACCTCCAATACGATATCACCGTATATACGATTTAGATCTAAGAAAAAGACGGCTAGACTTATGATTTAGTTCAATTCTTGTGATTCTTTACCTTTATAAACGTCATGCAATTTCGAGAGCTTGTACTTCCAAAAATACATCATAAATATCCATTTGGTACCAAGAAATGGCAAACGTTTCGGTCCAGGTATGTCCCATACGCATTTCAGTCTTATTTTTCGAGCATGATAACAGTCCATTTCAAGCTTCAGCGGATCTTCTGACTCATTGCAATATTTACTTAATTTTTCAGTTTCATTCATCAACGGCTTAATATAGTTTCGATTAAAGTTCCTTAGGTTAAAATTGCAACAGAAGGCTAACAGGACGGCAATAGCCATTAAAAGGATAACAGCCATGTTCAGACACAAATCTTCAATAGAGTTTAAAAAGAGAAAACATAAACATTCTACCTGCTTATTTAATTTTTCTTCTTCTTTTTATTACGAAAACTCTCGGAAATATAATACGTAAATAACTGCTCCTTACACTTTTTAGCTTAAAATTCATTGGTGGTAAAGTTTAAATTGAAATTAAAGTTTAATTTTTGAAACTGATATATAAATTGGCTCTGCAAGCTCATTCGCAAATGCTTATGATATTTAAGGAAAGTTTTAGTCGTTCACTTCAGTTTTGCGAACATATGATGAACCTTTTGTTAGTTGTAAACTCGATTTTTTAATTTTTTTTGATATTCGAGTAAATTTTGTTAGACATAGTAAGTGACGACCATAAGATCGAATTTAGAAAGAGCTCTACAATATTCGTGCTATTTATCTTTCACGAGATTGTCAGTTAATAGCGATTATAACAAACCCTATCCTTACTACGAAACTACAAGAAGTTAGTGATGGTTATAATCATCTCTGTACGAAAGAAAGAGATTCCATAGTTGGATTAGTTCATTTATACTTCAGCGTTGTTGATGCATAAAACAGGCGTACATTACATGGTAAATTAAAAATACATTTGCTATCCGGAGACAAGTTTATATGCTGTCGATATTCACAGTGATGCATTTTATTAAGCGACTTAGATGTTAGTGTACGTTTTTCCAAATGACTTTATAGTTAGCAGAGCGATTAACAAATGGCAATTAATTTAGACTAACTGTAATATTTAGACAATTTGGAGGATTCACCACAGTATGATGAGAGTTCGTAGCCGACGGTATCTCTCTCTTTCCTTGGAACTTTGGAATTTTTCTAAGTTTAGCGCAAATTTCTGAAGTATTGTTTTTTTGTTAAAGCTATAGAAACCGGTTACATTTCGTTTCGCACCTTTTTATACGGACGGAACAACTCAAAATTAAATGTAAATGAACCGTTACTAAGAATACAGAAAATTACAATAATTACTCTTCTGACTTTTTTCGCTGGTGAAATTATTAAAATCATTGGCTTTCTAGGTGAACGAATTTGTCTCATTTTGAATATGAATATGAAATTATTTTTAGTAAAAATATAAATATGCGGAATTTAGTTCATATCACAATATTTGCGATTACGAGTCAAATAAATATGACTGAGGCTAAGAAAATATCACGTTGACTTAGAATATATTATTTTGTCTCCGATATTTATTCCCGGGTTGTAAAGATAACTTAATACATTTTTGTTCCATTCAAGTTCAATTAATAAATAAAATATATATTAGTTTGGGGAAAAAGAAATCCATTATTTTCCAATTCGAAATGTTAAATAAAGTCCTGAAGTTCATATAAGATTGGATGGATCCATTATTTTCCAATTCGAAATGTTAAATAAAGTCCTGAAGTTCATATAAGATTGGATGGATTTCTTTTTCCCCAAACTTTATATATATATACATATATATGTAGGGTCTAACTATAAGGTTTTGAAAATTCGAGTATGCTGACAATCTCTTCTCATGCCGTTTTTTCTTTTTTTTTTTTAATTTACTTTACAATCATGTTTATTTAGTAATTGACAATTTTTGCATATCACTGATAAATGCATGAATAGATATGAGAGGTTACGTTTATTATTATTATTTTTATTTTTATTTTTTATTATTATTTTTCTTTTTTTCATTCATTATCTTAAATGCGTGCACGCGCTAATGTTTGATTTATGAGTTAAAAAACTGGTTTGTTTGTTTCACCGCCACGCATAAACTTGATCAATATTTTTGATATGATCTTAAAGTTTTTAAATTAGAAATTGTAAAATATCTTTTTATGCTAATTTATGCTAGAAACCAGAAATGGTTTTGCAAACTATCATCTTCTACTTCTTGTTTTTTATTCCTCTTTGCCTCCGCGGTAAGTTTAAAATGCGATTAATTATTTCGACGTGTTTTTAAGAATAATATGTTAAATGAGTTTACTAACGAAAGTGAAGATGATTTAAATGTCTTGTAACAAACGAGTACATAAATGAGTCAAACGTAAATGTATTCTAAATATATGCTATTATTTAGCGTCTAGTTTAACGAACATAATTACAACAATTTAACCAATTATATGAGAATTTTTAGGTAATGATCTCTTAGTCTTACACAAGTAATTGATTAATGGGCAGTTGATCGAATGATTTTTTCGTTCTTTCGTTCTTTTTTTTCTTTTTTCAATTACAACTCGTGTTTAAACATGATGATGATGAGATCAGAAACAAGCAGAAAGAGGGAAATTATGTAAGAACCACATCGTGGGAGGTGTATGCCGGACAGATGTGTAAATGAATATTCACTATAGTTACGGTCACATGTCAAACGTAATTATGGTGTGTATGATCTACCGCTTTGAGAATCGAACACTGGTATATAGACTTAACAGACGTAGTGTAGAGAGAGTGTTTAGCGTATTACTTTTCAAATTGACTAAATCTAGATTGAGACGACCTGTTTGCCTATTAGGTTTTAAAGTATTTAAAATTACGAAACGTTTGATAAACAGAACCAGAACCTGCTAAAGTCGTTTAAAATGTTTGTTGTGTTTGAAAGGTAAATAAAAAATACATATCATACCGTTGGTAATGTAGAATGAAGTAATAAGATCGAATAGACAATAACATCAACACATCGTCATCATTAAACCCACTAGATGTTATGAAATAGGATCAAAGGAAGTAACAAATTATTGCAAGATGTGTAAAGTTGATCACATACACATTCTTTGTCCGGTTCAAAGGTTGCTCAGAATATAATAATTAATAATATAATTCCGTTAGCAGATTATACAGACTAATAATAGTTCTGTTCGCAGTCTATACAGATCAAATTCAGCTTATGAATGAGTGAAATGAGTACGATGTAACGTAACGGGTAAGAGCGAGACTTTTTCAGATTCTATTGCATAAATAATATAATATAGAGAATGTGTCAATAGGAGCTTACATGAATTCAAACCACATCATGTAGGCATGCCTTTGGAAAAGAGGTCTACTGACCAGCTGACTTAATAGTAAATTTGACAAAGATCTCGGATAAAATTCTAGACAATGACAAATTAATTACCTTTTGAAAACTTACATTTAAACATTATTAAATTAGATGATATGCGATGTTTAGTAAAGGCTGGAAAGTATTTTCATTTATCAAATACAAGAAGTATTGTCTATTAAGTGAACGATGAAATGAGTGCTAACATTTTCGGGAAAACCAATCATCCAACAGTCTCCAGATTATCAGTTCCATTTGGTGAGAATATCATACGTGAAGTTTATTCGAGAAATTTCTTTGCAAAATTTTCATTTTCGAAACAAATATTTTGTATTTTGTTTACTTAATCTCACGATCAAGAATCAAAACGAACGAATCAATAATTTAAACGATTTCGATTAGTTTCTGATGATAGAGATTGTGCATGACAGATCAATTGCCGTTTAAAATATATTCAATTTAATTAATTGGGATAATGCATATCTAAAATGGACACTAAGGAGAAAGGAGTCTTTCCATTTATTTTAGAAAAATGTCAGTCTTTCTTTCACCTTACATGGATTTTAATTAATGAATTGATCGTAAGCATGATAGTTTGTTTGAACTTAATCTTGTTACTTTGCTTTCATTTTTTTTTCCTTTTTTTTTTTGCATAGTAATGCGCTAATCAATTGGGCGGACCAAATAGGATTAAGTTAGTAAATATTAATTTAGAATTGATAGACTTTGCAGATTTTTAAAACATAACATTATATATATTTTTAATATACTTTGTGATGGTAGATTTGAAGAGATTGTGGCATTCGAATCAGGTTAATTAGTTTTTCACTTTTCCGCAAATCATTCGCGAAATATTGAAAGTAATCGGGGAATTCATATAAGAATTAATGAAAACTAATACGATTCACTTAAAGCTCAGCTAATCAATTGAATAAAGCAAGGTTTTAAGAAGAAAAAAAAACTAATCGCTTCGAAATGAGTTTTATTTTGTTGAAATTTTGTAAAGTTCCCGCCACTGTGCTTCTCTTTTCTACAGCATTCTTTCACTTTTTTTTTGTATATTTCTCTAACTATCATTTTCTAACTAACATTTACAGTAAAAGTTACATAACATACATAACGCAGATAAGAAGTATAAAAAATTCTAAATTAGAGACTTGTTTTTAAACCAGTAAACGCTACGTGCATGAAGGTGTACTAAGTTTGTTTGTATCGAATCGAAATATGAAAAAAGTCTACGTAATAAATCGGCGTAAGATTTCGAAACGTTTTAATCTTTATAACATTTTTAATATTTAGATGTCTATCCGTCCTGTCTACTCAATTAATAGACAGTTGCTTGTATTATCGTCTTAATCAATTTAGACTTCAAGATTTTAAATTAATTTTGATAGGACGAAATCGGTGAAGTGAACGTAAGGACTTGAGATTCGTTTTCAATCGACTTACAATAGTTATATAAACTTGTGTCTGCTGCTGTTTCTTTTTCTAATGGTCGACATGACTGCATACATACATATCAATGACGAGAACCCATCCAAAGTTGGAACATTTCTCTCTCTGTTTATGTCTCTTCGTATACGAAAGTATGTATTTATTAACGTTAGATAGAATGCTGTTTAGTGGTGTTGCAGTTGTTTATTTGGTTGCTTTGTGGATGTTTCTAATGGCTTTCTAAGATTGAAGTTTCTAACAACCAAGATGATCACTAACTAACACATCCCGGGCAGTTTCGAGTTGTTTTTCATTGCTATTCATTCGGTTTCGTTTCAAATATGCAAAGAAGCTGAACAGGAATATTATTCGTTAGTGGGATTGGTTGGTTCGTTGACTGGCCAAGAGTAGAACCGATCATCAATAGTGCTTGTACATGAAAGATTGGCTTCTTCTTACTGTTTCTTTCTTTGGATTATTATAAAATACTGTATAATATGAGCGGTTAGAGATTGCATTTCTTTCTTTTTCTTTTTTTTCTTTTTTACTCTAATACATAAAACGCGTAACAAGTACAATGAACCCGAAACAAATATTCTTAGTTCGTTTGGTATGTACTGAAGAACTAAACTTCTCCAAAGAATATTAGAAATAAGAAAGCAACAATATATATATATATATATATACATATATATATAACAGAAAAGACTAATTACAACTAAATCATCGCCATCGCCGTCGTTATCATCGTGGTCTTGTTCGGAGGGGCCGCATTAATATTTGATTTCATATAATTTTTTAAGTTTTTGTTACACTGTACTCCGCTTTAACATTTCTGTTTCTCCTCTTCCATCTTCCTTAAGAAGCTACGGAGCTTAACATGAAAAAGTGACATAACCATTGTCTTGGAAAACTTGTTGTTTAGATGGAAGATTAGATATAAAAAAGTATACGTTAGTGAAAAGTATAAAATTACAAAATAAAAAGCAAGACTTCGTTCATATTCCACTTTGGCCGAATCTTTCATATCTATTGCTTACATAGAGGCTTACCTTTTATATATTTGCAAACGGTTATCTAAACATGATTGTGAATGTGAAGAAGAAATATATTCACTTTAATAATTTTTGTAGGTGCACTTGTGTTCCAATCAACCCACTTTCAAATTCAAACTCCAGCATTGTATCGAATGAAATGGAGTCGCAAAAAATCAGATGAAATGTCGTTTGAGAGTTCAAATTTAAATTTAGTAAATACTGCGAAAGGTTTTTAATTTTTAACGTAAGGCATAGCGTGAGTGAACTTTCCGAAAAACTGCACTGCATTGATAATTTGATGTAGAATTACACGAATGCACGTCTATAAAAACATAAGAAAGATGCATTACCAATAATAGCAGGCACTTTCATTCTGAAGATTTCGATGGTAAAGATACTCTTAGCATTGAACGGTAAAACGCGAGCAGTCGGAAACTTCATAGGGATCTAAAAATCCGTCATTAAAAAATATTAAATGAATTGTTGATTTTTGGTGTCAAAAGAATGTTATGCTTTGATTCAAAAGAACTTATTTGATTGAATTTTTATCTGGAAACCCTTATGGAAGTATAATGAGAAGGGATCATTTTCAAGGTCGTGAATAACGATACATGGAAAGTGAACAATCTTTGGCAAAATTTAGAAAGATTATGCTTTTGGATTGTTGCATTCGATCAGATGATCATGCACGAACGGCTCTTTCATCTCGCGTCTCATCTGTATGGCCAATAATTAAAATGATTAGTTCTACAGATTCAGAGAAAGCTGTCTGAATATGTCTGCCGTATATTATACCGAACCAGATGTACCATAAGCTTTACAAATCGAGAGAATTAGAAGCTTGCACTATATAACCCAACGGCATAAGCCTATCATATGTTTCAAGTTCTGCGAGATTCCGCATGAAATGATGTTAAGATATTTTCACAAAATACACATCGAGAACTCCAGTATTTTTACACAAACGAAATGTAAGTTGGAAAGTTAGAAAATAGCAGAAGCAATATCGGGCAAAAAATTACAAACATTGTGCACAATGTTACTGAATCTGAACATAAATCCCTAACGAAAGTTAACTAAATTTCAAATACAAACTTTTACAGTCATTCCATTCGTATAGATCTTAGTAGTCGTTAAACAATGATTTAATCTGGTAAATGAACATATGTTCATGATCGACTAAGATAAAAAGTGTCTTGTCAATTTACTATATATACTTTCTAAAACTATCAACACACATATATATATCAACTTTTACATAAATTACATTCTACAGAGTCAAAAATATTATGGGGTCCTCAGTTGGTCTAGTTATTACCACCTGATTGTTGTAGTGTATCGAAAAAGAAGTTCCTGCCTCTGTGAATTCAAAATATGAAGACGATCAAGTTTAGGTTATATAAAAATCTGTAGCGTGGACACATATTCGCGCCTATGAAAGCTGCGGATAACTCTTCCAAAAATTTCGTATGACTGATCTGCTATCAAATATTTTGCTTCGCATTATACAAGTTGCAAAAACAACTGCTAGAAGCTAGAATACCATAAAATCGATAAATTTTTCCTGAAAAAATAAATTTGTTAAGGTTAACTTTTTGCTCATTAACAATTTTTTTTTCATATATTTTCGAAGACATTCTGGCGCCTGTTCGCCTATACATCATGCTTCGTTTTATTCGACATGTCGGCACAATTTTATATATTTTATATGCATATATATATATATATATATATATTTATTTTTATTTATTTTTATTTATATGCACATATATATATATGCATATATTGTTTATTTCTTTTTATTATATATTAACCATTTCAAAATACGTATATCTTATCACACATTTTATATGACTGTAAAAGTCATTCATTAATTTCCTGACCTAACTTAATAGCAACATTTTTTTAGTATATATACAAATGTATATATATACATATATTATATATATAAATAAATAGATAAATAAAGAAATAAATAAATAAGCACACACATGAAAACACACACACACACATATATATATATATATATTATATATATATATATAGATATATTATATATATATAATATATATATATACATAATACATATTATACATATTATTACATATTATATATATATATATATATATATATATATATATATAATATATATATATACATATATAGATATATATTCTAATATAGTAGAAAACCAACACACGATTATTATATAGTGTTTACAGTTAGTGAAGTTTCACTCACGGAACACATTGTGCAAAACATTAAGAGCGATAGGGTAAAATAGAGAATAAGATAATGTAAGAGCGAGAGAGAGAGAGAGAGAGAGAGACAAAGAGAGAGAGAGAGAGGGAGAAAGTTAGAGCGAGAGCGAGAGTCAATGAGAGAACTTGAACCTGTAAACGGGAGAACATTTTATTTACAATAATTATTACACCTTGTGCATGGTATGCCGTAACATTGAGGGTTAATGTACACTCAATAATAATAATAAAAACAATAACGAACAATACAATTCATAACTTTTTTTTTTATTTATTACGTATTTAAGCAACGTAAACGCGATCAATCACTTGTTATCAGTTATTTAATTCAATATTATGAGATTTTTTCACAACTGTTTTGTTAACGTTTTTATTCGCATATTATATATTGTTTCCCTTAGTAAATGTTTGCACTTGAACTATGTATGTGCAACATCGCAACCGTAAATACTATATTTGTTTTTATTACATTCAAAGTCACTTATACGCAAGATGTGCACAACGAAATATTCAGCTATGGCTAACTATATATACGTAAATACGTAAATGTTGTGTTAATAATTATAGTAAATGAAAAAATTTTCCGCAGTATTTCACATCTACACACATCTGGGACAAGAATTGAAAGTGAACTTTGAATACGCACTGTTTTCCGTCATGTTTTCATTAGACAATTTTTGGTATATATATATATATATGTATACATATATATATACATATATGTATACATATATATATATGTATATGTATATATATTAATTAATTAATTAACACACAGATTAATACATAGATACAATATATGCCACCGCGGAACACCCATCTTGGTGGAGTTAAATTGCGCAGACGATCCAGTTTAACATATTAGAAGATATAGCTCGGCACGTCTTTGCCAAAATTGTACATTTACAGCCGCAAAAGTTATGAATAACCCTTTAACCCTTTGAGTATCATCTGCCCCTGAACTCATAAGTTACAATAAAAAAGCAATGAAGTTAGAATAAAACAATACTGTACATTTTTTCCTGAAGAAATTTCTTAAGGTTAACTCTTTGTTAATAACTTTTTTCGGCATTTATCATGGGTGTCTGCTCGCGTATGATCTACATTTTGCATTTCTTTGGTTCCTGCGACTTTCAAAAGATTTCTTTAAAATTTGCAAAACTTTTGCTTTTCATTAACAAGTTCGCAGTGTTTATGTCGGCATGTAATACATTTATTTCGAAGTAGAATGCAGTTGGTTTCTCTTTTCTTCCCTTCTGTTCTGTTCTGTTCTGTTCTCTTCTCTTCTCTTCTCTTCTCTTCTCTTCTCTTCTCTTCTCTTCTCTTCTCTTCTCTTCTCTTCTCTTCTCTTCTCTTCTCTTCTCTTCTCTNTCTCTTCTCTTCTCTTCTCTTCTCTTCTCTTCTCTTCTCTTCTCTTCTCTTCTCTTCTCTTCTCTTCTCTTCTCTTCTCTTCTCTTCTTCTCCCTTATCTTATCTTATCTTCCCTTCCCTTCCCTTCCCTTCCCTTCCCTTCCCTTCCTTTCCCTTCCCTTCCTTTCCCTTCCCTTCCCTTGTCTTTCCCTCTCTTTTCTTCTCTTCTCTACTCTCCTCTTCTCTTCTCTTCTCTTCTATTTTCTTTTCTCTTCTTTTCTTCTCTCCTCTTCTCTTCTCTTGCCTTGTCTTCTCTTGTCTTTTGTTTTCTTTTCTATTCTTTTCTTTTCTTCTCTTTTTTTCTCTTTTCTCTTTTCTCTTTTCTTCTGTTCTCTTCTCCTCTCTTCTCTTCTTTCCCTTATCTTATCTTATCTTCCCTTCCCTCTCTTTTCTTCTCTTCTCTTCTCTTCTCTTCTATTCTTTTCTCTTCTCTTCTTTTATCTTATCTTTCCTTGTCTTCTCTTCCCTTCTGTTCTCTTCTTTCGCTTTCTTCTATTACTATGCTGTTTTCCTTGCCTTTCTTTTCTTAATGCAAAAAATTGCTCGTCCCTTTCAGGAGAACTGTTTACCTATGTTGTTGAGATTTTCTTGGATGAAATACAGAATCATATGTATTACGTTGGTAAACAATATTTGAACGAACTTTAACATTACGGTATTCTGTAAAGTCAATTTTAGCAGAAAATTTAATTTACAACAAAGCAGATTGAATCTTCTATTTGAAACACAACCTTTCTTACTCCTAATCTCAGTAGAGTGCAAGTTGAATCCGGCAAATGTTAGGATTTATTTATTGACACATTTGATGTTTAATCTCCCTGTACTTTTGAATTTCGTTAGAATTTTCATTCAATTAGATTAAAATCGCTTTTTTTCTATAACTTAAAAAGTCTTTTAACGGTATGAGGCGGAAGATTTTCTTTTATCATCAATAGAAAGTATTTCGTTTTGTACTCAACTCAGCCTTCAGAGTCTTGCAAAGTTATTTATTTTTCTAACCGCGGTATTTATCATATTTATATGAGCGGCAAAACACTTTCATAACTTATTTGCATAATCATTGTATCATTTTTTCTGAAGTTTCTGTTTTTGTATTAGTCACATACCAAACAGTATTTTTTAACCGGTCTCAACATCGTTTTGTTAAGCTTTACATTAAGTATTTGACCTTGACACGAATTGTAACGACCCTTTGTTGGCCGATGTAAATCTGGTCATTAAATGACTTTTACTCTCATTTGAAAAAATGAAATATTTGCGTAGTAGCCCGATGCTGCACCGAAACATTATTATGTTAAAAGTCAAAGGACAGACACATATGGTTAAATCAATTTTAAAAACCTTGTTAGTAAAAAATTTGCGATATACAGTTTACTTGTGTTACGAAAAACTTAATATAACTGCTCAGATGAAATTGATTTCAGTTCAGTAATACTACGTGTAACTTAACGCCAAAAATAAAACAACAACCGATTGCTTTGTATTTGAGTAACTGATGCAGATACAAAATTGGAATACTTTTTCTTTTCGGCGTGTTCTTCCATACAAAGAGCTAATATAGATACTATATAGTGTCACATATCATATCATGAAATTTAGCCGTTACATACAGACGACACACATACACTTACAAGCGCGGTGCTCTCTTTCAAATTATGGGTTAATGACATTTGTGTGTCACACAAAGAGCGTAACATAAACAATGTTTGTTAAACGACGTTGGTGGCGCTTGTCTGTCTTCTTATGAAAATTTTCAAAATAAAAAACAAAACAATAATAGCAGTAACAAAACAATACGCAAAAAAAAGAAATATTTATACCCGCATACATATTCAAACCCACGTTCCACTTACTGGTTACTTTCAAAAAAAAAAAAAAAATAAAAATAAATAAATAAATAAATAAATAATAATAATATATAAATAAAAAAAAAATAAAAAAGAAATTAAAAAATACAATAAATAAAATAAAATAAATAAGTAACTAATAATAATAAATAAAAAGAAATTAAAAAAAATACAATAAATAAAATAAAATAAATAAATAAAAAAAAGAAAAAAGGAATTATAAGATACAATAAATAAAATAAAATAAATAAATAAAAAAAAAAAGAATTAAAAAATACAATAAATAAAATAAATAAATAAATAAATAAAAAATGCTAATCACTTTTTTTTCTTGATCACACACTTGTTATTGTTTCACGTTTTGTTTTTCTTTTCTTATTGCTGTTCACATAACTCTCTCTCCCTATCCTTCTCTCTCGCACACATGCATACAATACAATAATAACATTTTACACAAAATATTTAATAATAATAATAAAAAACAATTACAACAGTTAAACGGTTAAAAAGTCATTCACCGCGATGACCGAAGATACAAAAACAATGTCATAAGAGTAAGTCTGTATGCATGAGTGAGCGAGTATGCGTGCAAGCGTGTGCATCAATTCTCTTGAAAGCGAACACTTTTCTTTCTTTCTTCGGCACATTTTGAAAGTCATTGTCACAGTCACTGTCACCATACCATCATCGTTACTTTTCGTTGATATTGTTGTTGTTGTTGCTGTTGCTGTTGCTGTTATTGTTATTATTATTATTATTATTATTATTATTATGATTATTATTATTATGATTATTATATCATACCGCAATTCTTATTTTTTCACATCGGTATGCTTGTAACATTCTGCGGCCGTTTTAATAAAGCACACGTATAAGGAAAAGATTCCCTGGCTTCCTAATTGCTTAACAAGGTCTTCTTTCAAATGTGTGCTAAATTTAACCAGTCTTTTATTATACACCAGCGGGTACACTGAATTTGATATTTCGTTTGTAACGACTACTTTGAAATACTATATAGATTAGTTTACGCGTACAACTTTCGTTCACATATTGATTTTGATCTACAATTGCGTCTATAATTATTCCAAGAAAGTAAAGAAAAAGAATTATTCTTAAAAAATTTTTTCTGCGGTGAATGAAAACTGGAAACTGGCCCGAAAAAAAAAAAAAATAAAATAAAATTTTCATAAAAACATGCTTTCACAACCACAACAACACAAGATGGAAGATTGAAAATCGCTTGATAAATAAAATAGTTATACAGTGCTCAGTGCTCCCACTTTACAACAGTTATCAGTACGTATTAGAGATCCGGTGAAAAATAAATATTTCTATCATATGTAAAATTTTTAAATTTCAAACACGCACACATCCATCATTGTTGGTATTCTCATTAATAATTGAACTGAAAAATCGACGAGCAATCCTTTCGATATGGTACCACCGCTACCAGCCGACGACTAAGTGTCGATCTAAGTGAATATAGAAAAATTGCACAATATCCTATCAATTGCAAAACTTTGAGGAAACTTTTATAAGAATATTTTTGAATTTTTTTTTTTTTTAAAAGGGTTTTTTTTTTGAAATTGGCCTGTCCGTACACACTTAACTTTTAAATGTAACTTTTTGAGCTCAGCTAAGAATAAATTTTTATCTCAAATCTGTTTATCGTTGCAATGGCCTAACGACGTTAGAGAAATAGATGATCGTCCATAGCGAAGTCGATTCAGATTTTTACGGTAAAAAATATTTTTCAGCAAAATCTTATGCGTACATCTTCTAAATTTATGTTATTATCCTTTGGATATTAAAATGTCATATATATGTGCGTAAAAAAGTAGCATTATTTATGCTTTGCTTGTTAAATCGCGAAACGAATTTCAATTATTTGGACAAGTGACCGCCGGCTCTCTCTCACTTATTCGCTTCTATTATAAATTTATTCTCAGAATTAAGTTTTTGTTTTTTTTTTGTTTTTTTTTTTTTTTTTTTTTTAAATCACTAAAAAATTGAAATTCTAACCGTAATATTCCATCTACACTCGTGTACGCCTTTTGCGTTGTTTTCAGTTGTAATGAAAATACGTAATAAAAATAAGTTCGAAACTTTTATCGTGGCTTACTTATATAGGTCAGAATCTTTTGCTTTTATTTAAGATACTTCTGCTTTCAATATTGAAGTCATGACAATTAATGCTTTGAGTATTATTTTTGCGCTATTTTCGTAATGTTCTCACGTGACGAGACGTAATAGTTTTAGTTTAGATATTGAAAGCTTTAGTACCTACAATTTACTGGCAGCAGTTTGTATTGTTCGGAATTTTATTCTTATTCTTATTACTCATTAATTGGCCAATAATAAGGAAAGAGATGTACGATTGTATGTTTGTAGTTATAATTGTTTTTTATATTATAGTTTAGAACTTTTTACTTAGAGTTCAACTCTGCCGGTTCGCATTGATTTCATATTGCTTTTAAACCTAATGAATCTATACATTGGCCTATATTTCATAACCTCAATATGGGATATTTTTGAAAAGGCGTGCACTTCGTCGCAAACTGCAGAACTTGCATAACATATTCAGTGGAGGGCATATGTGGTGTGAATACCGGAAATATATGTTTTTTTTTTTTTTTTTTAGGTTCATACCTATAAGTTATTTAAGTAATCCAATCATGCAAAATCAAACAATTTTAATCGCATATATTTTTATACCTAACAAAATAATTTGCTGGCGATTTAAAATTAACATAATTTTGTTATTAGTATTGTCTTCTTTTTGGTTTTTTTTTTTTTTTTTTTGTAAATGTTTTGCGCCCATATGCATGAATAAAACATTTTGCTTAACTTTAAACAGGTTTAGTGCGATTGAAAATAGAATATTTGTCGCGATTAAAATTCAAAAATTTATATAAGAATACAGAAGTCAGTGTGTGCGTTTGTGCAAATATGTGTTTATTACCAGCGTACGTGATGAAAACTTTGCTGAAGGTTCTTTTTTTAGTTGCAAAGTTCTTAATTAATTATTTTGAACAAATCAACCTTCGCAAGATATGTCCTGAGGCTGCCTTCTTTATATGAAAGAAGTTCGCCTATCACCTCAATCGCTTAAGCTTTCATGTGCTCTCTTAATTTCTTTTTTTTTTTTTTTTAATTTCTTTGCATGACTGTGATAACATTTGTGTTTACGTTTGTGTTTGTTTTTAGGTTTTTGTTTTTTTTTTCGCAATTTTTAATTGTTTTTCTTTTTTTGGTGAGTTTTTAATTGGTTTTAAAATTCATTTTTTTTTTTTAATATTATGTTCTATTTTTAATTTATTTTTTATTATATAGAATATTATGTATTATCTCGAAACTCTGAAATAATCTCATACATACGTATTATTTAGCTTTGTTTCAAGGTTACAATAAGTGATGTACAGAAAGATGATGTCTTAAGCTGGATCTTTTTCACGCCTTCTTTCTGTAATGCTTTTCCGTTTTAGAGAAATATCATTAACGAAATGATTTATAAGATTATATGCTAAATTCAGATTATATTGAATCGTAGTTGCCAATCTTATGTTATGGGAGAAAACCGCTGTCACAACCTAAAAAAACTATTTTTTTTTTTTTTTTTGATAATTTTCTTAGGATAGAAGGAACGGTAATAGAATAGTAGTATTTGACGAGATTATTAGGCGTATACTTAAATAATCATAAAAAAAATTATTTTGGAAAAATAGTAAACGTTAGTAGCATCACAGCCACTCTCGTAAGGGTTCTTCAGCTCAAACGGCTCTGCATCAGGTTGCATTACTGATGCAAATTTGAAATTAAAAAAATTAAACAAGAAACTATTTAATCTATATTTACAAAATGACGTAATCGGTTTTAAAAATATTACATTTTGTGTGACTGTTGCAAATGTTCGAATGAAAAAGTGCAAGTTTCGGCCAAAAGAGGGCACTCTTTTAATAATAAAAAAAAGTCTAAAATAATTTGCCAAAAATTTCATACGATCTCGCTTTCGCTCGAATCACTCTTGGTCTCATATCTACTTAGTACTCATCTTGAAGAAGTTATATTAGTAGGTTTTTGTTTGACAATCTTTTTAAAGTAATAATGAACGCCCTTTAAAGACATCTGTTAGTGCATTGGAAAAGTTGCTAGACAGCAGATAAGAGATCAGGCTGTAACTTCTCAATAGAGGTTCATATGACAATGGCAATGCTTTTGGAGTGCTCTTCGAAAATGGTGCATTATCTCTATACGAACCTTGTTAATTATTCAAATCAAACCTTACGACTACTAAATAGAGTTTGTAAAAATGTTAGCCAAATATTATTCACTATCAACGATCAAAAAAAAAACGTAATAATTGCACTGATTATAGCGACTTAATATTATTCGTCGAAAAGAAAGTAATATCCAATGATGCTGTTCAATTTTTAATGGATTTATTTACCTGTTATGTAAAGCTTCAGCTAATTGACTTGACAGAATTGAGATAATTTTGCTTATTAATCATATGTTCCTTATTTTTCGGAGTGGTTTTACGGTGAATTGAATGATGAAATTGCGTCTTAAACGCTACAATGACTTATACTTAGGAATTGGGTTAAAACGACGCATGACGTTCATCTTTAGTTCATATTCAAGATGCCCAGTTCCTGGGAACTGCAGATAGTTGATAAATTCCAATTATCATCAAAAATTCCATGAACAACTACAACATTTTCTTGCATTCCTTGTTTTTCTGTATCTTATCGACAAGGGCTTGCTACGCATTTGTAACTGTTCCTTTAGCCGGGCGACAACTATAATATCTGAATCTGTGACAGAAGGTGAATTTGGTTAACAAGTTTCGATTTCTTTGCCAACTTCAAATTTGAAAAGTAACGGGGACAAATATTACGATTTAAATTGCAATCGGGAAACTCTTATATTTCGCTTGACGGATAAAGATAGAGGACGTTCAATATTCGCTCTCACATTCTAGTAAATTCTTTTCACGAGTTCTATTTAAGTTTTAATTTTAGATGTCTTTGTGGCTGCTAAATAAACACTCATCTTTTCACTTTACCAACTAACGCGCAATAATCAAAGATTTCTTCAAAAAAAAAAAAAAAAAGAAAAAGGAAAATCCAGCTCCTATTAAGAGAGTTAAAGTTATCTGCTGGATCACTTTATTCTATTATATATAAATCGAAATATTTATGCCGATGTTAGTTACATCTAAATTGTTGTGACAGCGGCAACGGCAATTACAGGCACTCGAATATGATCAAATTGACTGATAATTAATAATAGACTGCCCGAGAATATTATTATACGTAGTTTACGGTTTAGTTTACGGCTTCTTCAACACTATTAGCGGAACAATAACAAAACAATGAATACATTCTGCTTTGAAAAATATAAAAGTTATATATACTTCTGTATAAAAGAAATACATCGTGACCTTAGGCTTTGTATATAACTAACACCTGTCAAGAGTTGTAAATGTTTTTTTTTTTTTTTTTTGTATCAAAATAGTGTGACTTGGATAAACAATGTTTGGCACGAAATATACTAAAAAAAAAAAAAACAACAGCGTAAAAATCTATTATATACGTTGTTGTGGGCTTATCAGATAACGTTTAACCACTAAAATCTTTTTGTTAAATTATTGAAGTAACTACTAGCGTTTTTTTTATATCCTCACTTCAAATGTAACGATTTCATGCCTATACTATGATGTTTTTTTACTTTTTATTTTTTTCCTTTTTTATAAAAGTTTCTTTCTTGTGAACGAATAGAGTAAATTAAGTAGAGCGGTTCAATTATTGAGTTGAATTTTAAATCTTATTACTGACTGTCAACCAAATAAAGAAATTGATACTATATTCCGAAATTTTGGATAAATTTCCGATTTTTTTTTTTATAGTTTACAGAATATTTTTAGTGATCTATTGGCAGATCAGATGGCAATAGCAAGTTCTTTGAAACATATATACATATATAAATGTAAGAAGGAATAAAAAAAAAAAAAAAAAAAAACGAAGTAAACCTTTCTTTATAGTTCTTAATAAAGCCATTATAGTAACTTTTGTTTAAGGAACATTGGCTAATAAGTTATTTTAAAAAACAGTCTACAGAGAATGTAATGGAGAGATTGTATTTGAAATTTAAATTTGTAAAGTCAGAGGATAAGAAAAATGTTTGTGGCGTTTACCTTAATGGATGTGATTTTAGAGTTGCCAAACTTTAGCAATACTAACAACCTGGTCGAGCAGTACTCTAACGGGCGTAAAAGATGACAGAATATAGATAATTAAGAGGACAAAATCATTATGATTTACAAAGTAATGTCAAGGTTTGTTATATATTTTTACATCACTTCTACGAAAGTGAAATTGTCTGAAAAGGTGTTTGGATTGAAACCTCGTATTTGGCAGAATTAAAATTGAATAGCATATCATGAGCTATCAAAAGCTTACCAAACAATAAATTCCACTATCTGCTATCGACCAACAAGTGCGACTGACACATGTAATTGAGATAAAGCGTTCAGTATTTATCAATAGGAAAATGTTAGATAAAAATTGAGGAAGCTGCACTAAGAAATTTTGTGATATATACCGTATTGGCCGAATCTGGTCCCATCCGATTACCATTTGTTTCGCTCTCAACGGAACTTTTAATATGATGTAAGGTTGACTTGAAGAGAGCCTTAAAAAAATCATTTGATTTAGTTTTCCACTTAAAAAGCCCAAAAGTTCTATAGTTTTATAGTTTTGAGAGAAAAAGAACAATAAGATTATCGATCGAATTTATTTAAAATGTAAGAAAATGCGTTTAAATTGTAACCAGAAAAAAAAAACGCCATGAACTTTGCCCTGTGCGTGTTATAAAGTTAATTAAAAAGTTGTTCGAACGAAATTGATACAACACAATTATAATTGAAAAAATCATTATATTTTGCAGTGTTCCAAGTTCAATACATTCCTTAATTGGCGAAACTAAGTAAAAAAATTAAATAAATAGAAAAGATTTGATATTTAAAAATCTCAAAAGAAAATGGTATGACAACGTAACACGTTTAGCAATCTTGATCTCGAGTAGAAGTAATTTTGCAAACATAGTCTGTGAGATGAACCTGGTAAAATACTTCAAATAACCGAAATTTCGTTAATTATATCATCACAAACTCGTACTAGTTCGATTATTTCTATACAAAGATCAAATTGTGGAATTATGAAATTTGCGCACATACGACAAAACACCATTGGACACTGAGAATATATAAATTAATAAACGATTCATTTTGGAAATGCGGTAATGAAAGTCGTAAATTCATACATTTGTACACACTATATATATATGTTATTTGTAAACATCATATCAAGTATGTATACGAAATACGAGATATATATGCAAGAATTAATAAAAAGTCCAACTTGAACTTCGAAACTTTTATATTGAAAAGAGGAAAGTTTTTTTAAAAAAAATTATGATACATATATCGTATATTTCATTTATTGGTAACTAATGTTTATGTAGGTACAAATAAATAATGTTACGTAAGTAAATAATGTTACGTAAGATAGAGCAAAGCACCGTTAGGGAGTATTAAAATCATATCTTCATTTCCAATGTTTACAATGTGTCATTAAGCTGAAAACATATTTATACACAATTTAGCAACACCTGACAGATATTAAACAGAACTAAATACATTCCATTTTATTTCTGTATAGGTTTTTCGCAATTATATACGAGCTCATTGGATGATTTAGTTAATGTTTCAATTTAATCTAACCTAAGAATGGTAATAAATAATTTGAGAGCAAGTTTGTTGTTAAAGAGACAATTGTGACAATTCCAATCTGGAATGCTTCAGATGGACGGACAGACAGTCATACATTGGTAAATTGTTGTTATACTGTTTTGTCAATCTGTTAATTTGATTAAGTAAGAAATGGCTAAGACTCTAGAGAATTGTAGAAAAACGGACCTCATATATAATCTGGACAAAATATCAAAATTGTTACAAGCGGTAAAGATTTCATCGGATTTCGACTCAATTATCTGACTATCATACAAGCTAATTTTTTTTCTAAATGTAAACGTACTTGCTGGTTTTTAAAGTCGAATTTTCATGAGACTCCAGACGAAAAATGTATACATAAATAGGAAAAACTGTGAAAAAGTTTGAAGAAACTGGATCAGTAACAGACTTATCAAGGCTCACACATAATCGAAATGTACACTTGACCGAAAACATAGATGTTGTTAGTGAAAGTCTTGAAAAAGATCTAAATTTTTCCATTATATGATGTGCATAGCATTTGAGCTTATCTTACGGCACATTATGACGTATTTTGGATTTGGATTTACATCTCCATCATTACAAAATTCATCTAGCATAAGAAGCGAAGTCGGCCGACCATGTAATGCGCAGAAGATACGCTGATTCGATACTTAAACAATAGTGTTTGGCTGACGATTTTTCTTATGGAACTTCCTCAAACTCGTTTTTCGCTTGATAGATATGTCAATAAACAAAATTGGTGCACCTGGAGCAGTGGAGATCCACAAGTAATTGCCAAAAAATTTTAAGTATTTCCAAAAAGACGCTTAACGTAAACTGGAGATACTTTTTTAAAAATTCTGTCACTATAGCCGGATCATTACAAATTTTTTTTTCTTTTTGCTACCAAAATCGTGTGATTTCTCACCGTTAGACTTTTTTTTATTACGGGATTACGGGTAGCATCAAGTTTATGAAAACCCTTGACTCTTTGACGCTTTTTGGAAAGCGAACATCCGTCAAGTTATGATCGAGTCAGTCATCGAAAATTATCTCAAAACGATCCAGTCTCGTGGAAGGCAAATAAGTAATGATTGTATTCGACAAATAGTAGCAAACTGCAAATGATACATTGAAAGGAAAAATTTGATTCAAATCTCAATCAAAAGTACATTTTATTTACAATAATTTTCGGAAATAAAAAATTGATGACAAATCACAGTAAATTATTCTCGAATTGACCATTTTTTTTCAAGTAAAATGCTGAGTCATACTGTATATATATTTATATAGAAGGCAGTTTGTAATAAAAGTTTCAAATTTTGTTTTTAAAAAAATTTCCTAAAATAATACTTGTAAGCACTGAAGCTGAACGATAAATTAAAAAATTACAACACGTTTTACAAATCATTTTTTGTGGGTGTTGTTTTATTATTGTTGTTGTTATTGTTATATTAATAATAAAAAAAAATTATAGCTTTTTAAAAAAATTACTCAAAACAAAAAGAAAGGATTAGTTTCTTAATAATTGTGCACACAAAACAATCGTTTCAGATTGCTGCTGTTTACAAGTAAGTATACACTTGTTTACGGCACACACTTACACGCATACACACACACACACAGTCAAAAACACACGCACAAGTAAACACACCCAAACAAATATTTACATATAATTTTGGACGATTACCAGTTTCATTCCTCTAATCGCGAATACTTTTTTAATGGAAAAATTTTATTGTAGGCAATCAAAGCGAAAGAAAGTCCGCTTACCGCTATAAAGTTTCCAGTTAATTAAAGTTTGTGTATAAAACTTGTCAGTTAATGTATTTTTATTTTATATATATATATATATATGTATATAGAAATACACTTTATAGAGTTTAGTTTAATAGAACATGTGCATATGTGTGCATATCATCTAATAAGCACATCAACTTAACATGATAACGTTTTGAAGACGTTTTTGTCTATTGTTGCAAATATATATATACATATATATATATATTTCAAGAAAGGCAAATAGTAAATCTATCTGTGTGTGCTCAGGATATTCAAAATTGTTTAAATTCAAAATACAAATTCGGCTGCGTAAGAGCAATCTTTAATATATGGTTTTTATATGAGTCAAAATGTATAAAGGAACGATCATGTTTTCATTAAATGTAGATGTGATTGAGAGTAAATTTTTTCCCATTTTCAGTATGTCTCCGAATCTAGTAAACAAAAATTGATTGTAATAAATTACAGAGTTGCATTTCAATTTTAATACCTGTGAGAAGAATAAAAACAAGAATCCTATAAATTACTGTCATAATTGATTTAAAGGGTGTCCCGAATTGATATGATAAGTATTATATTTTGATATCTTTTTTCAAATTTTAAAATATACTTTACAACCGCAAAATTATCCAGAAGAGACCAATAGCTTATTATCAATTAATGACTTTAATATTACAAAATTAATTCAAATATACGTATAATATTGTCAAAGTAATTTTGTTAACTTCGAAGGCATATATTTATAAACAAGTTTGTACGGTGGCATTATATATGAAATTCAATTAGATGGAAATGGGGAGCCAGATATTGTAACGATCATTATATTATGTAATATAAACAAGCAAAGATCAGGTAATTTAATATATCATCCAATCTTTTCTTTTCCCTTTATGCCTAACACATACACACACGTAAATGACACGTAAATGTATACCGGACATTACGTTTATTATTACCAAATTAATGCAGATTTATTTACTGGGCTGGATATAGGCATTAGTGAGAAAATTATCATTACTTTAGGGATCATTTTGATCGTCCATTAACTGAACTCCAATCAATTTTGAGCTGATTACTACTTGCATGTACTGTTTACCGGGTAAAAGTCATCACCATGTAAATGTATACATATGTGTATATATATCCGAAACTCTGCAATTTTGTAGAAAACCTTCGATCGTAGATGCGTCTAAGATGATTCAATGAAGCGATAAGCAAACAGTCAGACAGTTAAACACAATTTAAATTTGGAAATAATGGACACTAACGTAACCATGACTATAAAGACTAGATGCAGATGTAGAAGTACAGAAAATGTTACGAATATATGAGAAAGTTTTGACAATAATCAGAATTTAACGTATAAGCGTCTTTCTCAGAAACGTATCGATTAGTAGAATAGAAGCATTGTAAGGATATATGTTTTAAGATGGCGTCTCAAGTTATTGTATCGCAACAGAATTAACTGAAAATAAAACTTGGTTATGGATGTATATATATATGTATATATATATATATATATAAATAAAAAATATATATATATATATTTTTTTTTGTTTTTTTTTTTGGGTGTTGCAAACGGATCAATAAAATTAATGTACTCTGATTGCCTGCTGTCGGGTATAATAAATAAACAAACAGCAAGAAAATTAATACATACACGCATATAAGATGTATACAATCTATGTACATGCATAAACAACTAAACACACGCACACACAAGCTCTAATTCATTCACTACATATTCACGTAACACACAAACTTGTTGATATCAATTATATAAATATACATATGTACATAAATACATATAAAATTTCAAGTTCATTACCATCATTATGTGAAGAAATACAAAAACAAAGAGTTGGAGGAGCCATGACTACAATACTGTAAACACAAGCGTATGAGTTTGTTTATGTTTATGTGTTTCTGTGTCTCACTGTAATTGAAAGTATATGCGTGAAACTCACGCAATTCATGTTTAACAAAAACAAAAAAAAAAAATTTTTTTTGGGGTTTTTTGTCTAAATAGAAAAATTAAAGATAATTTTTATTTTGTTATTGCTTTTTCCGTGGTTTCAGCTATAGTTGATTAAACATGAATGTCATGGAATAGAAAAGGAGTGGAAATAGATGGTTTATATAAATAAAAAATAAGTTTTTGTTTTTATTTTTCTAAAGGGATTTGTGTTATTTATTTTATTACATTTTCATTCTTTTTTTTTTTTTTTTAATATATTATCTTTTTTTTCAGTTTTTGTTGTTGCTTATCTACAATCATTGTGTGAGAACATTTATTGAATTAATTGAATTCAAAAAAAAAAAAAAAAAAAAACAAAATAAAAAAAAGGAAAGAAACCAAAACCAAAATAATACAAAAAATACAAATGTAAACATCACATCGTTGTCATTCCGTATGTAAGACACGAAAATGGAACTATTTAGACTTACACACCCTTGTAGATAATAAACACACACAATACCATGCTTATGAGAGTTCACATAATTTCTCAATAGGTTCAAATTCGACCATATTCAGTTCGTATTTTCTTTTTGCACGAGAACAATTTGTTCGTCTACCTAAAACCATCTCTCTTAGAAGTCTCAATATTTTATTGAAATAAATAACGTTTTCACATACGAATGTTGATGGAAAATGGATCACAATCATATCGACGAGAAGCAAATACAAATGAAACGTTCCACGCTCTATAAAAGTTTAGAAAACAAATTGTTTTTCGTTTAACGCGCCCTCTTATGTAATGAGGAAAACATTCAAGCAAACACAGCCGTACCAGGCGCTCGAGCAATTAAAATCAAATAAGAAAGAAAAATAAAAATTAAATTTCGTGCAGGTTTTTTACTTTTTTTCTTTTTTTTTTTTGTTTCTTTTGATTGTGATGCAACATGGGAGTCTAAATACCGAGGCGTATGAGTTATATTCTATAAATGTACGAAGAAACGAATTTTTCACGTATATATGTATATATGTATGTATATATGTATCTATGTATGTATATATATTAATATATTATTTGCATTAGCTTTACACCCCATACTTCCTGTTTTATGGCTATCGCTTGAATACATAATTAACCCTTTTGTAGGATTGGAGCATTAAATTACATTGTGTGCAACGTCCCAATTTAGAAACAAACTTTTGATTAAGTCCGTAGTGTTAACGCATGAATTCATCGGATCAGGCCCAAGTCCATATTCTTCTGTAGGAAGAGTGATTTACGATAGTCTCGTATCTCACGTATCGTAATCGTGATATATAGGTAGTTCTCTATAACAATTTATGTAAAGTTGAATAGTGACTGTCATTGTGTTATTCCATTATGCTGTGAATGCGATAATGAGCATCAAAGCCGAGCTCCACCTGTGTTACTACGCCACTGTCATGATGGTAAGTAAGATTTGTTTGTTAATATGTTGTATTTGACCAACTTTTGAGTGTAGAATTTGTGTTGTCCGTGCATACATATATACATAGATATGATTTTCATAGACATACATTTGTATGCTGATTTAATTTGTAGGTCGATTAGTTTGTTACATAAATTTTTTGACCGCCACAAAATCTAGCACAACCATTACTTGCATAGAGAGACGCACACACACACACACACACACACACACACTGTATATATAATATATATATATATATATATATATTTAGATATTTAGATCTATATACATATATATGTATATACATAAAAACGAGTGCATAAAATTTCGTTTTTTAACCGGCTGTATTAGCCTATGATCGAGAGTAATTAATGTATAAACGAAAAAATGGCTATAAACAAAAATGTACATAAGCACAGTAACTGAATACTGTTACTGTTGCCGTTGTCATTGCTGTTGCTAAGTAACAATTTTTGTTGCATTAATAATGAAAGAAAAAATATGAAAAAAATAAAAATATAATTTCAAATTATTGCGTAATTCTAACGTAATTTATATCAAAGCTTTAATGAGATTTAAGCCTTCACTAAATAAAAACTTTAGAAATTCTTCATATATATATATATATATATGTGACTTAGATATAATATCAGCATATCTAGGTCAAACGGTTCATCGTATATTTGCAAAGGTAACCAAAAGTCTAAATAGTTCAGGTAGACAGTGATAGTTTATAAATTAAATGATACCTCAGACGTACATATCCGCATGCAACATCATCTTTCTTCTGAATAAATTGACAAAATAACCAAAAGATTTATAATTTCAAGTTAAATCCTACTTTCGACTTTATATTTTTATAAATCTATCCGTCCATGCTTTGTCTTTACGTAATAGTTCACATCTAAATTATTATTAATTTAAAACAAATTTTTTCTAATTTTTTCCAGCATTCGTATGCAACTGATTTTTTTCTTTTTGTTGGCGGTTTTACTTGTTCAGATACAAGAAAGACTTTCCAATTGCAACTTACAATTAATGCTAATCTAGCGTAAAGACTGCAATTCCATTGATGTGCTTTGGCCCAAGAGATCAAGGATATCTGTTGAAAATCGATTGGATCGTACCACTGCCCATAGAATGAATTATTTGGAAAATATGCTGCTTTCAAAATTTCGCGACAATAAAGAAAGCTGAGTAATAGTATTTTGGTATAACAAAATTATATGGAAAATTTAGATCAGATGGTTCAATATTTTGAACTCATCCATGTAATGGTGTCTCTACGAAAAGTCTACATTTATATAGCA
The DNA here is from genome assembly GCA_000671755.1 of Glossina brevipalpis. NCBI lineage: Eukaryota > Metazoa > Arthropoda > Insecta > Diptera > Glossinidae > Glossina > Glossina brevipalpis. The sequence continues at coordinate 286,173 of KK351170.1, read as the reverse complement.
AAAAATCCAATTTTTGAGATTTTATGGTCAAAATTGTTCAACAATAATAACTTGAAATAAAAATAAACTGAACTAAATGTGAATCATGTTGATCTATTTTTAAAACTGCATTCCGTATAAGCGTTAACATCGATTTTATACCTTTATACAGAAATGAGGTAAATTTTTAGCATTCTATGACTAAAAGTAATGAAGAATTGTATTAGATGAAATAGCGTAGAATATTTAATGAAATTTTTGCTTGACTATAAAATTTTCATTTCGATACCATTTTGGATTTTATATATTTTGCCAAGAATTATGAAAAATCTTGTCTTATTTTAGACAAAGCAAGTAACGAAGTTTATATTGATATACTCCGAATGAATCTTTAATAAATATATATATATAAATATTTCAGTTTCAATTCAAAATTTTGCTAATTTTAGATGTATGACAGTAAGCTTTTAGATACAGATATACGGACAGAGTCCTAGTTCAAAGTCTGCTAAAGTAACATAAGTAATAACATTTTGAACAGCATTGCAGTGTACATGAGGTAAGTTTCACATAAGTATCTGTTTCAAATGGTAATTTTTCTCTTAAGGGCATGGCTGCTCCTTAATAAGTATTTATGAAAATAATTTCCTTTTTATCAATTAAGAACATTTACATACAAATCAGTTGCAGTTTTCTATTTATGTATGAGAAACTGTAAGCATTACAAATAAATAGATAAGTGGCCAAAAAAAAAAAAAAATCAATCTAATGCGCCTTTCAATATGTTACAAATGAAAAAATAGATCGAATATATTTCCATTCTTCGATTATAAATATAAAAAATTGATAAAAATTGTATTTGCAGACAAAATATAAATAAAAATTTAATCAAAAGCTTAAGAGGTCATTTGATCGTATTAATATACGAAAGAATTTATAACGAAAATTTGTGATATTTAGGCCGTGGTTATCAATATATTTAATACCACATTAACAAGAGAAAAAAAGAAATGACTTGAACCCTTCGGGAAGTCTTTTATCTCTTTATCTTCATATGCCACTTAGATGAATTGTCGAAAACATATGAGAATAATAATTAACTGGTTGATGTTACTTGCTAACAAGCATAAAACAAAGAATATTTTTCTTCCTAGAAAAACTATTACAAGTTTCTGACCTGGTAAAAGAAGAAGTCATGATATACTTCCTTTACGCACCTGTATATAAGGTTCGAGGTTTTAATTTTATTATGAAACAGCGGTAGAGGCATTTCTTTCCATTGGCTTAAAATAAGGTTATATGCCGATGAATTGACTATTGGCTTCTAGATTTGCCGAGAGA